>CM035805.1:21723235-21813235 GCA_020466265.1 Siphamia tubifer
CGTTGGGTCACCATGGAAACTGCAGACAAACCCACATGGGACCGTCATGTGCAGCCCAAATGTAACCCTTCTGGGGCCCACATGGACATGCTAGCTGGAACTATAGCTGTTTGTAGTTTAGTCTGTAGCATGGATCAACAAACAGTCTACTTACTAACTATAGCAACGATAATAACATTGCATAATAAAAGTATAATTCATCCATAAGCCTTATCATAACATTCACCTGCGTGGAAGAAGTGCTACCATTTCAGCATCAAACCACTTTCTTTTCATTTAGAGCTATGTTTGTTGACGAAAACAACAACAGAGCTTCTAGCTTTTATTGCTCAACGTTCACTATATATAAATTCACTTGAGTGCTTAACAGGATGTTTGTTTGGAGTCAGTTATTTCTTTACATGAGCTAACTCCATTTCTCAAAGACGTTTCTTCATCCACAATAACAGTCGGTACATTCATTTCTACATGTAAGTGGAAGACAGCAGGCAATTCTTTCCTTTTTGTTCTATTCTTCTATTCGATTCTTTTCTTAAAACTTGAGTTAGTTCACCTACACACATCTAAAATAATAAACCTTTAACTTATAATAGAAGAAATAAAGTGCTGGTAGTAAAAATTAATACTACTATCTGTTTCTGATCCTAAATGCCCTTTACCATAAACTGGAATGCATTTCACTTCAAGCATATAGTATTGCTCCCTGCATTATTTAGTTTCTTGCTACCTGCAAAGATTAATCAACATGTATTATGGGAAATTACTGCACCAAGAAGAACCCCACAGAGAACTGCAGCAACAGGCAGAAATAATAACACCAATAACTTAAACCATTTGTATTTCTTCCTGCAACATATTGAATAAGTAGCCATGCAATAAATAACCTACGATTTATTTGGACTACAGGGAATATATTCTTCAGTAAGAATTTATATAAAAAGGGCATAAGATATTCAAAATCCACCAAAAACATGTTTATTTCCAAAATATATTTATGACCCTCGGGCTAAAGAGGTGTCTCATGGTAATAACTGCAAGGATGGGAGGTGTCTTTAATGTAGCTATTGGAGAGGGAAATGATTGTTTGCATCCAGAATACTAAATGCAACAACCTCCAGGTAAACAAAAAAACAACAACAAAAAAAAAAAAAAGAAACTGAGGAGAAAGATAAGATGTTTTCTGTGGGCTCTATAACTCTAACCCTCCTGTTGAAGGTAGGATCAGCAGGTAAGAACATCACTCACTTGCACTCAGCCATAACATAAACCCTGCACAACAAGTCTGCACTTTCTTTCAGAACTTAAAAAAAGAAAGAAAATATGTGCCTCCATGTAGTCGTCACTTTAAAGTCAGTGCACAAACACATCCAACTAAAAGGGCTAGACGAGGTATTACTGGCTTCCACTGTTTTTCAACCTTGGGGTCGGGATCCCATGTGGGGTCGCATGGAATTCAAATGGGGTCACCTGATATTTCTAAAAATTGTTAAAAATAAACCAAAAATGTACTACTATATATATATATATATATATATATATAAACACTGTGGTACTGTTTATCTGTTAAATGTTCATTGTGGTTGGTTTAAGACACTGCCCCCCCCCACACACACACACACACACACACACCATCAAGCAGGAACTCCATTGGTTCCTGTCAAAGTTCCCTGTATGAACGGCCTCGTCAGTAGGGACACACGCATACTGTGAAGTTCCTGTACAATGGCCCGCAAGTTCTGATAGTGGAAACATGCCCATTGACATCAGAACCTTGAGTAATAAATTCAAAAACTGTAGGTCAAAGGTCATAATAAAGGTGAAAATCTAATTTTGGATATAACTTGAACTATTCATCTAAGAGACTTCCAATAAGTACTGAAATGCTCGTCCTTCAAGTCTGCGTCTTGTTTGTGTAGATATTGACCTATTTACTTATGAGGTCAGGGGTCACTGGGTCAATACTTAAAAAGTATATATAATGAAAAAAAAACAGTGGAGATAGAGACTTAGTTACTATTAGTGACAGATAAGAAACATGCCATGGCCTTCAAAATGACATCATGACCTTTGACCTTGAGTGACATTGAAAGGTCAAAATCAAGGTCACATGGTTTTAAATGTTTGTAACTCCAAAAAGAGTGATGATAAATACTCAGTGACTATTTTTGACTGATTGGAAACTACATGGAGGCTCCAAAATGAAATTATGACATTTGACTTTGAAAGGTCAAACCCATAGACTCATGTTTTGAGAGAGAGAGAGAGAGAGATGTCCACTAAGAGATAAAATGTTTGCAAGGGGGTGGCGTTTGTTGTGGCACCACAGGTTTATTCAGTATTGATTGTCAGCCTTGTAAATACAAGATGGACTGACTATATAAAATTAACATTTACTTTGTGCAGTAAACTACACCTGGATTTTCTGCCTCTGTCCATAATATATACATATAGAATTATTATGGACATTATTAATATTTAGCCAAATGTCAACTAAAATTATTATTTATTCACAACTATGACATGATGTGCTGGTTTGAGGTGGATAAGGAATCCCAAAATTGAGGTGCAGGATGAGGGGGGGGGGGGGGGAGTGAGAGTGAGAGTATTAAATGATCAAAAACAAATTAATTTTAGCATAAAAAAATGTCTGATTTGAATTTGTCATATTGAAATGGGGTCACATAGCAAAAAAAATATTGGAAACCACTGCTCTAAGAACAGGTTGGTTGTTATGCAGGATGAGTGCATTTGTAATTAATATAATAATCTCACACTATATGAATGTTTTTTTTTTGTTTGTTTTTTTTATCCTTCTGTACTTATTCATGTTTTTTTTTTTTTACACGAATGAATGAGACCAGTTCACAGCAGCATTTCAAGCAATCCTTTGTGTTGTTCATCTATAGAAGTGGAGAACAAATAAAGGTCTGAAAAAAAAAAAAAAAAAAGAGTCTATAAGTGGAACCATCACTGGTGTTCAATCCACAATACCCAGTGGGGCTTTGAAGGTCTTTTATAAATGTGGTTTGAATAGAGAAGCCAAAGCAGATTATTGAAGAAATCATTGAAGCTGTCAAAAAAAAAAAAAAGAGTAAGTATAAACATGCTGTGTCTTCCCACTCAAGGTCTTTAATGTACGTCCATGGACAAACTATGATTTAGAGGCGAATCTTCAATCAAAGAACTCCTCAAATGTGTTTTCTTGCTCACCCTCTTATTAAATCTTGCATGTAAGCACTGGTAGTAAGCACTTCATGGTGAGCAGCATTTTTTTAACATAAGCTTTAATATGTATTCACCAACCTTCCTATTTCAAATCTTTCTCCGTTGCTTATTAAGGGTATGTTTAAACATTGGTAGGTATTTTTGAAAACAGTGATTTCTCTGTTTGTTTGTTTGGTTTTTTTGTTGATTCGTGATCGTTTCCAGAAACCTATGTTTACACGGCCCCGTATATCTATACCACTAAGAGTGTGCCAGGCTTGTAGATGCCAGTGTAGTGGAATGATCGAGTACTATTACCCAATCAGAACGCTGAAAATAATCACAATGAACATCACTTCTGCTATGAACCTTTGGAGTTGGAGTTTCAAATTGTAGCATAAACCCATATTTTAAGCACATGTAGTGGGTGCTAATATTCACTTCCAAACTTCCTTATTTTCTCATTTAATACTTTTATCTTCATTTATCAGCTCCATCTTCTTCCTCTAAGCTGTTTCATTGCATCTAAGTTTGGTAGAATGTTCTCATTGAAAATTGTGACATTCATCTGAGAATCTACATTTTCACATTTCCCTACACAAATACAAAGATAGATAAATACTTTATTAATCTTTTACAGGAAATTACAGTGTCACTATTTCAGCATAAAAAACAGCATATACAGACAAACAGTCATAAAAACACACTCAAACACTACATTATATATATATATATATATACGTACACATATACAAAATAGATATAAGATATTTGCAGAAATCTCGGCTTTGATCAGTCTGCATAGTGCATAGTCCTATTCTATTCTATTCTATTCTATTCTATTCTATTACATTAGATTTTATTGGTAATCACTGTGAATAACAACAAATCCCATGTTCCCATGATTCTTCATATCATTATCAAGCTAACTCTTTTGCTATTATTTTGACTAAGAACCAAATGCAGGTGATATAATGTTTATGTGACACTTAAATATATTTTTTGTTCTTGGGGGAAAAAAAAAAAAAAAGTGCAAATGATAGTGAATTTAATGCAGACACACAAATTAAATTCACATTTACGCGGGCTCGATTAAAGACAGGACACACTGATCTAAAGAGGGTTATTTGAAAAATGATATCTTTTCCACAACTACAATGAAGAACATAAATGGGTGAAGACCTAAAACGCTGAGTGTTAACACAGGCATATAGACCTACTCAGACTGAGATTAATCCTTCACCACAAAGTCACTTGTCAGAGCAAAGTGAACATGGTTTGCTCAGTTCAGCCGTGGACTGTAATTCTTCACTGTCAGTACATTTAATGAATAGCTTCCAAGATTACAGAATTAAATATTCACTGATTTGTTCAGTCAAAACTGGAAGAAACCCTTCATGTACTTTATGTAATTCAGTGCACAGTGGTACAATGTAAAAGGTATAGCAACTAATCATTCAATATAATATGCAATTATCTCTCTTAAGGATGGATGTAGAACAGTGTTGTCATGAAGAAGATTGTGATGATATAATGATACAAAATGAGATAAAAAAAAATAAATAAAATGAGTTGGCCTGTGGGTGGATTTACAAAGCTCCCAGCATGCCTCAGGGCTTCTTCTTATGTGCCTCTGCTCATATACTGTGTGTCTATATATGTAACATATGGTACTTAAATGCATTTGTTGACACAAAGCTTAGTTTATTCTTAAAGGTCCAATATGCAGAAGCACTGATTATGTTTGCTTAGGGTTTTTATGTGCTGGGAAAACGTCATTTGTTGGTATAAAATGATTATTTCTAAGCTGTCAACTGTGTACATTGCACTGATCAGTGTGTGTGTGTGTGTGATCATTACTATGTAAAAGACTGATCCCATATCAGCACACTCCCATAGGGGCATACAGTACATACAACCCATGCATTTGTGATATATTGCAGTAAAAGTCATTCCTAAATCACTGAAGGAGTCCCTTCTCCAAACCCACATTCTCCCTTCTGCACATGCTCTGTTCTGTCAAGGTCAAAACTGGATGATTCAGCAGAAAAACATCCAGGAAATAACATGTTGAAACTGTCAATAATTTAATTTTCTTATTTTTTTATGAACAATAATGAACAATAAACCAAAAATAATAAGAAGAATTTGTATATTTTTATCTGATGCAGCCATATAATAACTTATATTCAGTTCAGTTCAGTTATTTTTATTTGAGCAGTTCTTCATAAAAAAAAAAAAAATATTTAAAATATATGTAAAAAAAAAAAAAAAAAACAGAACAAAGAGCAAAGGACAAAATAAGGAGTCACCACTCAAAAGTGAAGTCAAAAGTCAATTAATAATTCCAAACTACTGTCATCTTGTTTGTTTTTAGGTTACGTCAGTATGGTATGTAAAATATTACATATAATAAATTACAGCATACATTTTTCTTTAGATATTTCATAGGTTTTGGACCAGATGGGATGCTTTGGTAAGCTGAACATAGTCCATGGGCCTCCACTTGATGATCAGTGCTTAACAATATGTATCTGTTCCAAATATCATGGCAGATATTTGAAAGTAGATTTCACCAACAACTGCTCGCTGCTCATCCTCTTTGATCAGGACCCTCTGTTTCATCTGCCAGCCTTTGGGTTTTCTAATAAGAGTGTTTCTTCTGATTCTCTAGCTCTACCACCTGTCTGAAGTTGCTGCTCGCTGTGCCTGAACATGGCTCCTCTGGCCTTTATACGACTGTGGATAAACCCTAACAATCACACACCTGACCACCAATGAATAATGAACCACAAATTGAGAAATCATTATAACGACTGCAGGAATGAGGCCATTTGATGATTAATTAAAACCCCAAATTTAATTATCTTAATTGAAATACTTCAGTAAGAGTTACATACCTGGGTAATGTGTTGTCTCTTATTGTATTATAACTTTTTAATTTGTTAGTCTATTTCATCCGGAACAGATAATAGTATATTAAAGCTCCATTCACAAGAAAAATCCTGCTTTTAAAGGTATTAAAAAAATAACATTAACCCTCTATGGGACAATGTCATTTATAGATAACGCTTAAAAAAACAGCTTTAAAAATATAACACAAGCCTCTAACCAATCATATTGTACCATAAAATTTAAAGAATTTAGAATGTAACAACCTGCACTGCTTTTGCTTTTTGTGGGTGTTGAACCACATTTGATTTGTATAACTGACATGAATGTTTTTATGTATTTTTTTTTATGATTTTCGACTCATTCTAAAATTAAATGTTTTAAGTGTTTTTCAGTCAAACATGTTCATGGATAATGAAGCCATTGTTCTTTTATTAATTGATGAATTCATGAAAAAATATACAAATCTATACCAATTTCTGAATGACGGTACCCCAAATTAAAGGTCAAAGGTCCTTTTTTTTTTTTTAAAGTGAGCATAGGCAATTTACTTTAGGGCTTAACACACTTAAAGTCAAAAGTCAGAAAAATGTTTTTCATGAATTTCCTTAATAAGACACTCACAGTCGGGTTAATGCTGAAGTGACATCATTATCAGTGGCTCTGAGTGTCTCATATTGTCATGTACAGGTTAGCATTGGAGTTGGAATTAACACTATAGGGCCATGTTTTTTGATGCATTTGGAGTATGTGTTGCTTCAGGGGGATTTTGAAGAAAGACTTTAAGGACTTTTAAATGGTGTATTTTCAAAGATTACCATTTTTCTAAGACCTCGTACTCCACCTTTAAGTCTCAAAACCATACGTATTTACAGGTTTTCAGCCAGAACCTTGAACTGATCAGAATACTAAACCCAATTTTACCCCCTTTAGTGCTCAGCCAAGTCTCCAATGACTGTCGTTGACTTGTAAAGATCTGGGATACATGATTGGCAACTGTTTAATGAGGGTCCATGTACCTTTGATTACTAGGCCCCACTAATGAACCACAAGCCAGTTTTACCCTATTAGTGGAGAATACAGTCCTGGCTACCCCGGATAATCAGTAGTGCTGCGCGTGTCCAAATGCCAGGCAAAGGGCACACTTGATATTTCATGCAGCTCCCTGAGGAACAGATTAATCATGAATTCATACTTTTAGATACAGTTTCTCTAGGGTAAAGTCATCATCTCCATCTGCCACAGTGACTGATAGAATAGTTGTGTTTATTGATGCTGTGGCACAAATCATTATACATGAAAATCTTACACTGTTTAGCTTGTGTGGTTTCAGCCTTCCTACTGTGTAAAGAGAGACCCACAGTTCTGTCAGAGTTAGGAATATCAGTATAGGTGGTGGTTTCCAACTGTTTTAATGTTCACAGATCTGTTTTGGCTTTGGCTAAAAACACTTGTGTGTTCTGTGGTAGGCAAGAATCTGATGGCATGATACAAATCACGATACTAGGATCATGATACGATGCATCACAATGTATGATGGTATTGTTAACAAGGTATATATATATATATATATATATGTGTGTGTGTGTGTGTGTGTGTATTATTGTTTCATTTTACCCCATCCCCTGAAAGGGGAGAGAGGTATTGGTTTTACTCCACCTATGTTTTCGTTGGTGTTTATGTGTATTTTTTCCCCAAAGCCATCCATCTGCTGAACAAGCACCAATAACCACTGAGCACATCATGCTGCTACATACAGTACTACTGCCTACCACAAAGTTCTTATTTTTTATCCATTTATTGATTGTATTTTGCACTTTACATTTTACATTATACAAAGCTAGTATTTTTTTGTACTGTAACTTTAGTTTCAGTCAACTGCACTTAGTGTTAGTACTTTTTTAACATTGGTAGGAAGTGTCCAATCTAAGAATTTAGTACAGATTTTGGGAAAACTCCATTCTGTTGTGTGTAAAAAGAGACTTCTGGAGACAAAAAAATGCATTGACATCACCAGTGTGACCATTGTTTATCTTAAAACTGTCTCAATAATAGCACTCTACAGACATATTTATGCAGGATTATGGTAATGAAAAATGTTCTGGTGTCTATGATGTTATCAGTCAAATGGAGGCGAGAAATATCAGCTCCTATAAATACCCAGGTATGTGTATACATGGCTCTAAGGCACAGAACAGGACTGCACTTCACTACACTTTCCATCCAGTCTTCTAACCTGAGCTCATTTTTAATTTAATACCAGATTTTAACCTTCACTAGGAAATTTTGGTAACACTTTACAATAAGGGTACATGAATAATGTTGGAATCATGGTCTGATTCATGATGAATTAACATATGACTCATGTATGTACTAATGATTAATATATCATGAGTCATGAAAGGATTCCTGTTGGAATCATGATGACTCATGATGAGTCACTATTAATATATCATGAATTAACACTGCTGTTAATTCATGTTGTTAATATATCATGAATTGTTAATTCATGTTGTTAATATATCATGAATTAACACTGCTGTTAATTCATGTTGTTAATATATCATGAATTGTTAATTCATGTTGTTAATATATCATGAATTAACACGGCTGTTAATTCATGTTGTTAATATATCATGAATTGTTAATTCATGTTGTTAATATATCATGAATTAACATTGCTGTTAATTAATGCTGTTAATATATCATAACACTGCTGATAGCTATCAATCAAATTATATATGAATCAGACTTTAGTGAAGGGTGCATGAGTAATGATGGAGTAATATCTGTTTTATGGTGAATTAAAACTAGGACGGGGGCTTCCAACCTTCATATCCGTCACCTGCTGGCCGTGGTCTACTTACCCCTCTGCTGGACTCAGCCCCTGGCCTACTGTTTTCCACAAGTCATATTCATGATGAATTAACTTATTAATTAGCAAAATCTTTTGAGTCACTATATGAGTCATGATATATTAATGATTAACATATGATGAATTCATGTATGAACAAGCATATTCATGATGAATTAATGTATGAACAAGCATATTCATGATGAATTAATGTATTACTTAGCAAAATCTTTTGAGTCACTATAGGAGTCATGATATATTAATGATTAACATATCATGAATTAATGTATGAACAAGACATATTCCTACTGTGTTAATGCATACTCTGAAAATAATTCATGTCTGACTCATGATAGGTTGCCCCTTATTCTGCAGTCATGACATTATCATGATTACTACACCATGAGTTAATGTATGAACAAGCATATTCATGATGAGTTAATGTATGAACAAGAGATATTCATGATGAATTAACATATTACTTAGCAAAATCTTTTGCCATTACCATTACCATACCATTAATTAATGTATAAAGATGTGATATTCAGAATGTGTTAATATATACTTAGAGAAGAAATTATGATTAAAGTTTTCTTTGCCTCTTATTGTAAAGTCATGACATCACAATCATAACTATACTATTAACCAGTGTGTAATATACAATTACAATACAAATGATTTATATAAACCAAGTGAAATCACAGCATTGTGTATTTTCCGAATGTCATCAATACAACCAAAATACCAGATTGGGTACAACAACATTTTAATTACCAAAAATATCCAAAGGCAGATCACAGAGAGAGAGGGAGAGAGACAAAGAGAGAGAGAAACGAAAAGTCATTCTCCACAGTACACGGATGCATTGTCCTGCATGAAAAAAGTTAAAAAGTGCCCAAAAGTCAAGTCAAAATCTGCCTTGTTCAGAGAGACAACCAGAAGGAGGTTTTCCTGCCGCCTTCTCCGCAACCAGCCGTTTCTGGCGATCATGCACTCCTAATATGCCGAATACCCACTTTTTCTGTCGGCATGTTGCTGCAGCCCTTCCGCGGTGATACTGTAAAACACAAAAAGCAAAGATGGCAGACTCATGGCGAGGACAAGGGGGAGTTTGTTAAAAAAAAAAAAGTTTGAGAACTACCACGTTAGTGTATGTGACCTTTTCTTTTTTGCAGCATATCATCAAATTAGTGTCCACCATGCCAAACAACGCCAAAGCGATCACATGGAACAAGCTCCAGCAGCACCTACTGTCCCATGCCCACACTAAACTAAATATGTGGATTAGAGATGGTCTCCACAGCCACCTTTTGCACCACAAGAACAAAACCTTCACTGACAGGACACTGTGTATAATAATAATAATAATAATAATAATAATAATAATAATAATAGACTTGTCTTTTTATGTCACCAATGCTGACCTCATTTAAAATAATATAAGTGCTTGTGAATTTTGCCTTTGAGTAGTAAACAAGTGCATGCAAAATTTTAGATGTTTTGTAAAAATAATAATAAAAAAAGACAAAGTTTGGCCCTTGATTTCATCCCAGATTAAAATTTTGCCCCACTGTGAATTTCAGTTTGACACCCCTGCCCTATCCCACCAAAATACTGCCTCTGGTTCAGTTTCATCATGCAAATATTCCACTATTTTAGCCACCTTGGGTTCCATGAAAGGCACCATATAAAACTAAGTTATTATTTTCACATTGCTGTAAGAACAACAGTGTTTCGGGGAAATTGTCAGAGGTGGAAAAACTACTGAAAAAATATAGTTGAATAAAATTATCTTTACTTTGTTTAAATTCTACTCAGAGTAAAAGTACACATCTAAAAATATACAAAATTACTTTATTTAAAATATAACTTGAGTACAAATTACTTCATTAAAAGTTTCAACCTGCGCAGAGATCAACCACGCATCTATGAGGTCAGATAGTCAACAAATTATGTTCCATAATTCTAGCAACTGGAGAACATCAGCCAAATGATATGTCCACAGTTTGTTTTTGACGTTCAGAACTAATAAATTATGAGAGATTACCGGCACAAATTACAAAGCGGGAGGGGGCAGGAGATGGGTCTGAAATACGGGAGAGTCCTGGGAAAAACGGGAATGTTAGCAGTTCAGTGCAAACATTTTTCAGTCCCATTGTACAGCCCATAACATGAGAATAAAGAAATTTAAACGACAATTAAAACTATTCAAAAACACAAAATGCACGCAACACAAAGTGCCCACAGGATCCTAAAATTAAAAATGTCCACATTGGGTCCAACTGTTTAAAATACATTCTTTTGAACTACGACTATCATCCCATTCCCTTGTCTACTTCCCTTGATCAGAGTAAAAATAATATGACGGCACGTTGTGCTTACATGGGAAGGTTGTTATGCGGGGTGTTTAAAACAAACAATAAATTACCCGTTTGTAATGTGAGGGACAAGGCACGTGTGTTAACTTACCGCCACATGCTTTCGCTAATTTGACGTAGAATTCTTCTCGGAATCCTCGTCCATGATATCTTCAACTTCAGAAAGGTTGCTAGCAAGACAAGGTCACGCAACTGACGTTCACTTCCGGGGTCACGGTTGTTTTAACTTGTAATTTTTAGAGTGGTTTGTTAAATGTGCAATTTTTACTTTTACTCAATTACATTTTGATGCAAGTATTTTACACGCTATATTTTAAACCCCTCAAATTACTGAGTACAATATTGATAGTGGGGGAAAATATATTTGGGCGGAACATTTTGACCCCGGAAGTGAACGTCAGTTGCGTGACCTTGTCTTGCTAGCAACCTTTCTGAAATTGAAGGATTCCGAGAAGAATTCTACGTCAAAATTAGCGAAAGCTTGTGGTGGTAAGTCATCACATCACAAACGGATAATTTATTGTTTGTTTTAAACACCCCGTGTAACAACGGGACACAATGTAAGCACAACGTGCCGTTATATTATTTTTACCCTGATCAAGGGAAGTAGACGAGGGAATGGGATGATAGTCGTAGTTCAACACTTTGTGTTGCGTGCATTTTGTGTTTTTGAATAGTTTTAATTGTCGTTTAAATTTCTTTATTCTCATGTTATGGGCTGTACAATGGGACTGAAAAATGTTTGCACTGAACTGCTAACATTCCCGTTTTTCCCAGGACTCTCCCGTATTTCAGACCCATCTCCTGCTCCCTCCCGCTTTGTAATTTGTGCCGGTAATCTCTCATAATTTATTAGTTCTGAACGTCAAAAACAAACTGTGGACATATCATTTGGCTGATGTTCTCCAGTTGCTAGAATTATGGAACATAATTTGTTGACTATCTGACCCCTCATAGATGCGTGGTTGATCTCTGCGCAGGTTGAAACTTTTAATGAAGTAATTTGTACTCAAGTTATATTTTAAATAAAGTAATTTTGTATATTTTTAGATGTGTACTTTTACTCTGAGTAGAATTTAAACAAAGTAAAGATAATTTTATTCAACTATATTTTTTCAGTAGTTTTTCCACCTCTGACAATTTCCCCGAAACACTGTTGTTCTTACAGCAATGTGAAAATAATAACTTAGTTTTATATGGTGCCTTTCATGGAACCCAAGGTGGCTAAAATAGTGGAATATTTGCATGATGAAACTGAACCAGAGGCAGTATTTTGGTGGGATAGGGCAGGGGTGTCAAACTGAAATTCACAGTGGGGCAAAATTTTAATCTGGGATGAAATCAAGGGCCAAACTTTGTCTTTTTTTATTATTATTTTTACAAAACATCTAAAATTTTGCATGCACTTGTTTACTACTCAAAGGCAAAATTCACAAGCACTTATATTATTTTAAATGAGGTCAGCATTGGTGACATAAAAAGACAAGTCTATTATTATTATTATTATTATTATTATTATTATACACAGTGTCCTGTCAGTGAAGGTTTTGTTCTTGTGGTGCAAAAGGTGGCTGTGGAGACCATCTCTAATCCACATATTTAGTTTAGTGTGGGCATGGGACAGTAGGTGCTGCTGGAGCTTGTTCCATGTGATCGCTTTGGCGTTGTTTGGCATGGTGGACACTATTTTGATGATATGCTGCAAAAAAGAAAAGGTCACATACACTAACGTGGTAGTTCTCAAACTTTTTTTTTTTTAACAAACTCCCCCTTGTCCTCACCATGAGTCTGCCATCTTTGCTTTTTGTGTTTTACAGTATCACCGCGGAAGGGCTGCAGCAACATGCCGACAGAAAAAGTGGGTATTCGGCATATTAGGAGTGCATGATCGCCAGAAACGGCTGGTTGCGGAGAAGGCGGCAGGAAAACCTCCTTCTGGTTGTCTCTCTGAACAAGGCAGATTTTGACTTGACTTTTGGGCACTTTTTAACTTTTTTCATGCAGGACAATGCATCCGTGTACTGTGGAGAATGACTTTTCGTTTCTCTCTCTCTTTGTCTCTCTCCCTCTCTCTCTGTGATCTGCCTTTGGATATTTTTGGTAATTAAAATGTTGTTGTACCCAATCTGGTATTTTGGTTGTATTGATGACATTCGGAAAATACACAATGCTGTGATTTCACTTGGTTTATGTAAATCATTTGTATTGTAATTGTATATTACACACTGGTTAATAGTATAGTTATGATTGTGATGTCATGACTTTACAATAAGAGGCAAAGAAAACTTTAATCATAATTTCTTCTCTAAGTATATATTAACACATTCTGAATATCACATCTTTATACATTAATTAATGGTATGTTAATCATTAATATACCATGACTCATATGGTGACTCAAAAGATTTTGCTAAGTAATATGTTAATTCATCATGAATATCTCTTGTTCATACATTAACTCATCATGAATATGCTTGTTCATACATTAACTCATGGTGTAGTAATCATGATAATGTCATGACTGCAGAATAAGGGGCAACCTATCATGAGTCAGACATGAATTATTTTCAGAGTATGCATTAACACAGTAGGAATATGTCTTGTTCATACATTAATTCATGATATGTTAATCATTAATATATCATGACTCCTATAGTGACTCAAAAGATTTTGCTAAGTAATACATTAATTCATCATGAATATGTTTGTTCATACATTAATTCATCATGAATATGCTTGTTCATACATTAACTCATCATGAATATGCTTGTTCATACATTAACTCATGGTGTAGTAATCATGATAATGTCATGACTGCAGAATAAGGGGCAACCTATCATGAGTCAGACATGAATTATTTTCAGAGTATGCATTAACACAGTAGGAATATGTCTTGTTCATACATTAATTCATGATATGTTAATCATTAATATATCATGACTCCTATAGTGACTCAAAAGATTTTGCTAAGTAATACATTAATTCATCATGAATATGCTTGTTCATACATTAATTCATCATGAATATGCTTGTTCATACATGAATTCATCATATGTTAATCATTAATATATCATGACTCATATAGTGACTCAAAAGATTTTGCTAATTAATAAGTTAATTCATCATGAATATGACTTGTGGAAAACAGTAGGCCAGGGGCTGAGTCCAGCAGAGGGGTAAGTAGACC
Organism: Siphamia tubifer; assembly: GCA_020466265.1. Taxonomy (NCBI): domain Eukaryota; kingdom Metazoa; phylum Chordata; class Actinopteri; order Kurtiformes; family Apogonidae; genus Siphamia; species Siphamia tubifer. The sequence goes on from CM035805.1 coordinate 21,737,751, forward strand.
ACGGCCAGCAGGTGACAGATATGAAGGTTGGAAGCCCCCGTCCTAGTTTTAATTCACCATAAAACAGATATTACTCCATCATTACTCATGCACCCTTCACTAAAGTTTGATTCATATATAATTTGATTGATAGCTATCAGCAGTGTTATGATATATTAACAGCATTAATTAACAGCAATGTTAATTCATGATATATTAACAACATGAATTAACAATTCATGATATATTAACAACATGAATTAACAGCCGTGTTAATTCATGATATATTAACAACATGAATTAACAATTCATGATATATTAACAACATGAATTAACAGCAGTGTTAATTCATGATATATTAACAACATGAATTAACAATTCATGATATATTAACAACATGAATTAACAGCAGTGTTAATTCATGATATATTAATAGTGACTCATCATGAGTCATCATGATTCCAACAGGAATCCTTTCATGACTCATGATATATTAATCATTAGTACATACATGAGTCATATGTTAATTCATCATGAATCAGACCATGATTCCAACATGATTCCAACATGATTCATGTACCCTTATTGTAAAGTGTTACCGAAATGTTAACCTTAAACTTGATAAGGAATTTTGTATGAGGATGTATAGAAAGACACTGAAGACTGACACAGAAGACTCTCAGTCATTTAAACCTTATATAGTACAGATATCATAACTCAGTCATTCGTCTAACATGGAGAAGAGTCGACCTATAACCTAATTACATGACAAACTTAGCGAAAGCACATCTAATGATGCACATATACACATTCATAAGAGACATGCGCTGATGACTTTCACAATCAGAATGTATTTGCCATTGCATCACAATACAATGAGATTAAAAGACAGCCTTAAAATCTAATCATATAAAACAAGGGAAGTAACAATGGATGATTAAAATCCATATTATCCACATGAAACAATAATCAATTAGGTAAAGTGATAGTGCAAATGTGTGGTGGTGAATAAATAGTAATGAATAGAATTATATATATAGAAATAAATAAATTAAAATAAATAAATAAATTTAATATATATATATATATATATATATATATATATATATATATATATATATATATATATATATATATATATATATATATATATTGTATTGCTGTGCTGTTGCTCCGTCTCATCTCTCAGTACTAATATCTGTATATTTGTATTTGTATTTTAATAATTTTTAATGTATTTTATCTTATTTATTCTCTTACTATTTTACTGTGAAGCACTTTGGTTTTAAATGTGCTATAAGTATAAAATACTTACTTACTTTTGTTACCTTAGAATGAGCTGTAGAATGAGCCACAGAATCCTCTGTGTTATATCACTCTGTTTTTACGGAAGAGTTTAGTTTTTCTCTCCTGTTTTTTGGTGGGTTGTGTACAGCATTAATGTGACTATAAGTGGAATAGCCCAAAATAGCTACATTTAGGAAGGCACGGTGTGTTCACAGTGTCAGTTCCAATTTTCCATTTAACCGCTAAATTTTATACACTGATCCATTACACACTGAATGTCTATTTTGAGGTATTTCGCTTCACTATAATATAAACTACCTCTGCTACAAATTCATCTCAAACTCGGCAGATACAATATGATCAAAAAATATGATAAAAATAAAGTAGCTAGATAACTTTCTGTCAAGATAAGTTATCAATGACTTACTATTACTTTTTTAGAGGAAGAGGGTAGAGTATGTTTGACTATTTTTTGTTAAAATGTTTAACTGAAACTCATTATAAACAGTTTTCATATTTTACACTGGATATATATCTATAGATACAGATACAGATACAGATACAGATATAGATATAGATATAGATATAGATATAGATATAGATATAGATATAGATATAGATACAGATACAGATACAGATACAGATACAGATACAGATACAGATACAGATATAGATATAGATATAGATATAGATACAGATACAGATACAGATACAGATACAGATACAGATATAGATATAGATATAGATATAGATATAGATATAGATATAGATATAGATACAGATACAGATACAGATACAGATACAGATACAGATACAGATACAGATATAGATATAGATATAGATATAGATACAGATACAGATACAGATACAGATACAGATATAGATATAGATATAGATATAGATATAGATATAGATATAGATACAGATACAGATACAGATACAGATACAGATACAGATACAGATACAGATATAGATATAGATATAGATATAGATATAGATATAGATATAGATACAGATACAGATACAGATACAGATACAGATACAGATACAGATACAGATACAGATACAGATATAGATATAGATATAGATATAGATATAGATATAGATATAGATACAGATACAGATACAGATACAGATACAGATACAGATACAGATATAGATATAGATATAGATACAGATACAGATATAGATATAGATAATATATATAATTTCTGGGGCAGACATAAAACATGAATAAGAATTTGATGTGTTTGGATTTAATGTAACGTTCTATTACAGAAGGACAGAGTATTGTGCTTAATTCACATGGTCAATGTTGACCCAAAGCTACTTTTGTGGCAGATCATGATGATTTTTTTCTATATATTTAACATTTCTTAACCCTTTAATGCATAATGTGACAGCTGTTCACTTGTATATTCATGGATTTTGTTATTTTGTTCCATATCAGCGGACACAGTGGGAATTTATTCACTATTCCATACACTCAGTTCATACTATTATTTTAACTTTGTTGTTCTTGATAAACCTGATCTGCAGTAAGACCAACTGTTTCAAAACTGTAATGACATTTATCTTTCATCACTGGCAATATATAAATCCAATTTGGTATCAATTCAACCTACAGTTTTTCTGCCAGTGTTAACTAACAAAAAAAAAATACAATACTAGAAATTGAATAGTTTTTATGATTTAAAATCTGATGGCACTGATTTGCTTCCCATATAGTTTGAGTATTAATAGTTTAAGTCACAAAGGAGGTGTAATAGGAAGTGATGACTTTGAAAACACATGTGGTGCTAAATTCCCCAGTTCAAACTAAACACCAATTTAGCCTGTCTCATGTAATATCATCTACTTGTAAAAAAAAACAAAAAAAAAAACATGGTCAACTTAAGGGTTATGTGTGGAGCAATGATTTCCTCTCACTTTTCAGAAAGTGATGACACCCTCCAGCTCCTCATGTTATGACTGAGTGACTCAGCTAGAGGTTGGACAAAACTGGAAATAAAACTTAACTTGGAGTCACTATACCACGCTCAAAGAATCCATCTGCCAAGGCCTTTTCTCTGTAAATTCAATTAAAATGTCAGACTTGGTGTAGGTCCATGCATAACGTCGGACTGTATTATATATATTTTGTGAGATCGAGGAGTAAAGTGAACTGGCAGGATGGTTGAATAGTTGAGTGGCTGCTCTGAAAGTAATTTACTTTTCAATAAAAGAGATTGCAACAAGGTCCAAAGAAATATGAATGAAAATTTGGCTGACTTCTCATAATGGTGGAAGGTATATCAAACAAGTACACAATTTGCAGGTCTTTTAATTAATTCCCTTTGTTATTTAAAGTCATTATTTATTATTCATTGTTCTTTTCCCTTTTCAACTAGAAATCAATTCAAGATTTAAGATTAATTACCAGAGGTGGCAATTAACTAAGTACTTATACTTGAGTCAACTTTTTTAGGCATCTATGTTACATTAGTGTTTATTTTTACAAGCAATGGCGGAGTAATGTAATCATTTGTCTGTCTGTCTGTCTGTTTGTTAGCAAGATAACTCAAAAAAAGTTATGGGACAGATTTGGCTGAAATTTTATGGAACAAGTGATACTGTAAATGTTTGGTAATGATCAGTGTGTGTTGGAAGATAATTCAAAAAGTTATGGATGGAATTTTCAGGAAATATTAATAGTGACACAACAGGGACACACTTGTCTTTCAGGACGTGTGTCTGATCTGCCTTGGTGGAGTCTGCGCTCTCTGAGTGTTTTTCTAGTTTTTTGTTTTTTTTTACTTTTACTTCAGAAAATGTTGCCTACATATATGTTCGTAATACTCCTTACATTCTCAGAATAGACTTTTTCCAGCTAAACAGATGTAACAGTATGTAAAATACAACACATCACAGGGAAAATCAGTGAGAAAGACAGAAGAACCATAGGCTGTGACTACAGTACTGAACGGGTCAGTACCAGAGTCCTGCATGAGTCCACTTTTTCCAAAATGTTCCAATCGTATACTGTACAAAACTGAATAATTTTAACCGTACCTATAGTCCTGAAAACTCTCTTTTTTTTCTGTCCTGTGTTTTTGTGGGATATGGACGCTTGTATGATTTTGTCTGGTCAATTAAGTATCGTTTCATTCATGGCAAAAATAAAAAAATAAATAAAAAAAACGCTGTTTTATTTTTGTACTTTATTACAATTGAGAACTTTTTTTTACTTATGTAAAGGAGTTGAATCAGTACTTCTCCTTTTACAAAAACTATTTTTCATACATGTTGCCACTTCTGTTAATTATCAAGTCTACATGTGTACAAAAAACAAGTCAATTGCAACTCAATATTTTCACATCATGGTGAGTTCAACAAACAGAGACACATCATGGGTTTTGTGAATATTATACATCCCTATTTTTACAGATTAGGACTGATTAATTCAGCTGCCAGACCATTAGTCTGAAACAAGGTTTATTCAGCCGTGTGTGTTTTCTTGTTTTTCAACAGTCAGAGGTTATCAGTATTTCAGTACCACCCTGTTACAGGTTTGTCATAGATATTCACTGAAATGATGCTGAGTGCTTCAAAATCATTTCTGACAACATGCAGAGGAGACATGCAGACACTGACTAATTTGGTTTGTGAGAGCACAGGGATGTACACATAAACAGGAATAAAAATGTGAAAGTCTGAGAGGGTTTTAAATGTTCATTATGAATGTGCTGAATATTGCATTATTCATTATCAATACTGACATTTTTGCTATTTTTGGAAGCGTCAGACTCATGTTCTTTCCTCTATCATGAAATAAGAGGAAAAGTAAGAGGTTGTATTAGTCACAGCATCCTAAAGTGTGACATAAATGTGAACTATTTGCACTTTTTCCTGATATTTTATGTCTGTATTGTATAGATTCAAGCATAATTATTCATCCTCTATGTAGAGATGAAGGTCATAATGAAATAGAATATATACGTGTATATATATATATATATATATATATATATATATATATATATATATATATATATATATATATATATATATATATATATATATTTCAGAACCAGTGACACAACATGAGCAATATGTGAAATCTATCTGGAAAAGTCACACACTTAGATTGAACTCCATCAAATCCATATCTACAGATGAACAATCTAGAACAGGGGTCTCAAACTCATTTTCTTCAGGGGCCACATTCAGCCTGATTCGACCTCCAATGGGCCGGACCAGTAAAACGAAAACATAATAACTTAGAAATAATGATAATTCCAAATTTTTGTCATTGTTTTAGTGCGAGAAAAAAAAAAAAAACAATTGTAAAAATACTTTTATAAATCATCCAAATGCAAAACAAGTGACATTTCATAAGGAAATTAAGGAAAATTTTAACAATATTCTGACTCTATTTATCATTAGTCTATGTGTTTTATTATGGATCAGTTCTACAAAGACACTAAACTCTTACTAACAGAAGCAGAAAATGGTTCAAATTCTGTCTAATTTTCTTTGGACATTTGAGGTTGTTCCTATTTCTTACGTTTATTGACATTTTATTGTTATAGGGTAGTTTGTGAAAGTAAATATTTTCATAATTTTAGATTATATTTTGCAGTAAAACAATGACAAAATGGGAAATCATCATCATTTATAGGCAAAGAAAAATCTAAGAAGAAAATATGGAGTCATTTAATAGGTTATTATGCTCTTCATCCCAAAGGGCCACATTGGAACCATTGGTGGGCTGCATTTGGCCCCCGGGCCGCATGTTTGAGACCCCTGATCTAGAACAATAAATTGACTAGGGTGGATATGATAGATTTAGATTCATGTACTTGGATAGCTGGAGGAGTTCTGCAACCCTGGTCCTCAAGAGCTTCTATCTTGCCATGTTTTAGATATATCTTGCTTGCATTTCCCAAAAAAATCTGACCCACCGCAGACAATGGGGGGGTTAAGTCATGCCCTTCCACTTCCGGTCCAAGAGTGCTTAGCTTGCAAAAAATTTGAATGGGAGTGAATGGAGCGAGTCAAGCTAAATTCTGATTCCGCTCTGAAATTCACATATGATAGCGGTTAATAATAAATATTTGATGTCGCATAGGGAGAGCACTTGTTTTTGATGGGACGCAAACATGACATTAGGTTTTATGTAGGATAATAGGTTACAATGTGACATCACACTCTGCTCAGCTGTAGTGTGGAGTCTGTGGTGATGTCACATGCACGCCAGGTGTGTCGTCCAAATTATTAAGGCGTTTTACTCACAAATGAATCAATCTCTTTCTGTCACTGTCATATAATAGATGCGTAAATAACCAAAAAAAGTAATTTACCTGATAAAGGGTTAAATTGAACTTCTAATCATCATCTCAGTTTTGTTAGAGGAAATGACTAATAAGTGATTTGATGGTCTGTCGTTACATGTTAATCCTGTTAAAACTCTGGCTTTGATGTTTGTTGATAACAGATCCTTTTTCTTGCCGAGTTGGACTTATTAGGCTTGTGTTTATTTACAGACAGCTCTACTGCGGCTGTGGTCCATTGGTTACATGAACACGCCTGTAAAATGTGATTATTACACAGTGCATGATGAAGTCTACTATTTTACTGAATTAGTAGGATAGAGTTGAGCATAAGCTTACCCATGATCCTTTGCAGATGGCTTTCAGCTGCCACAGTCCTGCAGCTCCACCCCTTTTTTCCTCATATTCTGGCTCCAAAAAGTCAACATGATGATGGCTAAATCCCAAACTACTGGTGTGAAAACAGCAGTACAGAATCCATCACAAGTTTAATTTTGTTATGCAGCTTGCTTTGGGTACAGTCATGAAGACAAACACGGGGACATGAGAGCCTATTCCTTATCGATTATCTCATTAATTGTCATTGGGTGAGGGAATAAAAGAGTACAAATGGGTTTGTATGAATTAAATGTCTTTTATATTTGCACCTCTGCACGGAAATCGAACGTAGAGTATACAGTAATAATAATGACAGATGACACTAGGCCCTGTTGGTGGTGGGGAGGTCATAACATACAACTGTAAAAAGTGAAAATTAAAGTGAACATACTAATTCATATATATCTCCTCCTGTTGTGCACCTCATTTTCCCTTGGGAAATTTTTATTTGAGTAGTCAGGAAGTCAGGACGTTCCCACCCCCACCCCCACCCCCTCAGGCAGAAGACACCCTGGAGCGTATCAAATATGTGATATTCCTACAGATTAATTACATGCTGTGTGGACAAATGTTTGAGCATATTGGAAGGATTTCCCCCCTTTGGAGAAATGGAAGCTTTGCAAGTGTTATAGTGGCCCTGGTGTTGTCTTTTGGTGTGAAATATCGCCATACTTTGGAGCGTTTCTGCCTCGATACCATGCTGCCTACATACTAAACCAAAACAATACTGTGCCATTCTGAGGAATTAAGCTACTGGCAACATGTTCTTTTTGAGAATCACCAGAAAAAAAATCTATAAATAATAACAGAAAATGTTTCATAGTTGATTTAGTACAAGAAAATAAATTATAAAATAACATTACAAACTATCTTTTCACCAAAAAGTGAATAATCTGAAAGTGTACACTAATGTGAATTTTTTTTTTTATCCTTAAATTTAGACTTAGTATTGTTTAGAAATACATTTTATAACACCTGTGTGAAAATTATCATGATCCATAAACCCTTATCTTCATAAAATTTGATTAAAAGGTACTGGAGTACACAATGGTTTGATGTAGACTAGCATTAGGTATTAACCATGATTTTATTTTGCTGTAATGGCTGCTGCGACAGTCTATCACCATAGTAACAGAGCAGCCAACGATGTTCAAAGTATCTGTAAAATAATGAGGGTTATTACAGCATAGTATGAACAATATAGACTGTTAAGCTATTGAGTGTGTGAAGACATTAACCATATTTTGTTGTGTAAATCTGATGGTTAGAAACTGCAAAGCCCCTGTCTGGAAGTAACATTAGCAACTGGCTAATGCTGCAATGACTGTATGGGCGTCACGGCAACACAATGATGCATTTTGTGTTTAGTAAGACAAAATGTTCCTAAAAAACCCCCAGCTTCATAGGTGTTTAATGGGAAAAAAAACCCTGAAAGTAACCATGACAGTACATTTATTACGCTAAGAAGGTAAGCATACCTGATGTGAACTTATAGCATTAGCCACTATGCTACTACTGCTTTCACCAGGTATTTTGGCCAATTCACCACTGATTATTCAGCTCTATCTCACTCCTTTGCCCATCATTCCTGCATCTATCCCTCTCTCTATTACCTTGGCCTCTCTCTCCACTATGGTTCATAATTATAGGGCTGTGGTCCATCGTAAATACTATCTGCTCTTGTGTCCTCCATGTTGTCAGTATACACCGTAGTTAGCTTGATCTTAAGGAATCCCTCCTGCTACATAACTTCCAGCCACTCTGCGTTTTTGGACAAGACCATTATTTCTTCATATTTTTGGTTAAAAAAGTGTTTATTGTGATGTTAAATTGCAGTTTCTTTATTTGCATCCTGATATTTTATCATTTATATACACTATGATTCATGGTAGTGTCTAACCTGCATGTTGGCCTTTAAGATTAGTATTATGTTTCATTTTAGCATTTCTAAATGTGCATTATGACTGCATCACAGGGAAACTACAAAGACACAAAGTAATCAAATAACAGTCATAACATTGTTAAAATTGCACTTATTTTTCTGAATGAATTTTGTTTATAGGTTATTCAGGTTAGTTTGTAGATGTAAATATTTTCAAAAGGCAAATGTAATTGCTCTCATTAAAACAAAGAGAAAAAAGATTACCGGATTTTCCAGACTATAAACCACACCCACACTGTCTCCAGCGTTACACCATTGATTCAGAGGTGCCAAGCTTATGTGTAGCAGCTCAATTTCCTTCTTCAACAGCCAGATCAATTGTTAGCTCATGAAATATATGTTGTTTGAGCTGCAAATTTGCATTGGGAAAAAAAAGTAACATATCATAGTCCAAAAAGTATGCTATATGTACCTTTTTATGCTGTTACTTAACTGGACCAACAAATTGGAGATCAAACTGAGTTATATGTGTCTCCTGAACTAAAACAAGTTAATGTCTCATCTAGTCATCTGAACCCGCTTTGTCCTCACTAGGCTGGCAGGGGTCTGTGGGAGGTGGGGTACACCCTGTATGAGTCGCCAGTTCATCTCAGGGCTGAACATATATAGAAAAATCACTCTCACATTCATACCTATGGACAATTAAGATTAACTAATTAACCTATCAGTGCATGTGTGGGATGGTGGGAGGAAACTGGAGTACCTGGAGAAAACCCACGCAGACATGAGGAGAACATGCAAACTCCACACAGAAAGGTCTGGTGTGGGAATCGAACCTGGATCCGTCTTTTTGTGAGGCACAAGTGCTAACCACTACATCACCGTGCCACCCCAAAATTAGTTAATTTCTTGAGTGTAATTTTTGCACTTTGCAATTTTGTCCCGTGAGCTAAATTGGACCCTTGACTGGACTGGTTTTAGCCTGCAGGCCATATGTTTGACACCCATGTATTAGGCCAAATGAATATGGAAAAATGTGTCACCTGGATTAAGTGTCAATATACAATAGGTTGATCTCCAGAATATAAATAATGATATTCCAGGGTGGTATTTGACTTTAAGGTTAGATGAAAGGTGTTGTAAATATTAGGTTTAGCCATAATGTGGTGATGGCTAGGATAATAAATACAAGTCTATGTAAAATTCCTTAAAAGTGTATGTATTTGTCTGTGTTTTTTCTTTATTTTTTTAAAACCTTGCAGTATTTTTTTTTAAAAATCAGCATAATATTGATATAGAACAATCTGTCCAAAAATAGCATGATGTTTGTTTGTTTGTTTGTTTGTTAGCACGATACCACTCTCCTCCTGCCTTCCAAAATCCTCTTCCCTGAGCACGGAGAGGCAATTTTTGCTCCATTATGCTCTGAAAAGCTGAGCAGGCTAAATGAATAAGGCCAGACCAAACCAAGCCGTTTAAATGGCTTTACATGTAAGGCTATTTTTAAAACAGCAGAACATTGTCAACCAAATCGCCTGTTTAAATCGGCTTGTCGTCCTGTCATGCAGCGTCCTATAAACTGCAAATGCATCCTACCTTCACTACAAAGGCTATGTTTTTACCTAAATAAGATGTATATAAATGCCACCCCTCTGAGTGACAGATTGAGATTGACAATGTCTGTTACTGGTTAAAATAGACTGTTATGAGAGGCGGCATTTCTGGCATCATACTTTGATGTATTTCGTTTTCCTGTCTATCCTTCCAGTCTGGGACTTGATGTCTTTGTATAGCCTGGCTTTTTTCCAGCAGATGCTTTTTCATTACAAACAGACATTTCTCAGAGGAATTACTACTGATGTAAGCTACTTGAAGTGCCATTCACCTAGCAGTCAAGTCACATGTATCTCTTTGTCTTTGCCTTGTTCTTCACATTGTTGGATCCTATTTTATGTACACGAATACACATATTTATGATACAAGCAGGTAGGGTGATGAATAATTGAATCAGAGGCTTTGACTTTTGCTGTCACCACACATTCATATACAGCATATTACAGCACTAAAGACTAAATTAAACATTGGACATTACTCCTTGGCTTGGCACTGGTGTTCACAGCTGAATACAAAACAATCATGGGTATATTTCACAGATTATAATACAAGATATACAGTAAATCATAGCATAATTGCTAAAGTGAAGCCTATATTTCACAGCAGATACTCCACAGTTGTCAAAAGTCTGAAATGTTATGCAGGTTGTGCATAATCTATCTTCTCATAGGAAATACCATTCATTTTAATCACCGCTTTTATTTTCCTATTAAACAGATGTCCTGTTTGTTTTGAAGATGATTCATGAAATTAGCTTTTCACAGCGGATCATTTCATCATTATATATATATATATATATATATATATATATATATATATATATATATATATATGAGCCTCATATGTAAAACCTGCCTATATATTTTGTTTAGACAATGTGTTTTCCAATAAAATCCTAAATAGCTCTACTAAACCCAGAGAGCATTCACGTTTCATTGTATTTTTTTTTCCATCTGACAAGTCTATGATTAAAACAAAGGAGGTGTTTCTGCAGTACCTTTGCCATTTCTTGGCATTTCAACTAAGTCATAGGGGGCGTCTTATGGGAAACGACAGACTTCTGCAGATATGAATGAGCCTCCAGTGTTCTGCGTCTGGAACAAGAGGCTGGAGCCTCTGTGCTGAGAGATAAATTTAGGAGAGAAAATGTCAACTTCTGTTGTGTACTAGATTTAAAATGTACTGCTGATGAGAAGATGAGGCTTTTCTACTATCTGTGAGTGGTTGAGTGTATGAGTAGTGCGAGTAGTTGAGTGTATATATATATATATATATATATATATATATGGTATACATATATACACATTGATCCATGCATATGCAATAAGGATGAATGAACTGTACACTATGCTGTAGCATAATGGTCATATTTAATCCCTAATCAATCAATTGAAAAAAAGAAGAGAAAACCTGAAATGTTTTCTAAATGCAAATACATAAGCATTAAAAAAAATCCAGGAGGCAACAAACATGTCACCGTCACGTTAGACTCACTCTGCCTGCACATTATACAGCTGTTGCTATAGCACAGTGGACAAATATGCTTTCTATTAAACAATAATTAACATTCTTAACACATTAGCAACTGATTATTTTTGTGCAGAAGAACAGGGGCTCAAATGTTGTGGCTGCTTCTAACGGTAGTACACTTGGACAGCTCCCAAGGACAGGTGTTTTCATAGAAGAAGCTAAGGCGGACAGCCAGAGTTGAATTAAAATTGATAATAGGCTGTGGTTTCATTATTTACCTGTTTGTCTAACTGGATTTATTGGAGAGAATACCCAGTATATCATACTGGGTATTCTATAGCTAAAATGTAGCCCAGGGCGTTTCATATCTGCAGGGTCAGATAACAGTGAAATCGTCTAAGCCTATAAATTGTTTTTAATGAATGGCTGTGCATTTGTTCTGCAGCTCCTCTCCTTGTTTTTCTTTGCTTTTTTTTTTTTTTCTTAAATACAGCATTGACGACTTGTCTCAATGCAGAAAGAACAAGTATGATGCTCATTTAATGATTTCATGAAAATTGTAAAGGAAGCACACATGAGGAATGCTTTTATAAGCTTATTCTTTGATGAACCATTCACAACAAACACACACACACACACACACACACACACACACAGAGGAAGACTATAGGGAAGTTTATTAAATGGATTGGTTTCATTTGCCTCGGAGGCAGTTTGTGTTATTGTTGGAATGATAACACCAAGCCTTCGGCTGATATTACACTGCCTTTTAGATAAAAATGAGCAACTTCCGATGTATGTTCTTGCAAATATTCATTACAATAAATGAATGGAAAACAAATCAAAGGACAAACTAAACCCAGAGGAAGAAACCAGAGGGAAATACGTCAGTAACGGTAATGGTGACATGCGGTTTACCACAAGTGAATAAAGCACTTCAGAGTCATTTTGAAGCTGCTCCCTGAACGTGTACTGTTTTTTTTTATATTCTAAACTCCTATAACCAGGGGAGTTGGACAATACATCATACACAAAAAATGCATTGACACATGCTCAGTGCATTTGCAATGACCCAGAAACCCACTACCAGTAAAACAGTGCACGTTGTTTTAAAAGGATATAAAATATATTGCATCCCACCAGTCAACTTCAGCATATGGGGAGATGTTCAGAACCATTTTCCTGTGGGGATATATGGAGGATAATTTACTTTTTCCTCTGTAAAGTTGTTATCATTGGAACTATAAATAAAAAAGAGAAGACAGACAGTTTAAGCATTGCATTAATGTGCTGGTAAAGCAAGACTAACAAGAGACACACTCTGCTTATGGTTTTGTTATTTTAACTTTTGCTCTGCTTTCAACAGCCACATGGAGGAAAATGTCACTTTATTTTCTGCCCCTAATGAGTGTGCGGTCTATTGGATGCTACACTGAAACACCATCAAAGAGAATTATCATCAGTGCTGCACACTTCATTTACCTTCTCATTTCTTATATTCTCTTTGCCTCCCCTTTACTCGCCCACTCTCTGTTCCTCTCACCCTTTCCTTCTTTGCTCTTCTTTACCCACCCTCTATTTCCACTCTGGCATGAGTAGCATACCTTATTGCAGCTGCATTAGGACCACTCTAATCTGTGTGGCAGGGTGGAATGGGATGTTCAATGGCTTTTTCTCGTTTCCCAGCTGAGAGGGCCGTGTAATGTGCTAATGGACTCTACGGCTGCCGCCTGACCCCCATGGCAGAGCGTGCAGAGGCACAGCTCACAGCTGTGACTCCCCCTCACTACTATGTCAGACAAGCAAGTGTAGCTTTGCTGAGATCTTTTTTTAGTTTGTAGAGAGACTGGCCATCCACTTTTAAGGTCATTAGAGCTTCCCAGGTGAGGGTATCTGAGCGCTTTGCTACATGTCTATGTGCTATACCAGTAATAGGTTTGGATAGACATGCACTCCAACATAAAACTGTTAAGTACTATTACATTATTAGCCACCACATGGGCTGATAGTGCATTTTTGCTCTGAAGCGATATTTTAGAGAGGGAAAATTGTTGAAGCATTTACTTACTATAAGTAAGGCTATATTTTTGGAGACGTTTTTTTGATCCAGGGAGTAATGTCCCATTGATTGATTGATTCAGTTGTTGTGGCTGGATCTATTTGACCCCAGAGGTCATTGCCAGGGCAACAGCCAATCACATTCACTTATATTTCTCTTTTGTAATATACACTTATCAGCTACATCATTCAGTGAAGTCAGTAATAATGGTCAATGGTCAGTGAAGTGGTAATAATAATATTGATCTTAATAATAATTAAAATACTGTAGATTATTTCATTACAATGGTACCTTTCACTGGGTTAGATAAGGCAGCAAGTGAACATTTATTCCTCAAAGCTAATGAATTGAAATCAGCAAAATTATCAATGTAGAAACTGACTGACTTTGAACAGACTCATATTGTAGCTACATTATAAAAATGACTTCAGAATTAACACTGAAAAGTTGCTAAATTGTAACATAAAAAACTCTAAATGAAAGAATAATGCAACTTTGTGTATTTGAAAAGATTTTTATATTAATTATTCAATCAAATATAGTTGTAATTTAGTGGAAATTATGCATTTCTATTGTAGTGACAAAATAAAATGACCCCTGCTCAAGCCAGGGTGTTACCAAGTGTATTTTTCTCCATTGGCTTGAATTAAGCAAAAAAAAAATAACCTGCCAATGTAACTAATTATCGTGGTAAGATTTGTGGAAATACGATTTTCAAGATATATTGTATAATAATAATAATATTATATAATTATATATTATATAATAATTATTTATTTTTTGGCCACTCAAAGCGCTTCACATTAGTGATCCATTATTCATTCACTCTCACATTCTCGCTCTGGTGGTGGTAAACTACATTTGTAGTCACAGTTGCCCTGGGGCAGACTGACAGAAGCGTGGCAGACATTTTGCACCTACAGCCCCTCTGACCATCACCAAACATTCATACACCAGTGTGAGTGACACTGGAAGCAAAAAGGGTGAAGTGTCTTGCCCAAGGACGGAGTGGGATTCAAACCGCCAACGCTTCGGTTATTGGACAGCCCACTCTACCAACTGAGTCACGGCCGCCCCCAAAATAAGTTCCTATATCTCACTGAAAAGTTACTCTGTAGGTGATTATGTCTTATTTTGAGCGTGATGACATATTTGGACTAGAAATGAGAAAAATACTCTTGGTAAGATTTAGATTTTTCCAGTGCACAGGGGCTCACACATTTGCATAACCAGACAGGGAGATTCTGAGTGAAAGAAAACACACATTTCATCCTGTCGGCTGTGGCTGAGAGGTTTATGTATCATGTGTTTGTGTGTGAAAGGCAGTTCTGCTCATGTGATATATTACAGTCACATGGGGGTTACACTTGCTACCCAAGGGCTGGAAATGTCCCCAACACAGTGAAACAAGAAGAAAATAACAAAATACAGACAGAAGCCAGGGTTTCAGCAAGTAAATACATATATTTTTATTTTACATGGCTTTACATTTTAACTATTAAAGACCCAGCGCTACCTTTGTGGCAGTTACCAAATACATATCTGTCTGTTTCACATTTTTAAGTGATTCCACACCATTTTTTTTTTTTTTTTCACGTTACCCTATGTATTTTTTTTTCCCCAGTGAAAACTGGGTATTTTATTTAATGTACGATCATGTAGATGTTCATACAAACTCAGATTAAGATTAAAGGTTTTAATTAGAAACAGTGAAAAGAGGGTAAAAAACAAAACAAATATCAAGCAAATATCATGTCATTGATCCGATTCCATGGGTTTAAGTAGTGAATTAATGTTGTAGAAAATGAAAAGATGACAATTTGCATTTTAAACCAATTATTTAAATGTATTGATAGGATTAGTGGACCCGTATTAAACATTTAAGATCAGTTGTTGTTGCCTGGTTGGGTCTTTGAAAATCTAATGTATTTGACCATTAATATACTAAGAAAACCATGGAAATGTAAAATCCTTAACATTCACTTGTCATTTCACAGGTTCAGACAAAGGTAAGAATAGTAATTTTGGAGGAGAAAAAAAAGACTTAATTCTTACAATTTATCTGTTCTGCAGGAGTTCATAATATCATTTATTCTGTCTGGGTTTTCAATCATGGCACCTGCAGAGGAGAGAGAAGCATCATGATGTTCCTCAACTAAAAGCATTTTGAACCTGCAAGTAATTCTGGCCTCCTCCTGATGTTGGCATCTCACCAAGTACTTTGGCCGTTTCCATCAGGTTAATTGTGATTTATGCACGTCTAGACTCTTGATTTAATTCAACCGTAGCATAGGCATATAAGTAATGAAATGTCTACTGTGTATATGTGTACTCAGTCTATCATAATTCAAGCATTCCTTCAATGGTAACAATTTGAGCTTCTTCGTTTTTTTCCTTTAAGTCGTCATTTTGTCGCTCTCTATTAGTTAATGACAGAACAAACCCCACCGAATTGCAAACATTTCTGCTCATAATGGCTCATAATGACCTATACTCTCAAAAGGTGAGAGGATAGGTTTGACCTTCAAGGTTGCTCAAGTTCAAAGGTCATGATGCCGTTTTGGAGCCTACATATAAGGTCCTATGTGTCAGTAACAATAACAGAGTGTTTATCACCACTCTTGTTGGAGTTGTGACCATTTCAAAATCATGTGACCTTGATTTTGACCTTTCAAGGTCACTCATGATCATAGGTCATGATACAATTTTGTGTCTATGTCCAACCGTTTTTCTGTTGTAATCCATTTTAGTTTTTTAGGTATTGATCAAGTGACCCCTGACCTCTTGGATCAACAATGGATCAAAATTAAGAAAATAAAATTGAATAATATAAAATAATATATTTTATAATAATATAAAAATCCCCAGCATTTTGGTGCTCATTCCAAGTCTCTAAGATTAATAGTTCAAAAGTTAGATCCAAAATTTGATTTTGACTTTTATTGTGACCTTGACCTTTGACCTATATACTTCAAATTTGTCCTACAACGTTGTGATGTCAATACACATCAACAATGAGGGCAAAAAGAACCTATATGCAAAACTGAGTATACAGGAAGGAAAAGGAGATTCCAAATTTGTCCTAACACATTTTTGTTGACCTTGACCTTTGACCTACATTCACCAAAATTTAATTTTATTCTGGATCGCCTCGCACTTTTCATAAAAACTTTATGGAAATTGGTCCAGTACCTTTTTATGTGTAAAGTTGATGACAATCAGAAAAATAGACAAACAAAAACAAAAAATAACCAAAAACAATACCCTTTCCTCCCATTTTTTTTTTTTTGGGGGGGGGTTATTACTAGAACAGGCTCACATTCTTGAAAACCATCTTGAAAAATGTCCACAATATCTAAAGCCCGAGCTGACAGGACAGATTGACAGGACATGGAATCAGCAAGAAGAGAGATTATATAACATGCCCCCCCCCCCCCGAAAGAATAACTCCATTGTTTGTTTGTTTTTTTTTTGTTTTTTTTTTATCAGGTTCAGGAGAAACAACCTTTGACCCTAGAGTGCTGACTGCCAACGTTTCAGAAGACGTATATTTATGCGGAGTCAGTCATTCTTAAGAAAATACTGATGTCACAGTTCTGACAAATCCATTAAACATTATGGGACCTATATCTATACTCCAGAACCATTGGGGCCGTGCTCATTCCTCATACACCACTACCTTCTCTTGAACTCAGACACTAACAAACACATAATACATCCTCCGTTGTGGCAGAAATGCTATAAACGAAACCCAGTCGGACTTCTCCTGCAGCATCATCTGTCTGTGTATTTTGTCAAATTCAAACACGATGACCTTTTTCGTCAAGAGCAAAGAAATAAAAACTCTATCAGTGCAAGTAATAACGTGTGTTTACAATGGACCTGGACACTGTTAATATTTTATTGTTCTGCAAATGATTACTGAGAGCAAATATAAAGATCTTTTACAACTCACTCTAATGTGTCTCCACCTTTAAAACATTTTGAAGAAGAGCGAGATGTCTACTTTAAACCGTGTAACCTTGGAACATGGAATCATAAAGGGGGGGGGACCTGTAGTAGCAGTGATGGATATCTAAAACAATTTTATAGTTCTTTGACTGTTCTGAAAAGTGTCCCTAAAGCCACTTGGGTGACCACATGTGGAGAACAGAATGAAAAGCAATGCCAGCAGCTGGCGGCGGTGTGACATTTCGAATCAAGATACACATAGTAACACTCAGCAAATCCAAACTTAGCCTTCCATTTTGAACTCGGACTTTTCATTTTCAGAAGCGGCTGCAAATTGAGCGACTGGGGTTCTTGCTTTTATCTGCCACAGATGCTGTAAGTGGTATCCAACAGTGAAAACATTTCCATTTTTGTTTCTTGACCTTGAAAAATGCATTGACTTACACACATCGTAAACAAGGCGACTGCTTCATATTATAATATATTCAACTTCAAAATAAACAATAAGAGTGTTTTTGTAAGAAATGCTACACTTTTATTACAGTGCAGATGATGACATTACTCATGGATAGTGGGAACCGCTTCAAAAAAAAATTTATGAAAAGCATGAATAAAGAGAAGAAATATTCAGCAATACTTATGAAAATATATTATTATAAATGTAGAAACTCTTTGCTTTAATGTTTTTACAATAGAGGAGCACTGTGCCGTCAATAAAAACATATACATTACCATGCTTGCCAAATGAATGTTATTCAAGTATTTAATAGTCTATTAATCAATATTATCGAATATAATTACTACAAGTGCACAATACACACACAAATGTTACCTTGAAATAGTCCAAATGTTGTTGAACGTGGAGACATGGGAAGTTGAACGATAACACAATAGGATAATAATGAAGCTGCGTTTCAAATATCTTCAGATCTTCTTTAATCTATGAGACCTAATCTCACTATGAATCAAATGTTACCACAGCAAACAATAAACACAGGCCTACAAATGTAAATATATTAAAATAACACTGTTGAACATAGAAAGTACAAAATAACACAATAATAATAATGACGTGTAATAGTGAATGTAAACACTGTATGATTGGATAATGTATGTTTAAAGGCTATTTAAATTATTTAGGCTATACAGTTTGATCACAACATTTAAATTAGATTTAGATGATGTGACGTTCTAATTAATGACAGGTGATGCTGCTGCACTTTCAGTTCTGTGTCATAGCAGCTTGCATTTGCCATGTCGCTATTATCAATGAAAATTCGTACCATTCACTGTAACAATCGAATAGAACTAAAATGTGACAAATTAAATCCATTGTCGCATGCAAACATTTGAAACATCCCGGGCTGAGCAAGCAGCCTCAGCAGCAGTCAAGCAGTGGGGGCATTGTCATCATTTGGTATAAGTTTAATTTTCGCGACACGTACAGCCAGCTTAGAATTCTGGACTGTCCTGAATTTTTCGGGACATGTGGTCACTCTAACTATGTCAGTCCAGTGTAACAAAATACTAACAACAGGCCAAGCAGTGATGTGGTGATCTCTAGAGAATACCGTTATGTTTTTTTTTTTTTAAGTAGTCCAAAAAAATGCTGGTGGCAGGGGCGGCTCTATGGGCGGGCCTGGGTGGGCGGGGCCTACCCTGATTGAGAGCTTTGCCCACCCAACCACAAGCTCAGAAACAGAATTCTAGACCGATTTTCATTGCCTCATCAAACTGAAATGTTGATCAATATCCTTAATATAGTTATTAATTTATAAATATCAATGGAAAAAAACTATGTATGTTTAATTATTTGTGTTTATTAAACAAAAAAAAAAATTGTTTCAATTCTGGGAATGCTATAGCGTTGTTGTTATACCCCCCCCCCCCCACACACACACACACACACCGTCTATATCCAGGTTTTTCTTTTTTTTTTCTTTTTAAAGGATTCTTTACTATTGGGAGATAGGGCCGGTTTTGGCTGAAATGCTTCTAACTCAATGTATAATAGTGCTCTTTCCCAGTGCTTTTCTAGTTCGCAATATTTTTTGGGCATGACCTGCCTTACTCTACCTCTGATTGGCTCATCAGTCCTCATTCCTAAAGTGAACCAATCTAATCAGTGAAGGCAGCGACCAACTAGAGGCAGAGGAGTATGGATCCTGGGGGGAAAAAATTACAATTTCAATGACAAAAAAAAAAAATACTGAATTGTGCATATCAGGGGGATTTGGAATTGGGTATATTCAATGAGTATAATAAGTATCTATACCACCATATACCCTGGACTACACTTCTGGTACCAAGTAGTTTTTACTTTATTTTATTCTTTAATACCTGGTGCATTGTTGCTGACACACCCTGAATGGCTGCGACTAGGGCATTAACAGACACGTCGAGTCCTGTAGCACAAGTTGACTTAAATTTGGAGAAGTCGACAAGTCGCATGATATTCTTTCTACATCACATCTGTGTCCGTCACTCTCTTTTACTTCACCTTAGATGAAAAAAAACGGCAAGGTCATCTGAAGAGGCACTCCCTAGCTAACCAGCGTGATATAAGCAGCATGTGCTAGCTAACCTGAGTGAGCAGCAGCGCAGACAACACACTCCTTTTATCCAAACATGATGTGGACAGTGTGGTGGGCGACTTAACGGCCGCTGCCTTAAATTTTTGCATTTAATATAAAAAGTGAGGAACCGTGACAGATGTCTGGACAGTCCAGTTTTACAGTAGAGCCATGGGTCCAGACAAAATGTGGACATATGTTCACCTACTGATGTTGTGCAGTTAAATTTAACAGAAAAGTCTTTGCTTTGTTGGGGTTAAAATGTTGATGTTTGTGTCTTGTCAGTGGACATTGTTACGTTGCCGTGAACTTTAATACAAGTTGCTCATTGCTGGACAGACATGTGTCCGTGTGGTTTTTTTTGGGGGGGGGGTTTAGCTGCGTGTCTGTGCTGTTCCTCAGCTGACAATGTGATGACATCATCACAATATGTCGACTCGACTCCGACTTTATTGACGGATAAGTCGACTTGAAAGTCGTTAATGCCCTAGCTGCGACACTTTCACTGTTTGTGTAACTGTAAAAATGCAACAGTTCCTGAGACACTGATGGCTATGGGATCAACCAACCCCTCTACTTCTGCAGTATGAATTTCAGCCTTGAGGGGAGGGGGCACAACCCTGTCAATGATTAAAAACCATTGGAAATAACAGACAGGTTGTGACTGCCTACATTACTGGCACTAACTTTCACCTGAACCAAACTGTTGTCAGTCTTGGTATTGTGAATGCCCCCATGTGCATCAATACATTATATATCTTACTGATCTTTGTGAATATATTAGTCTCTCTCTCTCTCTCTCTCTCTCTGTGTCGTGATTTGTCACTTAATACGTACGCACAGCAGGCCGTACAAATGCACGTCTGTAGGCGCCAAGGTACGTGTTCAACACGCCAAGTCTGACATCAGAGCAAACACTAATTAGCTGAATTATTTTGACATAATGTGAAATCTTAATCGATTAAGTTTAATGTTCCGTTTTACAGTCTGACTGAGTTGTCCGTTTACCATAAATCCTCCACCACGTTGGCGTGATTGTCCCTTGTCCATGGACCTGAAACTTAATTAGGCCATCTCCCACATTGCAGGTGTGCCTGTCGCAGAATATTAAATGTTTCATGTATTTTTAGATTGCATTAAAGATGAATGTTCAACTGTTAGGGTTAGATGTAATGGGGCGCCTACCGTATAGTTAAAGAATTAGGCTTTTGATTGTTTTTTCATGATTTTTTGACAAATGGAACCCTGGGCTTTATTGGGACGTGATGCTAATTTCACTCACACCTGTTCTAGAAGCTGCAGAAGAAGCCATTTTAGTAGCATTATAACACGCAGTAAATCGTAAAAGATCAGGAGAAAAGAAAAGATCAGGGAAAAATGGTCAATTGCCTCAGCATATTTTCTAATGTTTTGGTTAGTCAACCATTTTAAGATTGATGTTTAAATGGTTATTTATGTTCAGGCTAAAATAAAAAAAATAGAAAAGAAAAACTGTTGGTAGGAAATAAGGGTTTTATAAGGACATTGATTTCAAGGTCACTTTCAGACAATCCACACAGCGGCTGAGAGGCCACTACTCTAATTCATCTCTCTTAATGAATGGCCTTCAGCCACTAAACTGGCTCAGGGTTTTACTTTATTTCTCCCACACCATCTTTAAAGCTGCCTGTCACTTCTTGAAGCAGCACAGTTGCAAAACACCCCGAGCTGCTCCCTGAAGCCCACCTGCCCAAAGAATCACCTGCTCCTATGGGAACAGCATCAGATCCCATGCACAACAATGAAGACACCTAATCTCTCTTTGTCTCTGACTTTCTTCCCCTTTTTTGTCCACAAACCCACGTTTATTCCTGAGCTATCTGAGGTGCATTTGTATTTTAAGCATTTCAAAGCTTTCTATAGTATGACTACTGATGTTGGACGTGTAGGACTGTTGAAGGACATACATTCATCTGTGCTTTGATCAGCCTGCAGCATTTGCTTTTAGCAGCCCATGCTATTCACAGAATGTATAATCACATTGACATGTTACAATGCTAGTTTTAGATTCCAACATACTGCGTGAGGATTTTATTACCATATATCAATACATTTCTTTCATTTTTTCTGACACGTTTTTTTTTAGTCCTTTTATTTTGCTTATATTTTGTGATGTGACATCAATTTGTATTCTATTTTAATTCTTTTTATATTGATTTTGACTCCTGCATGTTTATAGCATTATGTGTCTGAACATTTTCTACAGTGTTTTTCAGTGCTAGGATATTTAATTTGCTGATTCTTTATTATTGATGAAATTGGATTCTGTTGTTATTAATGCAAAAATTGCTGTATTCCATTTCTTAAACCAACATATTCATGTCTGCCTTACCAGGTAAATGGTAAATGGTAAATGGACTGCATTTATATAGCGCTTTTCCACCTTCATGGTGCTCAAAGCACTTTACATTAGCCTCACATTCACCCATTCACACACACACTCATACACCAGTAGGTTTCTATGGTCTAAGGTCAGTCCTACTGGGGGCCTAAGTGAGGGTTCAGTGTCTTGCCCAAGGACACTTCGACATGTGGACAGCCAGAGCTGGGACGCGAACCGCCAACCTCCCGGTCATTGGGCGACCCGGTCATTGGGCAGACATTTATGACCAATGTTGAATACGCATGTCCCAGTGATCCAATAATAATCTCCCAATGTGTAGATAGTTGAGTAGTTATTGTGTGTGTGTGTGTATATATCTATATATATATTTCTCTATATATATATATATATATATATATATATATATATATATATATATATATATATATATATATATATATATATATATATATATGTATATCACCAGCTAAAAGGCTGTCAGTTTGGCTGCCTGTTGTGTATATTTACTGTTTTGTTTTAAGTAGTTTTGTATGCTGATAACAAGGAAGGTGTTAATGTTTACACATAATGTATCTAACATGGAAGTGTGTGACGTTTTTGTAACTTCCAACAACATACGCTCACTGGGGGAAAGCATTCTCTAAAAACTCTGGCCCATATGCGTAGATTTCTGGTTGCTAAATCTCAGAGAAATAGTGGCTCTGCTGCTGCTAGTGCTAATGCTAGTGTTAGAGCCAAATTATGGAAAGTAATTATGATGAATATTTTTGAGTTTGATTTAGTCTGAAGAATGTTTCCTGATGTTTTTTGGACTATTCATAATTTGCAGATTTAGAACTGTGTTGTTGGTGCTGAGTTTTGATTGGTTAGTGGGTTTCTATGGGATACACGTAGTTTGGAGTGAAGGACGTACTGTTCAGTTGACATGTGTGCAGCAGTGAAGACACATAGTTTTATGACTGTGTCCTGTACCTTATGACAGAATGATGATCATGTTGATCAGCTGATATTGTTTTTTGTTTATTACCTTTTGCTTTTTTGTACTAAGATGATCCGTTTGTGTTACTGAGATGTGCAAGAATAAAAGACAAAAAGACAGAAAAATGATATTCAAGTGGGTTGAATATGGATGAATTTGTGAGGGTTTTTGAACAGAAAAGCAGAAGACTGAAGTTGTAATTATTGAGCCATGCTACGTTACAAGTCACATAATTAACAAAAAAAGACACAAGTAAGTAAAAGCAAAAAAAAAAAAAAAAAATACACAAAAAAGATTTTTTTTTTTAAAGTAATGTAATAGACGGACAGATAAACATAGATAAAGTGACATGACACAGGATTAATATATAGACAAATTCATACGACGATAGATGGAGTTTGGGGGATTTTAAACATGTCGCCTTATGGTGCAGGTAAAAAGTCCCCTTCCCTGGAAATTCTCGTGCCCCACCAAACACCTAATTCTAAATCTGGGACTGATTTTCATTGACATTATTACTTTTAACTATTTGATTTTATTATTTTATTTATAGCGCTATTGTAGTTCTATGTATTTATTATGTGCAGCACTTTGGAAATGTCATTCTTATTGTTTAAATGTGCTATATAAATAAAGTGAATTACATTGGATTCCTTGTTGTACACCCTCTAATGTTGCAATCACTAATTACTCTTGCAAACATGTATTTGACATGAATAAAATTAGCAGAATTATGATCACACACAGTAGATAAATAATTGAAAATTAATGATCTCAAGTGGTTATACACATGATCATAATCTGTACATCCATTTTTTTGTCACGATTAAATTCAAGTCAATATTACAATAAAATCTGGGAATAAAGAAATGCACACACACTTTTACAGAGAAAAACAATAAAGCAGCTTTAAAAATGATATTTTAGGCAGGTCCCTCAGAGTATACAGTAACACATTAAAATTCATGAAAGCGTTCGCATATAGGATATAGTGTACTGTCAAACCACACGGAAAAAAGTTTTCCTCTAATAAATTTTGTTTTCACCTTTCCCTCACTTTAAGAACCTAGTTTACACTATTCCCCTACTGAACACATTCATGCAGATGCCCCAGGGAACAGCTGGAGGCGTGATCCGGTCCTTTTAAAGGAGAAAATGGAGTTCACACCAAACAACTGACATTTAAAGTCTCTGAGGATCAGTGCAGATAGAGCAAAATGTGAAACTAAAACTGATATTGGTAAAGAACAGCATTAAATAAAAGTGATTTTGGATATGGGTCAAGTCTAGAGACAGGGGTCAGTGTGTTACTATGCTGATGATTTTACACACCTTAATTAATGGCAATAAATCTGTCAAAATAACTGTAAATGTTTGAACAACATACAGATGCAGAAAAAAAATGTTGTGAGAAACTCTTTAGTCATTGGACGACCTCTACCAACTGAGCCACAGCCGCCCAGTACTAACAAAGTACTAACTCCTGTGTGTTTCATGTGACTAAAAAACAGACATAAAAGAAATCATGGAATGCTTTAAAGCACTTAAGCTTCAATGCTGTTTTCTGGCAAATTCCTCCTTAAATGCATGCTGTAGTGCTCGTAAAGTATGGGGTTAATACATAATTCACCTTCATACATGGGTTGTGTTATATATAATATTTGTTGGTTTTTATTATCTGAGTAAATAAAGAAGACTCGCGCTTTGGAGTCAAAAGAAAAGTGAGAATTTTCAGGCATTTTTCTGCATCATGACACTTCGAAAATGCCCAAATTTAAACAGCTATTGCTCTGCAACTACAAAGGCCAAAGTCATGAAACTTCATATGTGAGAAGATAACACCTGAAAGTTTGTAAATCAAATGTCAGATGTCATATATTTGTTACCCAATAACTCTGCTGTGATCAAATACACAGCAGAAAAAGAAAAAAAAAAATCTGTCTAGATTGAAAAATATAATTTTAAACTCAATTTAGAGCCCCAAGCTGTGATTTGACAGTGAAACTTCCAATTATGAATTTGTTTGTCCATTTCTGAACATTTACCATGTAAATGTTGAGGTTTGTACAACAAATCAAAATTATTTTAGTATAATTTTATTAGAATTTGGTCACAAAACTGATATCTGAAGTTAGTATTGATGGAGAAAAATGCAAAATGCAATGGATAATAATATCATAAATTGTGATAATGCAATTAAGAAAGATGAATTAGAAGGAATTAATCATTTGCGAATTGCCACAAAAATAACACTGAGTCTTTATGAGTTAATGCTGTTTAGCATAATTTGTAATGCTGAAAAAAGGCAAATGACTTATTTCAGTAACAAACTGTTAACTTTTTATAATTTCATCAATGAAACAATAATAATTCCTATGTATCTACATCAATATTCACCTTTGACCCAGTTACACTATTTTTTTTTTTTTTTTCAAAAATAGATCATATTGTCATAATAACTTCACAAGAAAGGGCAAGAAAAAATTATTCCAACTTCGCTGGCAACAGTGCATTTATTTCCATGTGATTAAATGGTTCTGAATATTTGGATCAGCATGGATGAAACATTTGAGAAAGTTTTCTTCAGACATTAGTAGTATTAAAATGTAATGTCTTCATGTTTGCCCTTCAGCTTCCTCAGCTTTTATCTGTTCCCTAAAGTGAAGGCGAGTGTCAGAAAGAACAAAGACACTGTGGTTGAGACGTTAAAATCTGTGTGTTGGCATGATTAACTAAAATGTTCACACTACTGAGTCAATAAGTTAATAGCCATTTTAGCCACTTTTATATTCGTTGAGAAATAAAAATGAAAGCAGGGATTTGGATTTTTTTTTTTATTATTATTATTATTATTCACACTGACATTTTCAAAACTGCATTCTATTTGGTTTCCTCTTGACTTTATTATGAAGGCTTTTATTAGGTAAATGCTGCCTGGTCTCTTAGTGATAAAGAGTTGAGAGTCCATTTTATAGGTGGATATGTGGTCCATCCCAAAAGCAATATAAAACATTTCAATGACTTGCCATAGACGGCTTATTTGGAAACAAATGAAAAGAAATGTCTGTTGCATTCAAAGAACTAATCCTACAACAGCACCTCACAGGGGTTTTTTTTCTATATGCTCCAAAATACAAAGCTGATTTCTTGAATTAAATTTAGGCAAATGAAAACTTCTGGGTGGAAAGACTTTTCATTCAGCTCAACTATAGTTTCATTCCTTGTGCAAGTGGAGAAAATTCCATCCCTAAAAAAAAGTCAGTTTTTGACTTAATAATTCTGAGCAGGTTTCTCGCTTTTGAGGAGATATGACAAGTGACTTTTTTTTTTTTTTTTTGCACTTTTCTATCATTCTTTGATGCTTCTTAACCTCCTGTCCTCACCTTCAAATGTATTTTTGCTTGCACTTTCTTTTTGTTAAATGTTTCTCCTTTTAACTCTTCGTTGCTCAGCTCAACCGTTTGGTAGAGGTAACTTTGAACAATGATATCTAATATAAATTTAAATCCTGTAACACCAAACTTTTTGGGCAGTCAATGATATATTCAGGTCATGCTAGTATACCCCCAAGGAAGACAATCATAAACATGACAACATCTCTGCTATGATCGTTTCTTTTGGACACAAAATTGTACGCAAGTTAAATTCTTTTTTTCTCCATTTTATTAACTTTTAGCGAGTCTATTTTACATATATAATCCTCATCATAATTTTTTGAAAACATGCTGAAAAAAAACAGTAGGGATGACAGTAAAGGGTTATGAAATGCTAATGCTAATGGATAATGCTAATCACTAGTGATACAAACGCAACGAGTTAATACATCTAATTTGAACCAAGTCACAAATTGATAAGATTGGTGAAGGAATTTTAACACTTTAGTTAAATTTCGAGTCAGTAAAAAATAAATCTATGTTTTATGTTATAATAGTCCCTGTGAGGTGGAAAAAACAAAAACAAAAACAAAAAGTTTTTTTATTGTGATTTTTGTAATGTGTCCAATAAAAGGTTAAAGTGGCTAAAATCTTCCTATTTTCTAACATTTTATCAGTTCATTAACCATCTCTGTCTTCTTCCCTCCCATGTTGACACTGGAATTAACTTCACTGTTAATGTAACAAGTGGTGCCAATCACATCAAACCCCGCCCCCCTCGCAAAGATTTTTGCTGATTTGACTTATTTCTTATTACTATGAAAGCCCATTTTTGGTGACTGTGATCTTGACCTTTGACCTACATACACCAATATTTAATGAGATCTATTTTGGACCACATTGCACCATTCCTGAAAATTTCATGGAACTAGTACAGTAGTACAGTAGTACAGACAGATAGCCAAACAGACAGACAGAAAAGAAGACCAGTTTCCTTGAATAAACAATACAGATTGCTGAATATCTCTCTTTTAAAGTTGATATTTCCAGTCTAATTAAGAAACTCAAATTGAACATTTTCATTTATTTTCGAAATAAACCTTGTTTTATATTTTCTGCAAAGAAAAAAAAAAACATGTGGAAACTACCTTTCAACCTGTTATTGATTATGGTGATATACTGTGCAGACTTGCAGCTACCTCCAATTTAAGGAGCCTTGATTTATTAGATCATGATTCTTTATGTTTCATTTCTAATGCAAAATCTCCAACTCACAGCTGTACTCTATGATTTAGTGGGCTGGACATCATTAACCATCTGTAGACAGAAACACAGGTTTATGTTCATCTATAAAACTCTGCTGGGTAAACTCTCAAAATACCTCAGTAATCTTCTTTCTGTCAGCTCTAGTACTTTTAATCTACGTTTCTCCAAGTGGTTGCTTTTGACTGCTCCCCGAGTTCTGACAGAATTTGGAAAAAAAATGGATGGATTTGTCTATAATTTACAAGAAATGTTGATACTGACACAAGCAACAAATGATTACATGTTAGTGGTGATAATGGGTGGGGGGTGTCATTCAGTAGGTCAAGCATCGACCATCACTATTGGAAGTAAAAATGAAGCCCATCACTCATTTGGGTCATTTAGGGGCTGATCTGCCTTGGCGGAGTCTGCACTCTCCAAGTGTTTTTGTAGTGTTCAAAAGTACAGCCTCTTTTTTGTTCTTGTAGTATGAAAAAAAAGCAGAAAACATCAAAATCAAACATCTGAAGATTTCCCGACGTATGCTGACATCGTGAGTTGCATAAAACAGAAAGAAAAACAAAAAAACAAAAAAACAAAAAAACATCATACAGTACATCATAACATCTAGAACGTGTGCAGTCAGACTTCTATCACAGTAACGAACTACTAAGTTAATAACAGTGTGTCAGGTTTTTGTAACAGTTGGGTAGTAGTAGTTTGTTTCCAGCTTCCCTTGATTGACTTTACATTCACAAACACACAAAAGGAAACATTTTCTGCCACAACACCATGAAATCCTGAGGTAAAGGGGAATGACAGACCAACGATGCCCAGAGAGAGAGAACAATGACAGCTTGATCGACTCTGAGATGGATGTAAATGAACGACCACAGCGTGTCTGACGACTGCAATGTGACACATTCAGCCTTGGTGTCAGCTCCTTCACAACCTCCGTCTTTTAATGTGATTAGAGGCTGTAATTAACCCTGTGTTGCTGTTTTCCCACATCTCCAAGAACAGTCTCAACTGAACTGAACTGAACTGAACGTGGTTGTTCTACTGATGGAATTAACTTGATTTAACTCAGTTTGAGCAACAATACAAAGTATTACCAGTGTAGGTATAATCCTCATTCTTAGCCAGTATATCCAATGCGGCTCCCAGAAGGGTTAGATTTGAGATGCATACAGTATAAAGGTGTCATGCAGGTTTGTCCACAGTTTCCATGGTGACCCCACATGTGTTTGCCTATATTAGAATGACAGATCTGAATATATTACTCTTTTTTTTTTTTTTTTACACTATGCCACGACATCTATCTTCTATGTCATTTCCACCACTTCTCATGTTATTTACATTGCTTAAATTCTATGTTTTACAAATATCTGACTTTACAATACTTTTTTTATTTTCCATGTAAATAACTGTGTCTTTTAACTCAAACGTATTGTCTGTCTGTAAATCCTTGTCTGTCTGAAAATTCCTTAGAGCTCTAGTGTAATCCCTGCACCAGGCAGTCCAAAGCCAACCAGACATTACAAGAGGGACTACCACTCCAGGATCAACTTTGGCAATGAGCAAGATCCTGACCCCATGTGTTAACCATTGGCTCTACAAGATGAGGATGCCAACAACAATGACTATGTATTTTCTTGCATGTCTTAATGTAACTTACTGTACTATAACTTCTAAAATTCTAAGATGGTGGCCACACAGATACTCACACTATCCATTACATCCATACATCCATCCATCCTGGTATCTATTCTGAATTTAACTGAAAAAGGGGACCCTTATTTTAAAAAAAAAATATTCTGTTTATTACTAATTTTATAATTAATTGTTCATATCTGGTTATTTTAATCATGTCCCCTCACTCATTTACTAAAAGGTATGGTATTAGTAGTTTTCCAGTGCCTGACTACCATTAAGCACCTTAAGACTGGTCAGTCTCTGTCTTAGTCATTCTTCTCTTGTTCTAAATCCTTATATACAAAGTGTAATTTTTCACACACATTTGACATTAAGCACTTTATTAACGGACATTATTATATTCTCATGTGATTTATAAGTTATCTGACTTTCATAAAGCATATACAAGATAAAAATTTTGTTTATTAGTTCCTGTAGGGAAATTTGTCTTTAATGGTGGCACATTATATTGAAGGACAACATAATACACGGACAAACACCAACATCAGAAACAAACAACTACATGTGTACAATGTTCCTTTACTCCTGTAACATCTCCAGCATAGGTTGACATCAAAATGTTTTTGAATGCAATATATGACAAATGCATGGGGTGTCCAAAACTTTGTCCACCATTGTATCTGTATAGTAATTATAGTGTTGTGTTGCTGTATTATTCAGGGAACATCTTCAATGCAAAGAATAAAGAAAAAAAAAAAACTAAATGTGTATGTGTGAGGTACTACGTAATAATGTCTTTCTGTCTGTGTGTTCGCCATGTGTGTACGTATCCCAGTTTGTCATCCATTTGTACCTGTTCTAGTAAAGCCACCTTCAATAAAGTGACAGTTGGAAGCAGTTCTCTGCTGGACAACGAGGACGCTCTCATCATGCCACCATCGAACAAGCAGACAACTAGCTTTAGTGGCTACCGCTATGACCTGATTTGTCTGAACTGGCGCTCAGACATGTACCTGCAGAGTGCCTTCACACCCACAGTTCTCACATCACTGGGCATCAGACGGACGTCATGGTCGGGTAGAAAGAACAAGTATGACCCGAAGCTTCAGCCATCCGTGAAACCTCCAAGCACTTTAGAAAGAGGTTTTCTTTGACAAATCCAACCGCAGAACAGAGCCTCAAGATGCCCACTCGAGTTAAATATGCTCTATGATCACATGGTTTGCATATCTAATCAAATTATTGTATAGGGTAGAGTAAAATCATCATACCCAAGCTGCAGGAGGGTTTTATCCCCATCCCCCAGCAGTGATACTGAACCTCTCTGAAGCTCATAGCTCCAGGCAAGGCTTACTGTATGAAGCTGATTGTCCAAGAAATACATGACCTAGCATGCTACATTTCATGGGTACTATATTCCTACTATAACATGATGAGAAGAACCATATGTGGCTATGATTATCTGTTTTCCCACGGAAGTGAGAAGCAAATCTGGTCAACAGGGGCCAGGCGGACCATTCATCACTCTGGCAGTGTTTGGAAACTGTCAATCCACAGCAAATTGAATCACTAAAGGAAGAAGATTGAGAGAGACAGTCTGGCATTGTCCGATTTGACAGATGTGGTGAAAATGTTATACTTAACTCCAATAAGCCTTTTGAGGGAAAAAAAAAAAAAGTTTAAATAAGACAAGAAATAATCATTCATGATGTCGGAAAATGGGGCCTTGAAAATGGACATGGACTCAAACAACATGAATATAAATAACAATTTCACAATGATATTGAATAGGTTCCACACTTGATAAAAAAAAAATAAATAAAAATACAACAATAATTTTATTTAAAAAATTCACTTTAGCTGAAAAAAGTAATAACTGTATACTGCCTTCCTCATGAATTATCAAGAAAAATATTATACATTGTGATCATCATTTATAGAAAACCCTGGATGTAGATCATTTTTTATATGCATGTACATGTGTGTTTTATTGTATTATGTTACATTATCATAAATGTCATGGCATATTCATTTTGAGCAACAAAACCCATATCTTTTGACATGGATCATTAAATTTGAAGGTTAAGAGTTGCTGAGGTGAGGCTAATATTTACATGATTGGGTTGTTCCGTTCTCACTAATGTGATCAACTAATAGTATTTGTTCTCAAATGAAGACAAAACATGAATACAGAATACAGTACATTAGTGCGCAGAACCATTTCATCAAAGGTTGGCACTGGAATTAAAACAAATATTTTAAATCATGTACCATTAATCAATAACGACGTTTATAATTTTATTGATGATGTTAGAGTTTACTGCCGCTAATTATCCTGACATTACCGTGCAGCACCCCGGTAATCAATTTGATTATCAGTCAAAATTAAAACATATCTTATTTTAATTTGCAAGATGATCATTTCTATTTGATCTAGTGTGATTGAATAAACAAACAAACACGACACAAATGAGTGTGCACACTGCAGACACCGTATATGGTAGAAATCATTGTTATCATGATGATGTTTCTGTTCCCTAGCAACGCAACACATTCAACACTCTTCTTATGTCTTTGTTTTCTTCTTAATGGGAGTTGATGAAAGTATCACCAGCAGCAAACCAGTCTCTGATTAAAATCAGGCACTACATGGAGAGAAAGGAAAACAACATTTGTTTTGTGTTTCCTGCTCAAAATACACAAAGTGGAAAATTCATCTTTACCACAGCTCCCCAGCCAGTCCGTTACTGCATCTGAACACAACTCTGTGCATAAACAGTCGTGTCATCTCAGGAAATAATTCAACAAAGCCTGTGATAAGACTTTATGTTAACTTTAGCTGCTCTGTCAACTTTCTAAGGTTTATATTTATATCTTGTTAATTCTTCTTATTATTATTATTAGTAGTAGTAGTAGTAGTAGTAGTATTAGTATTCTTCTTCTTCTATTATTATTATTTTTATTTAATTTTTTTAGACAATATATCTTGAAAATCTTATTTCCAGAAATCTTACCACGATAATGAGTTAGTATTATTATTATTATTATTATTATTATTATTATTATTATTATTATTATTATTATTATTATTATTATTATTATTATTATTATTATTATTATTATTATTATTATTATTATTATTATTATTATTATTATTATTACAAGCAAAGTAATGAAGGGAGTACATTATAGGCCTTTTCTCTCATCCTTACAGACCAAACATGTGACAGTTCATCCATGGTGAAAACTAAAACGTCAGGTAAAAGCAGGTCAGCTCATAGTTGGAGTGTCTGAAATCTTCCCAAAAATCCAGTAATGTTTACAGCTGTGAATGACTTCTTCTTAGTCTGCCAAGTGACCACTACATCCTCTCAGGGGAATCCACCAAATTGCTCCACTTTATAATTTCCATGGCAACCTCCATTTCGATCACAGTGTGATTTTGGATAGAAGACTGAGCTTCACCCTGTCTGCCATCTGTCTCTCCAATATGGAGGTTTGTTTTGGGTTTTGTAAAAGAAAAAAAAAAAAACCTTTTTAGGTAGAAGTAGAAAAGGAAGGGTTTGGCACATCACCAAACAGATTCCCTCTACTTGTTTATGTAAATTATTCATGCTCATGATGCATTATGCATCCGGTATGAAACACACGCAAATCAAGCAGCAGTGTTTCATGTTTTGTCTCCATGTAAGCAGCTAGTAATTTGGCATAGGCAGAGTCGTACTGAGCTCTGTCTAGCACCCATTCACAAGCTATTCTGGGCGCAAAGCCTGACTCAGGCTTGCATCTAAATACAAAGCTGAAGCAGTGATTTTTGCTCATGTGTGGCTTGGAAAATTTATAGATATATCTCTCTCTTAAGCAACTACCAGAAGGTCACTTAAAAATCTGGCTGCATTTTCAAGACAGCTCTTTGTTGTTGATGATAGAACTAAATAAATGTGGTAAAACAAGTAAAAGAGCGACTATTTAACTACACACATACTGCTCCTACATTCATATATGATTATGTATTCATGTTTGTGTATGTGTATATATATATATATATATATATATATATATATATACACACATATATGTATCAGTGTGAGTCAAATTGTCCCACTACAATGTCCTTCACAGACACCTTGTCACTGCTGGAGAGAAATGAAAGGTGTGTAGTTTTTGTAGTTTCAGGCAAAATAAAAACATAGAACAATCTGGCCTGGTCCACCAAAAGGCTTAAAGCAATAGAAAGCAACCAAAGTCATCCTGCTACATAGTTCAACTGCATGGCAGAGTGGGACTAAGTTAATTATACAGTCCCAGTGCCCGGGCTCGCTGACTTACATTCGATGACGCATATTCCAGATAAAGTTACTCTGCGAGGGCTCGGGGCTGGACCACTGTAAAAGTGCAAGTGGGTTTCCTTACAGACAGAACCCTTTTTGACCTCTTCAGGAGCCTGAAATCTGTAGACTTTTCTTATCGAAATAGCCTACAGTTAGCAGTGACATTAATCTGGCTACTGGCCTGAACATCAAAGTAAAATACTGGAGGATCTGGAAAAAGAACATTAAAATGCAAAACACTATGAGATTACATTTCTCCAACAAGTGTAACCTTTTTTCTTACTCACTTCAAAAATACTGTAGTATTACATATGATTCTCACTAATCTTGTAAGTTGAATGCGTTTCAACTTTAGCTGCAGCATTAGATACATTATTAGTTATTATATGATATGTTTTTACTTAATCCATAAAGACCCAGACAGCCACCACTGACCAGAATAACAATACCTGCACATCCACTAATCCTATGAATACATGTAAATAATTGGTGTAAAATGCTGCTTGTTCCATAGTAAAAGTGGAATAAGATTGATTCGCCAGTAAAACTAATGGAATTTAATCAATGCTAGAAGTCATAGTTGTTTTTTGTTCAGTCATTGATATCCCTGCTGATAAAGTCACTTTTTTTCTGTTGTAATAATAACTTATGAATTTATTTTGAGTTTTCATGAATATGTACATGAGCAGTAAAATAAATATTGGGGAAAATACCTAATTTACAAAGAAAAATACAAAATAAAAAGGATAATATGACAATAAATGGTGATAAATCATTTTAGAAAAGGTAAAAAGAGAGAAAAAATGTACATGGAAACTGTCACAAAAGGAAAACTGGGTCTTTGGTTAATACTTTGTAATTTTCTTAAACCCTTTATAGTTAATTATACTTAATGGTGGTTGGATGTTTTAGTGAGATGAAACACATCCAGAGCATCACAGATGGAAACTGTCAAGAATTTAGTTTTGTTATTTTTTGTTCATGCCAACAACAAACAGAGAAATTGATACGAGACCAGAAACAAACAGGGCCCACATGCAAGACTCTCAAACCAGAATATGTTTCAAGACATTTATAAAAAAAAAAAAAAAAAAAAAAGAATTAGATGGGCAGCTGCAAAGGAGATCACCCACAGGATCTCAGTCAGGGAACAAAAATACAGAGTCAGAACCAGAACATAAGCCAACAAACTCAGAGGAGATAAAAAAAAAAAAAAAAAAAAAGTTACCGGAGAACTAGCAGGGGTCAGATCAGGAGTCCAGAATCCACAGAAGTGCAGATTGGTAAGTAAGCAGTCTCCTGGTCAGGGGTGGAATCTAGGTCCGGTAACAGGTGGCAGATAAAAGCCAACAAAGCAGACAAGGGGCAGACAACAGACAAAATCCAGAGAACAGAACCAGAAAAATCAAGACAAGAAATAGACCGCTCATTTGGTGCATGAGTAACAAACAAATTTGCGATTTGCCAAAGAAACAGGAGGCGTTTATATAGGGCACTAAACAGGTGAGACACATTGGGTTTAATTAACGGGTGGAGCCACACACCTTGGCGAGGAGGAAAGTAGGTAAAAGGTGAACACTAACCCACATGTCAAAGTAAAAGCCCAGATACTCACAATGACAGAAATAAGAGGAAGACAAACAGAACACCACAAAATAAGACAAAAAAGTCCACATTGTTACAGAAATCATTTTGTCACTCTCTTTCTGATGCAGCTACACCTTTTGAAACACACACAAATAGACGTTCATGTACTCAGATATTTTCTTATTCATCTATTCCATGATAATATTTGAGATTGCATGACATTTTAAAGTTGTCCGAAAAGTTTTTTACTAGATAACTAGATAATATATTTCCCAGACTTCAGCTGTTGCAGTGTACTCACTATGGTTACTGACTATTAATAATTTATTTATCTATTTTGTTGCTGTATTTTCATGATCTAATATTGGATTCAACTGTAGGTTAAGTAAAACAATAATAGGTAATTAATACATTTAATACTTGTTTCACACCTTTCACTGACAAAAGTTACTTTCTTCTTTTGTGAAAAGGTTCATCTTTACTAATATTAACAAATGAACGATCCATTTTCTATGCCAGTCAGTGGACTGGGTCCTCACTTTTATTGTTTTAACATAAAATAAAATGTAAAAAAAAACTCATCTTTTAAAGACAACAACAGGCTTTCAGACTTTCAGATGAATTATCACCTCTGTTCAGGAAAAAGTGAGGACAGCTCCCGGTCCCCAATTCATCAGACTGTCCAAATACAATTGCACAGCGGGCCCCAGATCAAGAACACCATTTATTAACTTGAATCTCTTGGTGTCAAGCACAACACCTCATTCATTCCACCACTGTGCTCATCCCATGGGCCCTTTACACCTAGACAAGTGGATAGATCCTCCTGTTCAGGACCTGGGGGTGTCTGGCACATAAACAATTGCAGCAGTTTTGGTTCTCAGTGTCCATTATCTATATACATTAAAATAAATGAGGATTTAAGAATTATAGGATCTGTGTTTTATGTATTTTGTGATACATCTTGTTTTTTTTTAACTTAAGCACTTACCTGTGCATAAAATAAAAAAAAAAAAAAAATCAAAAATAAACTAGGAAAGCTCTTGGAGAGTGTGGACTCCACCAAGGCAATTTCTTGGCAGAGTAATACATACAACCTTAAGCTACGTTTATACAGTGATGACGAAAACAAAAGATGGAAAAGTAGCGTCTTGTCTTCAGTTTTTCATCTGCGTTTAGACGAGCGTTTTCAGGAGAAAATCCTTGTTATAATACAATATGTTTATTTGAATTTTTCAAAAATATTAATTACAAACATTACAAACAAACCGAGAGTATTGATTACAAACATTACAAACAAACAACAACAATCCTTGTTTATACGAAGACGTAACTGTAGGTGAAATACGATTGGATATGAATGCCAGGCCGCTAGGTCGTACTGTGATAGACCGCCGACATGTTCTTTTCTATTTTTGACGTATGTAATTGTCCACCCATCTCTGTTCAG
This sequence comes from Siphamia tubifer, assembly GCA_020466265.1. Lineage (NCBI taxonomy): Eukaryota > Metazoa > Chordata > Actinopteri > Kurtiformes > Apogonidae > Siphamia > Siphamia tubifer. Next base: position 21,775,261 of record CM035805.1, read on the forward strand.
CTATGGTATGTGTGTAATGTCTGTGCAATAGCTGAAACTACTCCTGTACATTTACTAGAGCTGCTAGTGCTAATGCTAATGCCTAATGCAAATTTACCTGCTTGGCGCATGAAGTGTATGAGACATGAACATATGTGACGAAAAGACACATGCAACGCATCGCTCTGGAAGCAGTCTTCAGATTTTTGTGTATTCACAACCTGCCGGTGCTGTGTAAACGAAAGGCACTTCCGATAAAAAATGCTGTTGTATTTAGCTGTAATAGAATAGAATGAGAGAATATAATATAAAATGTTTCATGCAATTCAAAACATATATATATATATATATATATATATATATATATATATATATATAGTAAAATACTACAAAATAAGGTGCAGTTTAAAATATTAATAAAATAAATTTGTTAAAATCGTCCTTGTGTAATTGCCCCCTTAGTGGCAAATTTACGAGCTACATATAGTAATGTTTCTGTCTGCTTTTCTTTGCTCTTTTTTCTTTTTTGCTATTTTCTCCTTATAATCATGACTACGTATCACCTTGACACGCACAATTATTTTAACAAATTGAAAGAACTTTATGTAAAGTTGGACAAGACAGGCTGTTAGGAGCCAGTACATGGTCACTTTATGCAAATGTTAATAAGATTATTATAAATGAACCATATGAGTGTTCTGGAGGAGAAAATATGTATGTCGAGTGGGAAAGTAGGAGGATGGAATAGAAAAGAACAAATTAAAAAATATATATATATGTATATTTAAAGGCTTCTAAATTACAGTGAGTGTTTTCTGGGTGACTGACTGAGCCAACACTGCTGGAACCTCCATTTCACACAATGCTTACAAATACTACAGAATGTAATATTTTTTTTACAGATTTTTCTTTTAATCTTGTAATAATAAATCTTTAACCACACCCATCATCACTAAACAACAGGGTATATTTAACCCAAACATCCACAAGCGACCAGAAAGACCAGAATACCTACTGATCCTTTAATCCCATCAATATATACAAATAATGTGTCAACTTTTTCATGCTCATTTTATATGACCCATTTGGATGTGAACATGGAAACACCATCATCTTCTACAACATCGATTCACTAGTAAAACTCATGGTGTGAAATGTTTGGTTTATGTTCAGTTAATTATATATTTTGATTAAAATGTCATATTTAAAAAAAAAACAAAAAAAAAAAACATAGTCCAGTATTTCACTAGAAATTGAAATGAAGCTGTATGCAACAGCAAAGCTTAGCCTACTAACAGGTTGTTTTATAAAAAATAATGCAATGAAATCATGATTTTCCAGAGCGTGTAACTCTGCACTTGGCAATTGACTATTTCGGGCTTCCTCCTAAAGACAGATTCTGCACCTGGAAAGGTAGTGGCTCGATACTAGTAATTCTGGACATAATATCTGACAACATGAAGACCACAGGACAGTTGGGTCTGGCTTTAGGGACCCTCTACTTACTACCATGTAAAAGTGATGTTGTTTACAACTTTAGAAGAGGTCTCAAAATAGCGTTTGGTGAAAAGACATGCCCTAATCACTTCTATGCTAACACAGTTTAACTCAAAATGGCTAAATAAAAATGTCTCAGTCTACATCCAAATGGTGTCATTTTGATGCTGACTAACTGTATATGTATGTACTCCCAATCATCTAAAAATTGGGCTAAAAAAAAATTAAAAATAAAATATTTTTTTTTATAAGAGTATAAACATTTTGTGTGAAATATGTGTTAAAACTAAAAGTAAATTTAGATTTTAGATGTAATTTATTGGCCTCAGTTTGGAAATGTGTCTTCACTGACTGAACATTAAACATTAAACCATTAAAATGAAAAAAATAAATAAATAAAATAAATAAATAAATAAAAAAAAATTGGGCTAAAATGAATTTTACTCCAGATAATTACTTTAAATTCAAAAACCAGACGACCAAATCGCGACAAAATCATACTTGGGGGGGAAAAAAAAAAAACAATGACTTCAGGACATTTGTATGGAATCATTTCGTTTTTTTATGTATATAGTAACGTCTGTTGGTTCTAGTATTACACTGAATATAACGCAGATATTTATGCATTAGAGCTACTTCAGAGAAATACCCTCCAATTTGGTTTCATGTCTCACTGAAATTATTAGAAAAAAGAACAAAAACTTCCAGCGTCTATGCTTAATAATTCAATTCACTTTGCTTCACTGAGCTGCCCCTCGCTGTTGACTCCAATCAGTGCACATCAGTAACAGCCCCACAGTTTAATCACTACTGGGTTTTCTTCTATTTCCCTTAACAGTGTGTCTCTCTGGAGGTGATCTCTGAGAGTTCAACATACTTCTGCAACAGTCCGTTCCACCCAGACCCTGCTCTATATTGGGAGCACACGTCGATGCTTCAAACTTTTGTTAACAGCCATAAACAAGACTTAAAACAACTGTCTCTACCATCCTTTCGCTCTCTCTATCTCGTTTTCTTTGTGTTTCTCAGGATCCAAACGCGACAGATATAAATTGAAATGTCAGCAGTGGAGCAACTACCCAATTCTCAGCACAGGATAATGGTCGATCTGCTGGGGATTTTCCATGGGGACCTGGTCTAACACCCACATCCTCAATTACCGACCCATCAACAGGCCCCAGGACAGTCCCCTCATAGTAAGTACGAGCCGACAAACAGGGCTCAAAATACATATATCTTACGCAGAGGTGGAAGTAACTAAGTAGAAGTACATTTTTAAGGTATCTGTACTTTACTTGAGTATTAGATTTTTCTGGAAAGGTTTTACTTTTACCTATTTTTTTTTTTTTTTATATAAATATCTCTCTCTCTTTACATTCTCAGAATAGACTCATTACTAGACAAATGTGACAGGATGAAAAATAAGTCGTAAATCAGAAATTGTGAATTTTGACTTTTTATCTTGTAATTATCAATTTTTTATCTCAAAATTATGACAATTTTCTCAGAATTTTGACTTTTTATCTAATGATTTAGATGGGATTTTTTAATCTCATAACTATTAGTTTTTTTTTATATATCCCATTTATGACTTTATTCATGATTTTTTTCCCTAAATGACCTGTTCATACCCACAAAAGTGAGTACCATGACCCAATAAAACACATAATTTACACCAGAGGTGTCAAACATGCGGCCCGGGGGCCACATCTGGCCCACCTAAGGGTCTAATCCGGCCCTTTGGATGAATTTATGAAATGCAAAAATTACACTAAGATATAAATCACTTTAATTCATGGTCCACATTCACACCAATTCAGTCTCATAAGAACCTATAAATAATCACAAGTAAAAATGTCTTTGTAAATGTAATTTTTTTCAGTAAGTGACACTAAAATAAAGTGTAATTTCACCAAAAAATCTGAACAAATATGAAAAATTGGAAATCTTAAGAGACGTAAGTACAATTTTAATAATATTCCACCTATTACTAAATATTTTGTGCATCTGTAGATCCAGTGTGAGCTGTAAATTAGAATGTATATGTGTCAATGATAATAAAGCCTAATATTGTTTGTTTTCATAATGTAATTTTACTTTGTTCATTCTAAAACAGAGCGACAAGTTTGGAGTTGACATTATTTCTATATTATGTTTTGGGTGTTTTTACTGGTTCGGCCCACTTCAGATCAAATTTAGCTGAATGTGGCCCCTGGACTAAAATTAGTTTGACACCTCTAGTTTTTAACTCACTTTTAAAGGCTTTATTTTTGGATATTTTGGAAAAAATTCTGGTTCTTCCTGCTTAAAAAATCACGTTTCAACATGACATTTATCACAAAAATAGACTTTATATGTACTTTTATTAACATTTGAACAAAAGTTGAAACAAATATCCATTGTTGAGATAAATTGTATTTTTTAAATTGACACAATTTTCTGGCTTAATTAATTATATCATTTCATCCAAAGCAAAAGAAAAATGAAAAAAAGATGCCTTTCTACTTTTTACATTATTACAACTGAGAAGTTACTTTTACTTTTTACTGAGTTGAATCAGTACTTCTACTTTTACCAGAGTATTTTTTTTACTTTAGTACAGAACGGGAGTACTTTGACCACCTCTGATCTTACGACATAATAGTCTCTACCAGCAGCATGTGCTATGATACAACCCAACATGTTCTATACATTTGAAAATGGACACACACATCTCTACTGTTGAGTTGAGTTGCTTGGCATCTGATTAAAAATACGGGTTTTATTTTGGACCCACATACATAACAATGCACGTCTGTCCAAAGTATAAAGATCACACTCAACGTGTTGAAAACAGCAGCCTACTGTATATGTGAGCAACTTGGAGAGATGTTTTTTTAATCATCCCTAAAGTTAATGATGCATTTAAACAGTGTGGGTTGTGCATGTAAATGAACTGTTTAGAAATGCTGTGAGTGACTTTTCTGTCACAGTAATTTTCACAAGGTGATGTTTCTGAGCTCTTTATTATTGGAACGTTAACCCAACGCATACTTTTGTGAAGTGTGAGATGTTAGCGATGTAAGTTTAAATTCATTAGAAGCCACATTGTAAACACAGGTATGACATGGATCTATTTACAGTGTCTCGTCTCGTCTCGTCATCTGAACCCGTTTTATCCGGTAAATGGTCTGCACTTATTTAACGCTTTTCCACCTACACATTAGCTTCACATTCACACACCAGTATGTCAGTCCTACTGGGAGCCTAAGTCAGTGTCTTGCTCAAGGACACTTTGACATGTGGACAGCCCAATGGCCAATCTTTTGGTCATTGGGCGACCCACTCTACCAACTGAGCTACAGCCGCCCACTGGGGTCATATATATAGATACCTATGGGCAATTTAGAGCAACCAATTATCCGAACCAGGGTCCTTCTTGCTGTGAGGCACGAGTGCTAACCACAGTTTACAGTGTGTTCGGCTGTAATATAAGGAAACATACATGAACAAAATGTCATTGTTTGGGAAGGCACAATGCAGATTTTTTTTGGATAGTCACCAAAGTGTTATTTATATGTACAGTCAAATCTCCAATTTCAAGGGTAAAAAGAAATATTAGCATCTGGTCATGAGTAGAGAAAAATATGGAGTGATTTTTGTGACTAAATTTAGCATATTTAAAGAAAAGTAATCTACATATTAGGGATATGCATGTGTATTTGGTTGTAGTTTGGTTGTAAACTCTAAAATGAGTCCATTTGTACTTATAATGTGTTGTGTGTTTGATATTTGTCAGACTACAAATCGAAAAGTTACAATATCATAAATTACATTGACGAAATTAAAAGCTATTACTACATGGTCTTCAGTACAAATACAAATTTCTCAGATGGAAGAAAGTTGTTAAAAATATGCCATCGGTTACGTCATCACATCACAAGCATTAACCATTGAACAGAGACAGAGAATAAATAAATAGTAATTAAATTAAATAAATCATGAAATAAATAATAATAATAAAAAATACATTAAAAATAAATAACTTTAACAATAAACTAAGAACACATCTTCACACCATAGAAAAATACATGTTTCAATTTGCACCTGTTTTCCCCATGCTTTATGGGGACTCCCGGAAACAAACAAATTCATGTATTTATAGAGCCACATCATTTCTATTTTACTAGTGCGGACCTGAATTTTGGTCCCCATGGTGCGATTGTGTAAACATATCAATGTCCCAAAAAAGATAGGAATACAACCACACACACACACACACACACACACTCGTTTGCATGTCTCATAAGGACCAAATTTGAAATCACATAAATGAACTAAAATAAAAAAGATTTTAAAAAAGATTAAAAACAATTTTGTACATTGAATTCAAAATAAATAAAAAATACAAAAAAATAATCATAAAGAAACAGAAATAAATAATAATATCTTTAAAAAATAACAAATCAAAAAACAAAATTTTCAAAATACATGAACATATACATATATATATATATATATATATATATATATATATATATATATATATATATATATATATATATATATATATATATATATATATATATATATATATATATATATATTACTAATGGGGACCTTTATTTTAATTTTACCCTTTTGGTCCCCATAGTGTTAGAGGTCCCCACGGTGTGACTGTGTATCAATGTCCCCATAAAGATAGATATATAAACCCACATGTAAAAACACATGTTAATCAGTAAAGGTAGTGTGACTATCACATATCTCCAGAGTGTCGGTGCCTCACACATGTGTTTCTACTACGACAGTATGGTGTGTTGTCACAGCTGCTAAAGTGTAACAGTGATGAAACATTTTGGCAAACGGTGGCTACTTCAGTATGACTAGAGTTTTCTGAGGACTGCCAACAACTGTCCTTTGAATGAAAGTGAAGAGTCCTCTGTTGAGAGGGATGCTGCTGGCAGGTGAGCTAAAAGGGTTTCTTCAATGGAATAATTTGCAAAGTGTTAATGAAGATTGTAGCTGGGAGACTAATACATGTGGCAGAGGTGCTGGTTGGAGTGTTCTCTGCACATGCATCTCATGTCACTGAAGACGTTGGACTGGCCTAATGAAGAGGAATTGTTTCTGTCGGCTTGCATTAGTCCGCACACTGTAAAATGCGGGCTGTGAAATCCATCATATTGCAGGAGGTAATTATGCATAGATAACTGCATCGTCCATGGAGCATTCCTACCAAAGCAAACAAATGCATTTTTCAAACCACCGAACTACCTTGTAGTACAAGTAAACGTCTTTCCGACTCCTGTAATACAACCGCTAATTAATTCTAGCTTTAAAGGACCAGCAATTATGTATGAAATATGAAATATTTCATTATATGTTGCATGTGCCGGGAATTCTAACAAATCAGATGGCCATTTTATTTGTTGTTTTTCCAGAGAAACTTGATTTATTTTTTTTTAAGAACATGTTTATTACAGTCCAAGGGCTTTAAAAGCACATTTAAGCCTGTGTGAGCAACTTAAGAAAATTAAAAAGAGCCACATTATAAAATCGTGTACAGCAGACACTTTACACTGTTACTTGTGATGATTTAAGATGGCCCACATACTTCAACGGGGGATTAATTAACTGACATATATTGGTATTTCACAGTTTTCATAAATATAGATGTGAAAGCAATGGAAATTTGGAGAATATATTATTTAGAGGATAAGATGACTGCTATTGACAGTCTGCTTGAGTTAAATGCCATCGCCTGTTCAGGTATTTTCTCCGTGTCTTCTTTTTTGTGTCTCTCGAGAGGAAATGTCCCATTTGTGTCTCTGAGGGGGAAATGAAGTCAGTTGCATCTTGGGTAATGCTAGGGGCCCCTTACCTTTCTGGGTTTGACATCATGAACAGATATTACTGCTATAATGGAATTCCATAGTCTGGCGGAGGCATTTACCATCCTGACAACTGAAAGAGCCGCTCGACATTTGTGCTCCCTCACAATAGAAATTATGTCTGACTGCTTTGCATAAAGATAGGTATTTAGCTGGTCAGACTGTGTGGACTGCATTAAAAAACAAGCATTGTAATACTTATCCTCATTTTCTACCTCAGTTTTCCGTTTAAAATAAACCACAGGTTGCTATTTTCGCAGAATACATAAGTAAACTCAACTCATCAAATCACCCCATAACCCTGCACATACAGTACAGTATGATAAATCCAATGAGAAATGTGGGAACTAATTCAATGATATGGAAAAAAAAAGAAATAATAATAATAATGACAGAGTGAAAAAGGTCCACGCAATGTGTGAGCTCGTCAAAAAAAAAAAAAAAAAGTTTCATTTCATTTCCAATTTTTGATGAAAATTACAACTTTTCTGAGGAACTCACAGGTCACTCCCTCATTCATTATTTATTCCAGATCCTGCACACCGTTTTATAACTAGCCGTGCGTGCCATCACCTTTTTCCATGGAATAAAATAATAGCTTTCACACAAGGCACTAAAGTCAACCCTCATCGGATTTATTGACAGTTAACCATTATTGATATTAACTAGGCATGTAGTTATCACCTGAATATTCACTTCTGATCATAACATGTATGTAGTAAAAACATGATAAACTGACGTATGGCAATATTCTTCATTTTCTCTCATGTATTTTTTATTATTTTACTGGATCAGCTTCTATTTCTAAGGAGATTAAACATCCAGTTTGTAATATTCAGTAGCATCTAATTGCTTCCTTTACATTGGCCACAAGAATATTCAAATAATGAACATTGTAGCAGCATTTATCATGGCACGCTAGAGTTTACAATCTTTTATTATGTTTATTCCATGGAACACATGGCTGAATCCCCTTAGTACAGACCACTGGCAGATGCAACAATTTAGCATGTCTTATGTGGATGTTATGTACGTCTCTATAAAATAGGAAGAAGGCTTTACAACCAGTGGCAGCTGGCCAATAGAGGGCGCTCGGGTGCCCTCTATTATATTATATTATATTATATTACGTCCTGTGTTTGCTCTTCAAAATGGCTGTGACAGATATGGCATGGACTGTGACAGGAGTAAGGGATATGAAACATTTATTTAAGAAAATAAAGAAACACGAGAGTACCAGGGCACATATATAGAACACGGTCAAGCTAACGATGCTAGGCAGAGCTAACATAGTGAAGCAACTGGATGTCCAGTGTGTTGTTCTTAGTCATTCTTAAATGTGTAGCTGTGTATTTAAGATAAGATAACCTTTATAACTGTTACAGCAGCTCCAGAAACATCGGAAAAATAGTGCAAACTCGATACAAAACACAGAAAATTTAATAAATAACAATAATAATAAACTATAATAATAATAACAATTACACATGCAGTAGTGATGTAGTGAGGTAGATTGTATTTGTGTGTTATTCTATGCAACTGTGACCAAGGCCAGGCAAGAACTCATTCTAGACTTAAGATTTTAGTACAGTGAGTCTTCTCTTCTGGAGCCTGATCTGTCAGGAAGCCTGGTCGAGGTCACAGGTCAGGGGTCATTTTCTACATTGTTCTCTCAAATATGAAAATAATCAAAATAGTTGCAGATTGTATTTTTCTTGATGTGCTAATTGAAAATTCTATTAATTGTGACAGTTCTGATCATATTACTAAGGCTAATCATAAATAACTGTAGAGCATATACTTAATATACTTAACATATTTACTTCTAATGCACTGTTTCATGTGTTTAACTTAATATAAAAAGGTAAAAATGTGCAGTAAGTAATGTATTGCTAGAATTGTTGTCTTGTTATGTCTTCTGTAAAAAAAAAAATCCCTCAAGTTATTAACATTGGCATTAAATAATAATGTATTTACATAGCAGTGATATCCTGATATTTCTGTTGATTTCTGAAAATGACATGATATGGCACAGCCCCACCAAGAATATTTTTCCCCAGTCACTACTGTTTACAAGGCATGGTATTTCTCTCCCTACTGTATCTACTGGTAAAGAAAGCAGTAACGATAGAAAATGACAAGTATGACTATATTTGAGTTAAATAAATTAATATCAAACTTTTACCAAGTGGATGCACCCAGTGATTGTGATATTCCACTTTAATGGTGCCTCACACGCTATTATTAAAAAATGACCTTTTCCACTTGTGAATGCAAAATTACAAGTGCACGGTGTAATAAAAATGGTTGACACACAATTTATCCTGACCCGCTACTTGGGTAAAAGAGTTTTGAATGTGTTCATTTATTTGCAATTTTTTTTACAATATAAAGGGGCATTCATGCCCAATTTTCGAGTTTATAACTAATATTTAATTCTCGTAGCATGTGAAAGCAGCATCAGATTCAAACACTTCCCTTTTCAGATTACATTCCACTTTTTGACTTTTAGACCCCTCTATATTTTACCCACTGACCCTTTAAGCCAGGAGTGTCAAACTCATTTTAGTTCAGGGGTCATATTCAGCTAAATTTGATCAGAACCAGTAAAAGAAAAATATATAAATAATAATGAAGCATTGTCTATATTTTAAAACAAAAAAAAAAAAAAGTCAATTTACATTATGAAACCATCCGTTCAAACAGTGTGAATAGCATAAACAAACTGAAATAAATGTATAATTTTATCATTATTGGGCTTTATTTCACCCTGGTGGTGGTAAACTAAATCTGCTGTCCTGGGGCAGACGCATGTGAGTGGCACAAGAATAGATCCCATGAATTTTTGGTGAATGTAGGTCAAAGGTCAAGGTCACCAAAATATGTTTTCATAATAATAACAAGAAGGGCAAATCAGAAATGTCCTTTTCATTCCTGTATACTCAGTTTTGGATATAGCTTCATTCTGCTCTCACTATTGTCCATTGACGTCAGAAGCATGACAGACAAATTCTCTAGGTCAAAGGTCAAGGTCACATTAAAGGTTAAAATTGAATTTTGAATATACCTTTTGAACTATTCAACTTAGAGACTTCTAGTGAGCACCAAAATACTGGTCTTTTAGTTCTACATCTTGTATAGATTTTGACCTATTGATCCAAGAGGTCAGGGGTCACTGGGTTAATACCTAAAAAAAACTAAAGTGGGCTATAACGGAAAAACAAATGGAGATAGAGACCCGTTTACTATTATTGACAGATAAAAAACCTGGCATTGGCTTCAAAATAACATCATGACTTTTGACCTTGAATGATCTTGAAAGGTCAAAATCAAGGTCACATGATTTTAAATGGTCATACAGTAACTCGAAAAAAGATTAATGGTAAGTACTCAGTTACTGTTGTTAACAGATAGGAAACTACATGTAGGCTCCAAAATGGTATAATGACCCTTTATCACTAGCAACCATGAAAAATTAAACCCATGTTTTGAGAAGGACATGTCAATGAAGTGCTAAAATGTTTGTGCAGGGGTGGGGTTTGTTGTGCCTGGCACCTCTTGTTTCGATTAGTATTCTTGCCGCCCTGCCTCTCTGTGTAAAATGGCCGGTTTGCTATTGATGGTCTTTATGTAAGTGACTGACTCTGAATCTGAATACCATAAATGAGACCCATTTCAGTGAAATAGTCGCCTCAGTCTTTGTCAAATGCCATCTGAACTTGCCTCTCTCCTCTGTGCGCTGCATTGTAAACAGATTTCCGTTCAGTTCACTGTCCCACTGGTTCAAACCTCAAACCTTCCCAAAGCCCTCACCTCCTCCCGGTGCTCATTAAATCATCTGCACTGATTAAAATATTCTCATGACAGTCGTGGGTGAAATAAAGAGCACTCAAAGTGTACATGGTTAGATCAAAATCAGGGTGAATCTCTTCCAAGGACACTGTAACCACCATTGTTTTGACACTGAAATAAGGAAGAATGAAAAATAATCTTCACACTGAGAGCTGTACGCAAAATAAGATTTTTCAAACTTCAAGATTTTTATTTGTCACATTCTCATGGTTGAGCAGCGTAATGTGAATGGTGTTTAAAGTTTAAACTTAAGTTAGACCATTATTTATTTTGATATAAATGTCAAATAAATATGACTCAGCATTACATTTGAAGCAGTTCCTAAATGACTATTTTTCCCCTCTATTGTAACTTCTTAAGTAATTTCTCAACATATATTAGAATATTATCCTTAGTATTTTTGTCACATATTTTCCCCCATATATAAGTCACTCATCATATAGATGTTGAAGAAAAACTCAGAGTAAGTTCAAAGGTCATTATTTTACAACTGAGCCCCCAAAAGGGACATGGATAGAGAGAAAAAAAAAAACGCACACCCCACACCCATTTGGGGGCTAAGGGGGTGGACATAAGAAAAAAAAAAAAATATTTGGAGAAACTTTGTCCGAATTCTGACTTAAAGAAAGTTTTTCCAAATGATTTTTTTTTCTTACCTCCACTCCCCTCCCATGTTTTTTCTCCACCCATGTCCCTTCGGGGCTCAGTAACAAATAACCTTAGCAGATGTAGGTTAATAAACAAACAATTTTTCTCGGAATTCCAGGAATTTTCGATAAACAAAGTGATAATGAATTAATGAATTAATCCAAATTGAAATCCGTTGAGTATTGAGGAAGGAGAAGAGATTTTAGTGAATTGTGGACACTGATGGACGAAGCACGATGGCAATAGCTCATCGTGACCTCACACACACACACACACACACACACACACACACACACACACACACATATTTAGCCTGTCCTTCCCCCTTCTGTCAAGTCATTCATATCTATATATGGTGCAGAGGACAATGAAAGGTAAAAACAGTAATAACTGCACATTTTAAATTTTCATTTGTGCACATTGTTGGAAGTTACACATTGCAGTTTATTTGTTTATTGCAGATTAGTACTATGTTTGCTTTGTGGCAAAAGGTATAAAAATGGTTCTATTCTATTTCCAACCATCAACCAGAGCAGACTGTGTATTGTACCCTTTTATTTTTTTATTATTATTATTATTATTATTATTATTATTATTATTATTATTATTATTATTATTATTATTATTATTATTATTATTTTATTTATTTATTTATTTATTTATTTTTTACAGTACTTGGAATTTATTTTTAAGGATTTGTCAATAAATGATCAGGAGACAGTGTTACAGCATATGTTGTGCAATTGTCAAATAAAACATTACACCAGCAGTGAATTGTTACCTTGGTACTGACAGGAGAATACTAAAACTTTTAGTGGAAGGTCAATTCTATCCCTTTGCTGTTTTGACCAGAGCTCCATGGACTGATAGTGTGTTAAAAAGCATCACAGTATCAGGCAAGAACTTTTCAAAATAAACTATAGTTTTGTTAGTTTGCATGTCAAACCACATCTCACAATAACAATAAGAATAATAACACACCCCAACCTCATCATTCTTGATACATATGCATAGACACATGCATATATGCACACATGCACACAAAACATAGCAGCAGCTTAACCTACTATTATTCCAGCAGAAAGCTATTTCAGCTACTTTAGTTGTCAGACATGAAAAGTGAAATCCTGCCCAGTGGTATTAACTGCCATAGAAGAAATACAACAAATACATGTGCAAAAGCAAGCTATTGACGCACAGTTTCATCACTTTAACACTTACAGCAGAGTTATACATGAAGTTAATGCACCATAAAACAACTTCTCAACCCATTTTATTGAGAAAAATAACAGTAGTCAAACACACACACACACACAAAAAATCGATTGAAGCATGAGGTCCAACAGTTTGCACCAACTGAGTTTCATATCATTCCTTCAAGGAGTGATATTTTTGCTTTTTTAAATAGAGTTATGCATTTTTAAACATTCCCCTGTGATCTACATAAACTGTACATAATATGTTTGGGTCAGAAATCTTCATTAATTCTACTCCACAGGTCCATATTCAACATCATTTCTGTGCAATGAAACCAGAAAGGTTGTTTTGAGCGCTGGCCCTTTAAATGCAAATGAGTCCTAGAGAGTCCAATGATAGATACAAGCTGCCAATATTTGGAACCGAAACTGATATTTTTTCCAAATGTCTGAAAATTATTAAATACAGGTAGTTTACAGGTAATAGTTAGAGTTACACTAATAAATATGACCAAATGTACACCTTACATTTTTAGAGTTTTCTCCTTTTTCTCCCTTTTTTTTGTTATTTTCTCGATGTTTTTCCTTTTCCCTCTTTTTTTCTTTTTGGTTTTATTCTTCCAACTTTTCCCTTTTCTTTTTTTCAAATTTTTTCCCCCATTTTTTCCTTCTTTTTCCCTCTCTTTCTTTTGCCTGTTGCTAACTCATGGCAGGGTATGGCATTTATTTTTCAACTGGTATAGTTTCTATGTTTTCAAATGTTGCTGAAACTTGATTTGAAGAAATTGAAATAACAATATCTGCCAGAAAAATTGCAATTATTTTTTTCTCTTAAAATCGTTCAGCCCTAAACGTTCAATAAAGATATTGTTAAGAATTTAAAAAAAAAAAGAAAAGAATCCTTCATGTTAAGAAGAAGCCTGCACGTAGGAGCCTCAAACACTGTCAAACAACTGATGAAAGTAATTTGTAATTTGTTTGCAATAACATTAATCACCATTGAGAGAAAGTAGCTCAAAGCAAATACGAGGTGTGAGTTTTTGTTCCGTGACGGTTTCGTTATACAAATAAATCACTCATTCAAACACATATTGTTTTGAGAGGACACATGTTTTACTTTTGTTGACCCCAGGAAACCTGCTGAGACTATTTTTGCTTTAACCAGAACTGGACTCACAGGACACAGTCTGGGGTAAGTCACTGTGGGTGCACCAGAGTAAAGACGGTGATCCCATACAAATTCATATGAAAAATAGTGAACTATCCCTTTAAACACCAATGCTTTAAAGGGATATGCCACCCCCAGTTCAAATGGACTGTATCCCCACAGTTCCCAGTGTTGAATAATTGTGCAGAACAGTATTCCTGGTGACTCAGCCATTATCCAAATATTTGTGCAGTGCCTGCAACTTGGTTCCGGAATCCAGTTTGACGCATTTTTCACCGTCAGACAACAGTGCTCTCTTGATCTTTTCTTTCTTTTTCTCTACTCCCTCCTTGTATCAGTTGATGCCTGTGTCTTTATTCATTTTGGAGTATGTATCCTTCAAAAGCATAAGCCACCCCCACCAGTAAATATCCAACTCCAAACACAAATGCGAAGACGCGATTTACTCCATTCTGCCTTGAGATTCCCAGAAGGCATCGCTTCATTTTAATTTTCGCAAACAATTAAATAGAAAATATATGTAGATTTGATTTAATTTCAAACCATGCACATTTTTATCACCTTATAAGACTACAGTATAAAGTAGGTTGATGTAAAACTGGAAACATCCATGACTGTGTGATATATGGACGTATATGTGGTATAAACAACACTCAAAGTCATATGATTATGATACATTCAAGCAGATAGTTTTGAGATTTTAAAAAAAAAAAGCATTAGATAACACCTGAGTTCCTCATGAGCGGGTCGTGACATCACAACAAAAGGGTTGCGATGGATGTCGCCAGGGGCCTCTTAGTGCAATATACAATATGCTACGGACACAGGGCCGGTTCTGGTCAATTTGGTGACCTAGGCGAGCAGCCCTCTTTCATTTTTGTCGAATTAGAAATTGTCATCTGCAAGGTGGGATTTATCAAACAAGCAGAGAGGGGCTTTTTTTTTTTTCCACAGAAAAAAAATTTGCATTGGATGTTCTGACCCTCATTCCCACATTAATAACATAAATGAGGCTCAAATCACTAAATGAACATTTCCAAACAACAGTTTTTTCTGATGGTGCAGTTCATGTAGTCTTTTCCATTTCCCTGTTGGGGGGGGGGGGGGGGGGGGTCACCTTGGTCCATATAAGTTTCAGTGATTTTATCTGCCAGTGTGTGAGGGCAGGGTACGGCGGCGGGGTTTGATTTGTCACAAAAACTGAGCACATGAGACCCATCCCTTTTAGAGGAGGGTACCGGGGGTCAAGGCGATGGGAGTCAGGTTTGCGGTTCACCGCCCTGTCCCCTTGTCCCCCCCCCAGGGGAAGAAGGTGGCTCGCAGGTTTGGCTGCGACCTTTACAGCCCCCACCACCCAGACTTCGCTGCATGTGAAGTTCCTCTTCACACCATCAGAAAGACTTATAGACCTTCCCTACCCCCCCAATCCCCCCACCAAATCACACCCAGGTCATCTGTAAACATACTGTCCTACATCTGATCAAGTACTTACTGAGTACCCATGAATAATCATCGTCAATGTTAAGTTTAATGCTTTATTTAGCTTAATATTCTAAGTCTGTGGGACTTGGTGCCCTAGGCGACCGCCTTATTTGCCTATGTATATGTATATGTATATGTATATGTATATGTATATGTATATGTATATGTATATGTATATGTATATGTATATGTATATGTATATGTATTGTTTTGTTTTTGTGCTTCCACAGGATATCACAGGAAAATGCAAAAATAAAAACAGAAATGAAGCGTTTTTGTTCCATTCCATTTGCAGTAAACTAATGTTTCCTATGACTCATCATGTTCTGTTGAGGTTGTTTATGTAGATGTTGGATTATGGTTCCCAGTCTCCTTGTAATTTAAATTGCGTTGTTAGATTAATTGTGTTGTTCTTGGCAACATTGGTGTCTCTATAACTGACAGGTTTCTCTTATCTTCTGCTCATCTTTGATCAGACTTTACTGACTTTGTGGTGTCTCACTATCTGCCCCATGTTTAGTTTTTTTGTTTTGTTTTTGTGCTGTGCAGAGAGGAACATTTTCTTTTAATTAGCACTTGAGGGCCAGAACTGCCACTGCCTTGAGAATATTTATAGCTTTTTTTTTTTTAAAACAATCAAAGCAACTTCTGAAAACATTTTTGAAGGGTCAGCTGCCAGATTTTTTTTTATTTATTTATTTTTTAACAAGCAAACAGAAACACAAATGCCATGTTTAAAATGCAAGATAAATACATGCAGAACCATTCACACAAAGCTAATTTCCTGCCAAAACCGAGATCATAAAAAAAAAAAAATCAGTGCAAAACACATCAAATAATGTAATGCATTTTGTTTTCGAATAAAGACAAACAAAAACATACTGATCTGTTATCAAAATGATAATCATCATGCAAAAAAA
The DNA here is from genome assembly GCA_020466265.1 of Siphamia tubifer. Lineage (NCBI taxonomy): Eukaryota > Metazoa > Chordata > Actinopteri > Kurtiformes > Apogonidae > Siphamia > Siphamia tubifer. The sequence goes on from CM035805.1 coordinate 21,791,876, forward strand.
GAAGAGAAAAAAAACTCACACTAGACAATAATGTGAATAAGAGGTGGTGTTACAATATGACATAATACACTCATTAGACGAGCAAGAAAGGTTATACTACTATTACTCCTACAGATACTGCTGCCTTTAGCAGTATTATTCTTGGTTCTTATTTGAGTTTAGAGTCATTGATCAAATAATGAACATAATTATTATTTACTGTATTTTGTCATTTTGTACCTTAGGTCAAAATAATTAATATCCTATAGCAGAGAAGTTCAACAGCATTGTTTTTAACTAATAATTCTAATAGATACTGGTTTTGTTATGATACTAAAGTTAAACAAGACAATGTAAGAACCAAACAGCCACTGGCAACCAAAATGTCTACTTATATAAGTAGGTATTGAGATATAAGATATAATAGATATATTAGTAGTAAATATATTAGTAGATATAAGTAGATATATAAATATACGTAAATATAGTAGTAGATACTGTTGATCCACTAACATGCAAATAATTGGTGTAAAATACAGCTTCCCATCTTTTCATAGTCACTAGATATGGTCTATTTGGATGTTCAGAGGCATCATAGTTACCGTGGAAACATTTTAATCATCTACAGCATTGATTCACCAGTAAAGTCAATGAAGTTGGATCAATGTCAGTGCATGTTAGTGATATACTTGCTGAAAAAGTACATTTTTCATTTTTACATTTTTACAGTTTTCTTTGTTTCTAGTACGGTACTACATGAATTTACTCTGAGCTTTCATGAACATATAATTAATCAATTAATTAAATATACGTAAATAGAAAAGTACTCAGAGAGTGCAGACCTGCACCACTAGCGACCGGCCTTCAGGACCAAGACCTGACCCTAATAATGTAAAAGGGACCCAAAATGACCCACTGTGAACAACATAAATACAGATTTATTAATCAAAGAAAAAAGAAAACATTCATACCCCTCACCTCTGCAATCACCAACTAAATTTAATCATTAGTGGGTGTTTACAGGGATGCTCCAAACATAATTTCGTTGTACCTGTGACAATGACAAATAAATAATCTGTAAAATCTGTAAATCTGGTTCCTTGTACCTGAAAATGTCATCAAATCTGTCCATACATTTTTTAGGTATCTTGATAATTGACAGACAGACAAAACAAACCCCAATTAAAGCATGACCTCCTTGGGGGAGGTAAATATACAATTGACCCTGAAAAAATACAAAATACCCAGAATCAGCTTTATTGCCACCAGTGTTGGGAAAGTTCACCTTGATTAGGAACTAGTTCAAAGTTCAGTTACTCAATATGAATTAGTTCAGTTCATCGTTCATTCTTCCAAATCATGAACTAGAAGTTCATGGATCCCAAAATGAACTTTTTCTTTCTTTTTTTCATTCTTTTTTGTGTTATTATTGTAAACTTATCATTAACCGTTCCTGACGTTATCCTGACCGTAGTCAGGAAATCAGGGGAAAATGCCGAAGTAAGTACCTTACCCCAGGGTTAACTTCCCTCTGCAGGTTCTTAGAACACAAGGAGTGATTTCAGTGAGCTTCGTTTTTAATGTTTATTTCCAAGAACGGGACAACACCTGCTCCAGTCACCGTTCACACTCTGTACATTTAACTCTTTTTCGCTGCTCCCAAAAACTCTGTGCACCCCTCTCTCTCTCTCTCTGTCTCTCTCTCTCTCTCTCTCTCTGCCCTGCCCAAAACACTTCTCATTGGCTATTCCACAACATTATGTTGCCAAAATTTGTTCAGAATAATACAAAAATGACATCTGTGATAATGCTGTTTTTTGATCCCATTTTATGCCTTATAGGACTCAATACTTGCAACGTGATAAGAACTACATAAGAGTGCAGTACAATAAATGCCAGAATAACCGCTTTCACAACTTCCCGTTCATTTGGCAAAAGTGAACAAGTCGTTCACGTTCGTCAAAAATATGATATCGTTCGTGAACGATCGTTCAATGAACTCGTTCAGGTACAACACTGATTGCCACGTATGTGTACACATACACAAATTTGTCTTCAGTTTACTGTGGTACCCTCTTGTACCAATAAAGAAGAGAAACATAAACTAAACATAATAAGACATCATTTACAGAACATAAATAACATACTTAGAGTGCAGTATGATTGTGTGCAATAATTGTGTATCTTATGTACAGATTTCTAAACAGTATACTATAACAGTTACAGAATATATCATATGTAGGTAAGGAAGGAAGGAAGTGAGGACAGAGAATCTCCGTGGGTTGTGGGATTGATTCTGACACTTGACTGGTGTCAAGTGTTCATCAGAGTGACGGCCTGGGGAAAGAAACCGTTCCTGTGTCTGGATGTTTTGGCGTACAGACCTCTGTAACCCCTGCCGGAGGGAGGAGGTGGACCAGGTGATGTCCAGGGTGTGAAGGGTCTGCAGTAATGTCCCCTGCCTGTTATTGACTTTAGCTGTGAACAAGTCCTGAATGGAGGACAGGCTGATCTTCTGTGCAGACCTGACTATGTTTTGGTGTCTGTGTTTGTCCTGTTTGGTGGTTGATCCAAACCACACAGTGATGGATGTGCAGAGGACAGACTGGATGATGGCCGAGTAGAACTGGGTCAGCAGCTCCTTAGGCAGGTTGAATTTCCTGAGTAGACAGGAAGTTGATGTTGGAGATTGCGGATCCCAGGAACCTGAAGGATTCCATAGCAGACACCGTGTTGTTGAGGATGAAAAGGGGGGCAGTGGGGGGGTAGGGGGGGTTCCTTCTAAAGTCCACTGTCATCTCCACAGTTTTGAGCGTGTTTAGCTCCAGGTTGTTCTGACTGCACAATGAGGCCAACTGATCCACTTCCTGTCTGTACGGGGACTCATCTCTGATGATACTGATTTATTTATTTGATTAAATATATTTATTTCCATTTTCTTCTTTTGGTATATTTTTTCCAATTTTTGTCCCATTTATTATTTGTCATTTAATTACATCTTTGTTACTTTTATTACAAAATATTAAAGCATTGTATAACATTACAATAAATGGTGATACATCACTTTTTTTCACAAAAGCAGCACCAGTTCTTTATGAGTTAAGAATAAAACAGAATGGAGGATGTTTGAATTTGATTTGATTTCATTCATTTGATTTATTTGAACATTAAGACATGGACAAGAAAAAGAAAACATGCAGTAAAAAACATGTTCAAAATGAGTAGGATTATGTAAGGATATGTATTTTTGAGCCCTGTTTGTCAGCTCGTACTGTACTTGCTATGAGGGGACCATCCTGGGGTCTGTTGACGGGCTGGTAATTGAATATGTGGGGGTTAGACAAGGCCCCCATGGTAAATCCCCAGCAGATCGAACTATTATCCTGTGCTCCAGTAAAGAAAGTACATCTACTGAGTTACTTCCAGCTCTGGTTAAGAGGAACTGTTTGTATAGAAAGACCTAGTAACATAAACAGCACAGACTATGAACTATGAGCTAAACATCCCACTGTGTATTTTTCTGTCTGCTCTTACCAGACTTTATGACAGACCGTTCATGTTTCCACCTGAATATATAAAAGATGAGCTGCAGTCGTATCATCGGACAAAGTGTCCAGTTTCTAACATTGGTCACTTTAAACAAATCTGTGTGTTTGAGCTGATCAATGTTTCAATGTGTGACAACCCACTTGGATCAAAAACACATTACAGACAAACCCCTTAGTCAGAAAGGAAAATGGTGATAAAAAAACGTTTATGTTGCTGCAGTAGAGCTATTTTTCTATCAGGGCGCATCGTATTGATTCCCAGGTCTTTAATTATTTATCCCTGGGGCCCATTTAGAGTCAGGTTTTGCTACTAAATATCCCTTTTTTTTTGCTCCCATCATGAAATATTCCCTACATTTTTCGATCAACGCTGTTTAAAAGTTTAATAGAGGTCTGTACATATGGTATATTTCAGTTCAGTTTATTGCGGTCGACTCTTTTATTCTGCAACTGCTCTTATTTTGAACAATCAAATACAAATTTATAACACATTGATGACCTTTGTAAGTTAACTGTTTATATCTATTGTTTTTCTATTCCATGTATGTACACATAGAAGAAAAACATTTGTTTTAATGATACATTTTAAGTTTGCAAAATAAATGTTTTTACCTAGTTTGTGCCTCTTGTTCTAAAAAAAAAAAAAAAAAAAAAAAAAAAAAAAAAACATACTGTGGGTGTTAATGAATGAACAGGTGTTTTATTTCAAAGTTAGGAAACAAAGTTATAGTACTTTTGGATTTTTCATTATTTCAATTTTTTTCATTCTTTTATTGGAATTTGTATGTTAACTTTTATTTAGCTGTGATGTTTTTTCTCTAATTCAGGTAGATTTAATTAGTTTTTAGAGCAGGTTTGCTATTTTTTTTTTCATTAGTTTTGATTTTTTTGTCTAATTGTTTTTTTTATATCCATCTTCTTTTGGGGAAACAAGGTTATAATAGTTTAGAATTCTTCATTATAGTTTATTTAAAGTTGTTTCATTGTTTCTATTGCAATTTTCATGTGAAGTTTTATTTAGCTTTGATGTTTATTTGTTTTGCTCTAATTCAGGTAGTTTTAATTAGTTCTTAGAGCAGTTTTGCTACTTTTTTTATGAGTTTCCTTTTTTTGTCTAAATGTTTAGTTCTAGTTTAGTTTGAATTTTTTTGTTTTATCTTCTTCACTGTCATATTCACATAAATGCCATACACTACCAACTTTAGTCTCCCATGTTTCCAGGTAAAATGGGGACGAGGAGACGACTCTAAATGACAACCGACCTTGAAGTGTTGTACGGTGCCATCAGCTAAAACTGCTTGAACAAAGAAAAAATATTTCATGTCAATCCAACATCAACAAAGACTGAAACAAAGGGAATTTTATCCATCATTTTTAAGAGTATCAGTTAGTTGTATAAGCACACAGCACAGTTTCAGTTAGCTGTCATTTTTTCTTTTGCTTATAGTTTTCATTTAATGTTTTGGGTTTTTTTTTCAATTCTAGTTTTCTTATCATTGCCCCGCCCCCTGAAGAGGAGAGGGGTATTGTTTTTGGGTCTGTCTGTCTGTTTGATTTTAAGCAGCTTTACACAAAAACTTGTCTCATCATCTGAACCCGCTTTATCCTCACTAGGGTCACGGGGGTCACTGAGGGCCTAATCCAGCTACATTGGGTGAAGGTGGGGTACACCCTGAATGAGTCTCCAGTTCATCTCAGGTCTGAACTTATATAGACAAACAATCACTCTCACATTCACACCTATGGGCAATTTAGATTAATCAATTAACCTATCAGTGCATGTGTTTGGATGGTGGGAGGAAACTAGAGTACCTGGAGAAAACCCATGCAAACTCCACACAGAAAGCTCTGGTGTGGGATATGAACTAGGGTCCTTCCTGCTGTGAAGCAGGAGTGCTAACCACTGCACCACCCCTACGCAAAACCAAGTCGACCAAAGTCAATGAAAATTTCAGTAAAGGTGCAAAGTGGTCCAGAGTCGATCCCATTCATTTTTGGTGAATCTAGGTCAAAGGTCAAGGTCACAGTCACCATTTTTTTTTTTTTTTTTTTTTAATGATAAAACATAGGGCAAATCAGGTAAAATGTGTGCAAAGCAGTGGATCCATATATCCACCGTATCTATGGTATAAGTTTTTCCCCTCGACATCTGAATTCACCACCTTTAGCGCAGCATCTCTACTGGAACTTAAACATTCATGGAGTCTTGATTGCAGCAAAAAGAGAACAACAAAAAGACAAGTGAAAGAAATACAGATGGGGATGAGGGGAAAAAAAAAAAAAAAAGACAGAAAGACAAGGCCAGAACAAAGAACTACGGTGGGTAGAATACTTAATGTGCACGCATCAGTATCTTTGTGTCTATCTTGTGTGTGTGTCTGTATCATTTTCTAGCTGTCTAAGCTTTCTCCCCATCATAGCATATTGCTGAAAGCATTCCGATGCCACTGAGCTGTGAAGTGCTCCATAATTCCATTTCAGAGGTGATTGGAAGCTCCATTCTTGAAGTACTATATCTGCAAGGCTACCTGCAGACACTAAAGTGACAAAGGACATTTTACACTCACTGGTTTGAGACACAGTCCAACCCCCTTTTTCTCCTTCCCCAAGTTAATGGAAATTTTGTGTGATGGATTACTTTTTGATAATTTTTTTACCCCTGTGAGAAACAACATACAGGATTCATACTTTCAACTTTTGAGTCAAAAAAAAAAAAAGATAAAAACATTGCTTTACAACTTGGCAAATACATTCAATAAGGTAAGACATTTACTTTCTCCCTTTCCTGCTGAATAGTCTTTGAGGAGAAGCTGATCAATTCCGTGAGCTTTCAAAGAAGAGAATGGGCGAATACTCCGGGTGGTACAGTAAAATGTTTTTTTTTTTTTTTTTTTTTTTGTGATGCATGACAACATTACCTTTTTTTCTGAGTATTGATGGATCTCGCCTTTGTCTACTTTACTAGCAGGACTGACACTTCATTTTCAGCTTTACATCCTTGTGTCTATTCAAAGGGTGTTAGTGGGGGTTAACACTATGTACCGGCACAGGCCTTTTTTTTTTTTTGTTATAAGGCAGGATTATAAATTGTAATGCAGTAAAGGTGTGAGTGTAAGGAAAGAGACAAGAGAAAAGAGTTTTTGGGGCAAAACAAAGAACAAGGAGCAAAGAGAGAGAGAGAGAGAGAGAGAGAGAGAGAGAGAGAGAGGAGACGAAAAGGAACATTGAATTCTCACCAGAGCATATTATGAGTGAAATGGTTTGGGCGGGCTGTAAATTACAGGTAATTTGTGTCACGAGTTGGTTGGTTTTAAATCACTGGATTCAATGTCAAGTAGGAGAGGGAAGGTATTGTGGGGTAGGCAACATTGTCGAGTAGAGATGAAGAAGATAGGCAGCTTTTATGGATGGGTGGAAGAAGGGAGTAAAAAGAGCTAAAGCACGGGAGGAGGTCAGAAACAGAGACGGACAATTTTTCTCTTCTCTCTTTCTGTCTGTTGGCAGGTGCATGCACGCATCATTAAAGACTTGAAAAATGTGCAAGGAGGAGGTTGTAATGACTCACTTATGACCTTCACTGACAACTTTCGCAAAAAAAAAAAAAAAAAAAAAAAGGGTTGTGGGGGGGGGGTTTGGTGTAGAATGACTGTGTGCAGCGGCAGCATGAGGACAGTCAATTAACTGCAAATAGACAAGGACATGACAGAATTATCCACACCAGTTGAGCTAGCTGCTACCGTTTCCCAACAGTTTTACAAGTTTTACAATAAAATCATGTCCTTCAATCAGTGTTTAATAAACTTCATTCGTCAAGTGTTCCTCTTTTCCGTCCGCGGGGTTATGTTTATAGGCTTTTTAAAAAAACTTCTACAGCATGGGTCCGTGAGATGAAAATTGCAAAGCGTAAAAATACTAGAGTCAAGGCTGTGGAAGTCATTTTAGTTTAGGTTCGGCATACATCGGAATTAGAATCAGAATGTTTTATTGTTATATAACAAGGACAAATAAAAATTACATTTGCTTGGTCTTTGCATGACCAACGCTACCATATCAATAAGACACAGAAGGTCAAATTGTGCAGGATAAAGACATGTACCATCAAATAAATGCAAGTTATCATCATGTAAATATATTTATGGTTTCATGTGTTTGTTACCAAATTGTTCTGGCAACCACAGCTTCTAGTTTGTTTGTTTTGTCCTGAAACAATTTTTTTTTTTTTTTTTTTTTTTGTAGTGTAATAAAAAATTATCTACCAATGTCAAATATTGAATTACGTCTGAGTCACTAATCCTATCAATACATTTAAATATTTCAGGTTAGATACAGTTTATCATCTTTTCATGGTCATCAGATATAACCCAGTTGGATGTTCATAGGCTCTGTAGTTACCGTGGAAACACTGTCATCTTCTGCATTATTGATTCACCAGTAAAACCCATGGAGTTGGATCAATGATAGCATGTGGACACTCTTGGGTTATGTTCAGTTACTGATTTTTTTTTTTTACTGGAAAAGGGCAGTTTTTCTATCATTTCTCTGCTTTAATATAATAACCTTTGCATTTAATCTGGGCTTTAATAAACATCTACATGATCAGTGAATGAAATATAGGAAAATATGTCATTTTCACTACAAAAAAAAGCTAAATTGCAGAAGCTAATATTACAATAAATGGGGATACATCACTTAAGGAAAGTGAAATAGAGAAAGAAATGCATTTACGAGTGGCTACAGAAATAGCACTGGGTCTATTGTATTCTATTCTATTCTATAACAGGCAAAAAACACAATACAACACTGAACTGATACAACAGTGACTCATATGATAAACTATCAGTTCAATGTACTCCACTAAATGCACTGTTCCTAGCTTTAACTTCCTCTTCTAATTGGTTATATTTGTCATTTTCAAATGCTAACTAGTAAGAAGAAAGATTACGGTGATTAAAAAAAGAAAAAAAGAAAAAGAAACACAGCACATCAGAAATAATCATAACATTTCTTATGAAAAATATAATGAGGAAAAAGTGACAATGCTATAAAAAGTAAAATGTTAATATTTAAAATGTCACAGGATAACTTATTAAAATGTGAACTTAAAAAATACTTCAGTACAGGTTTCACAAATGACTAAATATTCAGTCTTTTTACCACCACACTAAAAGAATGTATGAGTTTAATATAATATTACTATATATATATATATATATATATATATATATATATATATATATATATATATATATATATATATATATATATATATATATATATATATATATATATATATATATATATATATATATATATATATATATATATATATATATATATATATATATATATATATATATATATATATATATATATATATATATATATATATATATATATATATATATATATATATATATATATATATATATATATATTATTATTATTATTATTATTATTATTATTATTATTATTATTATTATTATTATTATTATTATTATTATTATTATTATTATTATTATTATTATTATTATTATTATTAATCAAACTATGATCACTTTATTCTCATGGTATGTTGAGGTTATGGTCCAAAATTGACAACTTTATTCTCAGAACATAATGACTTTATTCTCACAAAATCATATTTTCCATCTAACTAAGCTACACTCATAGTCTTTCAGACACAAATAAAGTTAGAAACATATACAGTATAGATCATTTTCAATATTAAGTTTGTTTCTGTGACTTTTGTATTTTGGTTTTCTTTTTAAATTATAACTTATAATGGACAGATGACAACCCCTCCCACCCCATGCACCACAACTTAAAGGCACCAGACTGCTCTACCAGGTCATTTATCTCCACAGCCATTACACTGTACAATAGAGGTTACACTCAATAACCCCAAATATACACTTATAACCACTGTGCAATGCAATGTAAATACTGTATATATGCAAATATGTCTCTTCTCTGCTATTCTTACTTGCACTTTATTATTTTTTGCTGCTGTAACTACAAAATGTCCCCAAGGTGGGATGAATAAAGTATTATAATAAATGCAAATAAAAAATAAAAGTAAAAACAATGGAATACAGCAAAGCTCAAAAGTAAGCATTTAATAAAAAAAAGCTAAACTAAACTGAGAGGTTTTAAGTTTAAAAATATGCACACTCACAGTAGACCTCTTCCATAGGTCATAAAAAGTGGAGACGTAACCATTAGTTTTAGTGTGAACTCTAGGAACAATTAAAAGATTATTTACTGTCCTATCTGAGCACCTGAGGGCTGACAGGCCTCATATGTTAAAAGAAAATCAAATAAATACTCTAAGGCTGAGACTGAGTTTTATAAACCAATAAAAACACTTTAACCTCTTTAAAGAAACACATATTCAGAAAACATCTATGTAAATGTGTTTCTCTAAATGCAAATTAAAAACAGATGACTATTACTGTATAAAACATTTTTATTTTCATCAGCCTTTGAAGAGAGATAAAGAACGCTCTTTATATTCTTTATATTTTGTGTGTAATCACATCTTAATGTATTTCTTATTTATTTTATTGAAATTTTATAAAGTATGTAAATTTTATAAAGTATGTATAATCACTTTATCTTGTACTTTATCTTTATCTAATTTTATAATTTTAAACAATCAAATCCTAATCTATTTCTTATTTCACCCTTGTCTTAAAATTGTATTTTAATTTCTAATCAATGTGAAGCACTTTGGGCTACAGTTTTTGTATGAAAGGTGCTATATAAATAAAGTTTATATTATTATTAGTATTAGTATTAGTATTATTATTAAAGCAGGTCATTTAAAGTTGACCTGAACTGTGTTTTGTTGAATTTATTTTGACTTTATCTGTCAGTTAAAACTGTTGCATTGAATTGCACCTTTTTTTTTTTGCCAGTTTGCCAGTTCTACAGCATTTGTGTAACTGCCAACAATGAGATGGATGGCACTTGGCTGGCATGGTGCCCTGGGGCGATACCAAGAGGCACTGGAGCCAAAAAGACCGTGAATGTGTGTGACCATGTATTTATATTATGGACATGTAAATCTGTACCCACACTTACTCATGGGGGATTTGGCTTCTTTATATGGTTCATAAATCATTACATTTGGGGTAAAGGGGGGGGGGGTTGGCAAGAGCAAATGACTCCAGAATGCAAATAGTTTATTAACATCGAAGCATAAATCAGTTAATTTCATAGGACTCCAGAGGATTTTAAAAGAGAATTAAAGATTAAATTTTCATTTGCATATTAAATAAATGATTATATGCATTGCTTTTTAATTATAAAAATTTGGACACTATCTATAACCCTGCTTCTTGTTTCTTCTTGGCTTTAGACACGTCAATGGTTGTAGCTTTATCTAGCAGTATTAACATTATCTATCCTCATGAAGTCCAGACCCTCCAAAGCCATCAGCAAACAACAGGCTCACCGTATATTATCTATCTCACCTGTCAGACAGTAAGAACGTGAGGAAAGTAGAAAGCTGGAAATGAATTACAGTGTAAAACGGAGAGAGTCATCTATTGCTGGTGACAGAATTCTTTCAGACTAGAGATAAGGAAAAGCCATTTGTAGAAAACAGCCACTCAGCACTTTAGGCTTAACCAGTTAACAGAACAGGTCAGCCTTGGGGTCGGTGCCGAGATAATGCTACTGTAATAGCGGTAAGAAAAATACAAGAGGATACTGTCACAATGGGAACATGGACATGGGATAAGTTGGTTTAGTAACACATGTAGATAAAAGGGATTCAAAGCCATTCTCTGATCATATCGTCTGGATTGTGTTTCAGCTCCGTCAGTTCATGTACAGTACCAAGACTGAATCAGAATAGTCATATTCTAACTTTTTTTTCTCCCTGTGGAAAAGTTGTGTTGATGGATTATTTCCAAGCCGAAGGGGAACATTTTTGATGTCGCTGTTGTTGTTGACAAGCATTGGGTCTGTATGAATGAACTTCCTCTTCATATTTCTCTAAACATGAATATGAAAATATGCACATAAATTACATAAGGACGATTTACTGTGTAGTTTGGAGAAGATAAATGAGGATCAGCAAAGAGGCCTAAAGACGCCTCCAGCCTTTGAGCCATACACTGCAAAAAGGAATATCTGACTGGAATGTGGAATATTTATCTTGAAAGAACTTTTTTTTTTTTTTTAAGATTCATTTACTTATTCAGACTTAGTGTTGTTAAAATTATTTGACTTGTTACAAGAATTTTCATCTTGACTTATCACAGATATTATAACTGAAGCAATATATAGCTCCATTTTGGAGGGATGAGTATGGCAGATACAGAGAAGACCTAACACCTGCCCATATCCACCAAATGATCCAAAATTTGGAGGGTGACTTTCCAGTACTATGGTGGATTGCAGTGCAAAGTTTTTCCACCATTCCATCATACAACAACAAAGATATTACATTTCTTTCATTTTCTCTTTCTAACTTTGCCACTGTGAGCTTTGCTGTGCATATTGCCTAAGTCCCGCCCTCTGATTTGGCTACAGCTGTACCGTAGTAAGTTGTGGTGCAACGCTACAAAATGATAGATTGCCCCCAACTTGATTCTGTCATTCTCGCTCACACACAGAAAGCGAGTGAGAGAGAGAGAGATCAATATTTCGGTACCACACATACAGCTGTTGTTTAATTACGCCCTCTCTCCACTGTTAAACAGAAACATGTACAGCAGTGCAGACAGCGACAAGGTGGACCGTGTGGTTACAGTTCACAAGATGTTCCAGATGCTTCCATATGCTTCAGGTGTTAAAGACATTTACATGTAATGGCTGAAATATGTCTAATTTAATGTACTTGGTGACAGTGACGTGAATTTCGTTAGCACACATACAGCTGTTGTTTAATTATGCCCTCTCTCCACTGTTAAACGGTAGCGCGCACAAGCAGCAGTGCAGACAAAAACATGTCAAAGGTGAAACATGTGGTTACAGTTCACAGGAAGTTTCAGATGCTTCCATGTACTACAGGTGTCAAATAAATGTACATGTAAAGGTTGAAATACGTATACTCAATAGTATACTTAAGCCTCTGTGAAGAGCTAAGTAGCCTAGCACTGTGCTACTGTAATAGCACACTTGGAAATGACAGACCCAAGACATAAATCTTCAGACCAACTACTGTGCAGATACTGGACCATGACCATGGATGTGAATCCATCAACTGGTGACATGATATGCGGTGCTTGCATTATGATAATAGGTTAATAAACATAGACTTCCAAAACAGCCCCAACAAATTATCATTATAGTCTTTCTTTCTGCTCCTTTCATCTCATTTCACCCACTTCCACATCACAATAATAGCAAACAATCTTACATTTTCTCTGCACTAGTATAGGTAAAACAAATGACTATGTTATACTTACTATGCCTACTATGAAGACTTGAAACAAGGGCACTCTGCTTAAAATCAGAATTTCAGGATTATATAATTCTTAGATAATATTTTCTTCTAAGAAAGCTTGATGAGTGCAATTTTTTTTGACTGCACTGGCAGACAATTTCGCTTTCAATGGCAGACAATTTTGCTTGAAATAACACATTTTCACACAATAGTGAATTGGATTTTCTTATTTCTGTACAGGCCCTTTTCTGTATGGAATCATTCTTAAGTGATTTATCACCTTTTTTTTTTTTATTCTTTTTTATGGTGATTGTTAACAAAACATTGTGGGTAGAGCAGTAACAAGACATATTTCACACGCAAAAATCAGACAAAAACAACAATAACAGAGTAATGACAAACAGCAATAATGACAACATCTTGATACAATGAAAATATACTAATTGTAAAGAGCGACTCAATAATATGGATTGATTGGGAGTAATAGGGAAAAGGAGAAGAGGGGCGTGTGAATGAAAGTGAGAAAGATAAAGTGGGGTGTGAGTGGGAAATTAACTGTAGGCATAATGATAATAACAACAACATAGACATATATAATAATAACCCCACTAATCTAATTTACTAGTATTATTTTATCACAATATATTCTAATGTCATCATCTCTATTTTTTTTAAGAGAAAAAAAAACCCAGGTATTTTTTATATAATTCACTGATCATGTAAATGTTGATTACAGCTCAGATTAAAACTGAGTGTTATTATATCATAAACAGACAAAACGTAAGGAAAAAAATGACTTTTTCTGTAAAATATATCATTAACTGAACATAAAACAAGTGTGTCCATCTACTGTCATGTGTCAAACTCCATGGGTTTTACTGGTGAATCAGTGTTGTAGAAGATGACTGTTTCCATGGCAACCACATAATCTCTGAACATCCAAATGGGTCATATCTGATTATCATGATTATCATGAAAATATGACAAACTGCATTTTACACCAATTATTTCCATGGATTTATAGGAGATTTATAGTGGATGTTTGGGTCTTTATGAGTTAATACTTCAACGTGTACAGATACTTTCATGATCACATTGACAGTTCCAAGTCTTGATTCATTGCCTTGTGTGTTTCTCCTAATTATAGGTAGTGATTTGGAAGGAATCAAACAGAAACAATTAAAAAGAAAAGTGTTTCAAAGCGCTCAATTTGGTTAATGAATAGGCTGTGAATGCAAACTAACCTGAAACTTCCCGCAAACTTTAACTAATTAGAGTGGACTTGAAGAAATGATGCTTCCGAAAGAGGACGTTGTTCGTAAAGACACATTAAAGAGGGACATTTAAGCTTAGGTTATTATTCAATACAAGTTCCATATAAGCTGACGTGTGAAATACTCAAAGCTGGGAGCGAGGGACTTTGATGCTGCTTTAATCAGTCGCAGCATCAATGGGTGAGTTTGTCTGCAATCACATGAGCTCCACTGAGGGAGACAGATGACGGGTGAAGGGAGGACTCCTGTCAGATGTGCACTTTAAATGAGCGAGAAACCCTGACATCCCAGATCCACGGCGAAGTGGAGGAGTCACATGAGGTCAATGCAACAAGGTGACATGAGACAGGAAAAGGTTCACCACAGGTGTCCGACTTGGATAAATGATTATACACAGTCACAGCCTTGAACTTTGTTGTGAATGTGTTTTGCTTGCTCACAGCGATCAATTATATCTGAGCCACAAGCTGTAATCTCAACTGGGCCATTTGCAATCAGCAATATATCAGCTAGATATAAAACCTACAATTATTTTTTTTTTTTTTTTTCATAACAGACTGATATTGATAGAACAAGCTGTTACCAGATGTCCAATAATATACAATACAATTTCCTCCATGGTTTAAATTCACCCTATTATTTATTCCCAATTACAGATGCATGGATAGATTTGACATTACCCCGCATGCCTAAATAGGAAATTATAAATTTGCAACACATTGAGCTGGTAATTGAAAGACTGTAACAATATTTAATAATTATAACAATTTGCGTTTAATCTAATTGTATACTTTGTGAAGCTCATGACTGAAAAATACATATATATTAAAAAAAAAAAACAGAGAAAAAAATCTCAGAAATACAGAATCCATGCTCATCAGCTTTCCAGCCATGCAGACACTTATTTTTCAGAGCGAGCCTTCACTGTTATGGATGAGTTTCAGACAGCAATGGGTGGAATAGATTGTACCTGCACTGAACTGATGCATAAAAGAACAGACATCATACTGCAGCAAAGCTCATTGGCAGATTCACACAGTTAAATGAAATATTTCGATGCTTTAATCATTGCTGCGAATAACCTGTTCCTTTGGTTTATAACTCAGACATTGGTGAGGATGAGAGAGGTGATTTGATGCTGCTGATATTACACTGACTGGACATCTGCATCAGGTGTAAGTATATGAAGGAATATATAATTATTTACATATAGGAGTTGATATAATACATGCATCTGTGTTATTTGTAAAGAGTAGTACTTGTATGATTCAGCAAATGCTATAATCTCCATACCAAAATAAGTTTTCAGTTTATTTTTATTCAGTATTTCTTATAAAAAAAACCCAACTATCTCACAAAAAAGGCAGAAAAATGATATGAGTATACTTGTAAAATTGGTCAGTATCTGCTTAGAGTCTGCACATTTTGCCAGTGAGATGTTTCCAAGAACACTTGGTTGGTGCTATGGGGAGCGTAAGTCTCCGCCCCTTCCGGGAGGCTCATGGGGCTTGAGATCGGAAAATTAATGAATGGTATTCAATGGGAAATAAAATGCTTAAATCGTATCTGGTTTGTCATGTGCCCTGAATTGTTATTAAGCGCTATCATATGTGAATTTCAGAGCACTTGTCAAACGGAATAAGAATTTAGCTTGACTCACTCCATTTAATTTAATTTTATTTATTTGTTTATTCAAACAAGTACAACAAAGTAAGTAAAACATGCAAAGTATTTAAGCAGAAATTGAAACGACACCTCTTTAGCATCCTAGATAACTATACCTTGTTCGAAAGGGTGTAAAAGGAAGTAAAAAAAAAACTTATCTAGTCCTACCCCTTTGTATTAATCAGTCAGAACGTGTACAGTATATACAACCAAAAAGTAAAGGGAAACCTGTTCCTTGCTAGAAATTCATATTTCCATTTGTTTCCTGTATCCACTTAGAATGTGGTTCATAAAAACCTTTTTAAACTTTTGCCTTGATTTACACTGCAGTGGTTCCACAGATTAACTCCTTTAACTAAAATACAATGCATTTTTAAGTTAGTACGTATAGGCGATTTTTTTTTTAAACCATATACTCCTATTAAAATTTTTTTGCGACCCATGGACCGGAAGGTGAAGGTCATGACTTAGCCTCCCCCATATAGTTCTTTTTGCCTGTTGCCATGGTTACACATGTACATGCATCACTGTGAATGATGCTGGCAACAGACAAACAGAAGATGAACTGAATAAGAGTAAATGCTGGAGTCAGACAGCACAGAAAATGGGACTGAAAGAGAGTGATGTTGAATAGGACAGGGTGTTGCAAAGAGCCCACTAGTGGCAGATGTCATTGACTAAACCACAGTCTGTTTAGCTCCCTTTCACACATACAGCACCTGCAACTTTTTAGAGCTCAATTATTCAGGTGTAGTAGCGGGCTGTGGTATTCACAAAAACAAGGCTTTCTCCATCATGACATTTATGATGACACAAAATGAAACTGGGTTATGTGTGCTTTTTGGAAGAATCATGCAACCCTGACTTTGATCGAATCATTGTGTATCATTATGTTTAGTGTAGAAAGGAGAGACACTGGTCGCAGCCAGCAAGTCCATGTGGGCTGAGTATAGGGGTCCCAAGTGGGTTTGTCCACACAGTGTTTCCTTTAGGATTTTCTTTCCACAGCGGGGGCAGGCGTGCCAAGTCGTGGTGGTGTAAACAAATGACATTTCATTGTAGATTTAGATATAATGATAACCAACAAAACATAATTCGAACTAAATTTTAATAATAATAATAATAATAATAATAATGAGAAGAAGAAGAACCTTCCTCACCTGCTCCTTCACTTTCTTCCACTGCTCCTCCCTGACTAATGTTACTTGTCTTATATGATTACATAAAACATTAACATTAGATCATTTACATTCACATTTAATTACAAATGTGAAGATATCCTATGACAATCTATGACTAAATAATCTAATGATACCTGTCTAAGCTCATCCTCATCAGATGTTTTTCTCTTTTTTGAGAAAGACTTCCATAAACTCATCAACTGACACTTAGCTGTGCAGGCAACCAGCATAATTACAGTAGCAGGAGATTTCAACCACGCCAACTCGAAAAGTGTCCCGCCCAAATTCCAAAAATATACGAACTTCCCCACCAGAGATGATAATATTTTAGATCAGGTCGACAGCAACACCATTGCTTTCAAAGCCAGTACTCTGTCCCATCTAGGTCTCTCTGATCACTTAGCCATAGAAACCACTAATCTGCAAACAAAATCTACAAAGTTAAAAGTCTGGACTAAGGAAGAGGATGCCACCTCAGCCTTGTCATGGACTGGGTTTTTTTTTTTTGCACAGGAGACAGACTTGAACAGACACACATTTGCAGTACTGGATTACATCAATGTCTGTACTGAGAATGTGATAGCAACCAAAAAAACTGTTAAAGTGGCCCCCAACCAGAAACTGTGGTTCATCAACCAAAGTGAAAACTCTGCTCAAGGCACGGGACATTGCCTTTCGAGCCAGGGACCCACAAAGCTACAAAGAAGTATGGACGCATTTAAGCATCGTGAAGGTCAAGCTCATTTACCAGCAGAACATCGAGGCACACTTCAACACACCAACTCCAGAGGCATATAGCAGGGGATGAAGATCCTGACTGGCTACAACAACTACAGTATCACCACAATACCATCAGACCGCACCTTCCCAGACACACTGAACCAATTCTTCAGACATTTTGACCACCACAGCAGGAACACAGACACCTCCCCTGTTCCACCACTGGATAACAACCTGCTACAGGTGCAACCATACTAGGTAATATCCACCCTGCATAGAGTCAATGCAAGGAAAGCACCTGGTCCAGAAGGCATCCTGGGGCGGGTGTTTAAGGACTGTGCAGACCAACTAGCAGAGATACTTACAAACATCTTTAACGTCTCGCAACAATAGTCTGCAGTTCCTATCTTCTCATCAATCAGCTGTCATCATCCCCATACCCAAGAAGAATACAATGAACGGCCTGATTGACTATCGCCGGTTGCTTTCACCCCTATCATAACCAAATGTTTTGAAAGATTCATCATTTCCTCCAACAAATCTGCTATCTCTGTTGACCTGGACCAACACCAGTTTGCCTACCTGACAAACAGGTCGACAGAGAATGCTGTCTTGATGGCATCATCTGGACCAGAGTAATACTTATGTGAGGATGCTATTTGTGGATTTATGTCCCACATTTAACACAGTATATACCCCAAAAACTGCTCATGAAACTGAGAAACCTGGGCTTGGGCAGTTCACTGTGCACACGGATAATTGACTTCCTCAGGAATAGACCTCAGCGAGTCAGGATTAGGACTCTTACTTCCTCCACACTCATCCTGAACACTGGAACACCACAGGGGTCCTCAGCCCCCCCCATCCCTCTTCACACAGAACTGTTTCTCCGTCCATCCCACAAACACTAGTGTGAAGTTTGAGGACAATACCACCATTGTAGGACTAATTAAAAGCAATGAAGTGTCAGTCTATAGGGAAGAGGTCAAACACTTGACCAGGTGGTGCCCTCAGAATAACCAGGACTTAATGTAAACACAACAAAAACCAAAGAAATAATTATGGACTTCAGAAAATCCAGGAAGACTGTGCTCTGCACCCTCTCCATTAAAAGAGAGGTGGAAACTGTGGATAGCTTCAGGTTCCTTGGATTAAACATATCACCCAACCTCACCCGGGCCATCCACACATCCCATTAATGTGAAAAAGCCCCCCCCCCCCCTCCAAAACGCCTCTCCTTCCTCCAAAAATTAAAGCAGGCTCACCTCCCCTACCCTCCTCTAGTTAACTTCTACAGAGCATCCATAGAGTCCATGCTGACCTACTGCTGCACTGTGTGGTCCACAGCTGTGCTGTGATGGACAGGACGGACCTACAGTGAGTGGTGAAGACAGTAGAGGAAATAATTGGTTCCACACTGGCCCCCCTCAGTGACATGTACTCTGGTCTGCTTCGCAAGAAAGCAAAAAAAAAAATAAAAATCAGCACTGACCTATCACACCCTGGACATGCTCTGTTTTCCCCCCTCCCCCCTGGAAAAAGATACCGCAACAGCTTTTTCCACCAGGCTGTCACAGCCGTCACCCCACACCCAACACAAAGAGTGCCTTTGACACCCCCCCCCCCCCCCCACACACACACACACACACACACACAGCACATAGACAGTACCATGTGCAATAACCCCCCCCATACACACATACACACACACCATATATCATACAGACCATCATGTGTAATCACGTACCATGTGCAGTAACCCCCTCCCCCTTCTTGCACTACAATGCACATATTTCTGACTGTTGTACAGATCTCTGGAGCTGTATGTTGTTTATTTATGTTTATTTATTTTTGCTTTCATTCATTTATTTATTTGAGGAAAGGATGTTGCTGATTGTTTGATTTATGCTGTGTTTATTGTTAATTGTTTTGTAATATAAAGCTCAATAAATATATTGTTAAAAAATACAAGAAAGAATAATTAAAGTATTAAAGTATGTGTAAAAAATCTTGAACCAATGTTCCTCTATATGTTTCATATTAAATGTTGTGCATTGTACAGTCTATATACACCTGAAACATGGTCAGTGAAGTGGACCAGGTGGTAAAGTATATGTTTATGTCTGTACTGCCAAACCTTACCCTGTGCAAGGTCAATGATGGGGTCCATGTTGATTGATAATAAAAAATACTACTTCTATTCACAATGGAGTCGTGCAGAAAGAAACTGCTTTGAGAAATTGCTGAAAAATCCTTCATTCTTCATTCAGTTTGACACTTACCCCACCCCCAAAATGTACATGCTGGTACATACAAGGGATGCATCCAATTATCAGAATAAAATGCTGCCATTGTATGTTTCTGCAGACCACAAAAATGTCCACAATCCACAGGAGGGCTGTATGGATTTTGCTGGACTAAAACCAGTGCAAATAAGACTGAAACATAGTTAGTAATTCACAGAGTACAAAACATGAAATTCACTGCAAACTGTGCAGCTAAGCAAGTAGTGCCAATGTTGTGGTTGTGTTATTTGCAGAAATGTGGACATGGGAATATTCATTAGTTTGCAAAAATGACCCCCTTTGTATGCAAATGTAGAGAAACTGGCTGACAAAGTTCATCTGGTGCTACTAAAGAAAGTGTTATTTCTTTATCCAAATGTTTATGTTTGAAGGGTCAGTTTGGTGTGTGTGTGTGTGTGTGTGTGTGTGTGTGTTATCTCAGATTTCTGGGTACTTCAATAGAAAAAAAACTTTGTTGGAGATTAAAATGTTTCTTACTTCAGCTCATAATAATCCTGGACTGAAACCGTTACAGAATACACAACATTAATGACCACAATATCTCGACTGACCCGCTGTTAATGTAGTTATAGTGACACAGTGTCTATGGGAGTATAGTAGTGTAGAACACATTACAGAACATTACTGCTTATGGGTCTGCAAAATTTCACACAAACTTAATGACACATTATTTTAGGAGTCAAATATGGTTCAGTTCTGCCTGATTTACCTCAACAGTAAGGGCTTGTTTTCATGGACTTTTCAATAGAATGCATTATAATGTAAAATATTAAAGAGGAAAAATAATCATAATCTGTGAAAGTGGGTTTGTGATGACAGACAGGTCGCTTTATGAACCTTCATTCAGTTAAGAAACAATTTTCAGATTTTTTTTTTTTTTTTTTTTTTGCATTTTCAGTTTCTGTGTTACTAAAATGTATCCATGTCTTACACTAAACACAAAATCTTAAATCCTTAAATTGGGATAAATGCTGGACAAAAACTTTCATCAATTTGTGGCGGATTCAACCCATATTGTACCATGACATTTGCATAGTGTTTTAAATATTCATGGTAGTTTTCAACCATTTCTCTTCAAGGTTTCACCATCAAAATGTATGACAATCTGAATATTAAAAAAAATTGGCAAAGCAAAATAAAAGTTTCTCTTCAGTTGAGTCAAACTCATCATGGATTGTCAAATCATTTTCTGCACTTCTTCATATATGATGGCATTTAATTATTATTTTCTCTCTGATTTGCATTTAAACTCTCCACCAAAGTGTCTTTATAATTAACAACCACCCAATC
>CM035805.1:21815735-21820735 GCA_020466265.1 Siphamia tubifer
ATGTTTTTGTATACAACAAAACCATCCAAAGCCATTTCTTTGTTTGTTTTTTTTTTTTGTTTTTTTCTCCAGCTTCTCCCCACAGCGTTTCTAAGTTCCTACATTTAATTTCTGACCTGTTGTTTCCTAGAAGCTTTTTGGACAGTGTTACATGCTTCGTTGGGTATTTGTTACAGCCTTAGCTCAGTCTCCCAGAATGCATGCATGAATGATTTCCATGACAAAAAAAGCTATCTTGCGAAAAAAAAAAAAATCTGCCTTTGAGTCTGTGTTTGCTAATGAAAGTCTGAAAATGGATGAATGAGTGTTTCAGTTCTTTGAGTCACAGTGGGATCATGAACCTTCCTGCCAGACATAAAAAGCCAAACAGCACATAACCCATCAGGAGGCTCTATCTCTGAAATAAATCCTCACTATCACTGCATCCCTACCTCAGCTTGTTCTTTAGTTCTTTACTTTTTCATCCAACACACACATCTTGCAAACAATAATCAACCTTTCTGCTCTTTCTTCTGTATTGGCTGCAAAGCACAAGGAAGAAAGCAAACATGCCAAGGCCGAGACCAAATCAAAATCTAAGATAGGTGCAGGAAAGGAGAGATCTATTTTGTGTGTGTGTTTTGTGTGTGTTTTGTGTGTGTGTGTCTTATAGAATAAAATATAATCATGAAGCAGCTGGTGATGGAAATAGGTGATCGACAGTGGCAGATAGGAGCAGAAGGGACATAGTGGTATGAAGAGGAGAGAAAAAGCAAACACTGATGAAAAAGCAAATCTGCTGTAATAGTTTCTGCAGCCGAATTGATTAAAATGGAAAAGTGATTCAGAACAGTCTTTGCTTTGCAAACATCCAGTGCTGAGTGAACTTATTAAAGGTGGTGTTTGAGTATACTGTATCTGAAATGAAGAAAAATAGCTTTAACTTGTGAAACATGTAGAAATATCTAACATATTTATGTCAAAACAACATCTAAAAGGTTAAAACACCATGTTATTTAAATAAACACAGTCTGCTGTTATTTATTTGTATCACCATTTCCTACAGTGTTTCTATTTCCTGTAATTAATTTCATAATCTTCACACTTTTGTCATGACTCATGTGCATTTTTCTTAAAAAGGGGAATTTAGCTCCAGCAAACCTCACACTGAAAGGACGCCCTGCAGAGACAACCGTCCAACAAGAGTGTGAAATACCCTCTTGAGGTGTAAATTGACCAATCCTTGTCTCAGTCTGTCTAGAAGCCCTAGAGAGTGTTTTCTGATGAGCTGATTTTTTTTTATTTTTTTTTTCCCTCGGAAGTCATGCAGAAAAGTTCGATAGACTCAGCAGTTTTGAGAATGTCTTGGATCCACTGCGGGATGGGCTGGAAATGAAAGGGAGCACACAATGACACAGAGTAAAAGGGTCCATTGGGGTGAAACCAGAGCTTTCGTGACAGCTGTGACTGCAAAAATACATAGGTGGGCGCGGACACATGATCTCTGAGGTTTGGTCTGTGACAGTTAATGAAAGAAAGGGAGAGAGACAGTAGCTACTGTAGTTAGATATACATTATTTTTTTTTATTTGGAATTATTTTTTCAGAATAAAATAATTGGCAATTAAAGCTATTTCGTTCGTGTTTACATGGACATGTTAATTCAGAATAGAGGTTTATATGGGAAACTGGTTTATTCCACGTTAGATAATTGGGCTTTAAGAGCTGGGGGTACAGAGGGTTCTGATTGGACAGAACGGCCACTTAAAGGAGTCATTCCATTATTATTTCACTCTATACTTCACCGCGATTTGTCGTCCAGTTTCAGGGAAATCTAGCCAAAAGTTGAATCGAGCGTAACTACACTACTACTGTAGCACATTATATGTGCTGCCGCTAGAGGTTTAGCACGGCTAGGCGACATGAAAAGCTTTTTTCAAGTTTGTGCAACAAGCTACTGTGGCGCCGTCTTCTCTTGTAGATGCTAATGCTAATGCTACTTCAGATTCGCTGAAATGGGGGATGGGCTGGGGGCAGTGTTCAATTCAATTCAATTCAATTTTATTTATAAAGCCCTAAATCACAACAACGTCGTCTCAGAGGGCTTTACAAAAACATAATCAACTACAGAAATACATGAAAAGTCCCAGGCATCCCCTGTCCTTAGACCCTCCTTCTCGGCAAGAAAAAACTTCCAAACCCAGTGGGAAAAAGAAGAAATCTTGAGGAGAACCACATTGAAGGAGAGATCCACTCCCATGGACGGACAGGCTATAGATGAACGTCCATGTATAAATGCAGGAAGGGGGGCTGGTCCAGACAGGCAGGGGCGGTGGTCCGGGGTCACAGGTCAGCACAGGCGAGATACTCCAGATCCTGTCGTCCATGGCTCCCGTGCAGGCACTGTCAGGAGAGCCACCACTCCCCCCAAGGGGGGAGGGGGGAAAGGGGACACCAGGTGACTAGTCATGAACAGATTTGGTAAGAAAGATATGTTATAAAAATTACAGAAACAGATGTGAGGAAGAGAAAGAGAAGAAAGAACTCAGTGTCTGTACTTCCCCCAGCATTCTAACTCCTAGGGCAGCCTAGACTGAACTGTGACTCATACATCATGTATACATGATATATGAGTCACATAATTTTTAACTAACCTGACCATAGGCTTTCTCAAACAGGAATGTTTTAAGCCTAATTTTAAATGTAGAGACTGTTTCGGCGTTTTTAATATTAAAGGGAAGCTGATTCCATAAGACAGGGGCCTGATAACTAAAGGCTCTAGCTCCTACTGTACTTTTAGAAACCCTAGGAACTTTCAGTAAACCTGCATTCTGAGAACGAAGGGTTCTATTGGGTTGGTACGGAACCAGATCATCTTTAAGATAAGAGGGGCCCATACCATTAATGGTTTTATATGTAAGGAGGAGGATTTTAAATTTAATTCTAGACTCAACTGGAAGCCAGTGAAGGGTTTGGAGCACAGGCGTGATGTGTTCTCTTCTATTTGATCCTGTTAATAATCTTGCTGCTGCATTTTGAACCAGTTGCAAGCTTTTTAGGGAATATTTAGGACATGCTACAAGTAAGGAGTTACAATAATCTAATCGTGATGTAACAAATGCATGAATTAATTTTTCTGCAGTCGTTTTAGACAGAATATTCCTAATTTTGGCTATGTTGCGCAGGTGAAAGAAGGCTGTTCTGCAAGTTTGTTTGATATGCATTTTGAATGAAAGATCTGGATCAAATAAAACTCCTAAATTTTTAACTGTGGCACTGGGTGTTACACTTAAGTTGTCCAGAGTAACTATCTCGTTAGTTAGGGAGTCTCTCGCATCTTTAGGACCAATTATAACGACTTCAGTTTTTTCAGGGTTCAGTAAAAGATAATTGGCACTCATCCAAATTTTTATGTCTTGTACACAAGTACTTAGTTTATCTATTTGCCTGGTCTGGTCAGGTTTAATCGATAAATATAGCTGTGTGTCATCCGCGTAACAATGAAAATTAATGCCATGATTTGTAATGATGTTACCTAAAGGGAGCATATATAGTGTAAACAAAATAGGCCCAAGGACTGACCCTTGAGGAACGCCATAATTAACTCTGGAGGACTGCGATGATTGTTTGTTGATGTGAACAAATTGGTAGCGATTAGATAAATTGTGTGATAAATTGTGTTACCTGCATTCCGTGGGCGGGCACGTGGGTGACACCCCATTGGTGTCACCCACATGGGGTGTGGGTGACACCAATGTCCACATGACGTGTAGTGGACAGGCATTTTCTCAGTCGCTTGTTTCTCTATGTTGTTTTCTATGAATGGGAAATACAGCCAGTGGAGGGGACACATGCATGTGTTGGTAACTCAGGGTGACCCATCAGATTAAAAAAAAGAGTGTGTAAAAGTGGTTTTCAGTGGAATTACACCTTTAACATCTGGATGTCTACTGGAAAGAAATGATTACATCCACTTCCTGTTTTCTGTTCATTTCAGCTATCAACATGGAAGACCAGATACTATATGTGATGTTTGCATTCACTTTTGTCATAACTATGAAGCAGCAGCTCGACTGAATCAACCACAAGAATCAACATACTACTGCAGCACAGAAAATATGCATTATCAATGCAAAATATGTGCGTCAATGCATTGAGACCAGGAGCATGGGAAGAACGACAAGAATAATGTTATAGCAGAAGTAACTGTTTACATGGCAGAGGAATTATCCAATTCAGAATTATGACTGGAAGAAACCATTGACTTCATTTGGAATTATGTTTAATTCAGAATTATCATTTTAAACTGGAAATAGGTCAGACTCAGAATCAGTTTTGTCATTTTGCATATCCATGGACAGACTAGTCATGACATACAGACATGTGAAGCACTACCTTTGGTCATCTTAAAGTGAAATTTAACAGGAATAAAAACTCTCATGTAAACAGGGCTAATGTTCATAAAAGAAAGGGAGGGAGAGAGAGAGAGAGAAAAAATGAATACTCAATCTAACCTACTAATACGCTCCATAAGACCTCATTCAGCACAGGCCCTTGAGAGTTTTTCTTTTATCCTCCTGTAATTAAAACTTTCACCCTGCAATGAGCTCCACCAGTTCTAATGGAGGTTTGGCTTTAATGTATGCACTCACTGTGACACATTAGGGACACAAAGATAACCATTTCAGACCATGTTGGAAATACATGTTTCCATTTTAATATTTTACCCTCTCATTAAATAAATCACAATATTTTGTTTTTCTATTTTTATCAGACCAGTATGAAAATGTGACGCAGCTGTTGTTTAGCTCAGCACAACAGCCCATATATATATATTTTTTTATTTTTTTTTACTGGACTCTGGCCCAGGCCTGCTATATGTCATTTCCCAACCCAGTCATATCTGCAAACCACAGATCAGATTTGCCTCAAACTAGATTTGATGCCAATGCTCAAATTGTTTTTCCATGTTTATATCTGCTCTGTAACTTTTCAGCCCTTCTTCAACAGGCAGGAAGCATT
>CM035805.1:21825735-22280735 GCA_020466265.1 Siphamia tubifer
TTCAATTTACTTTATTAAGAAATTTAGGTGAAATTAAGTGGACGTTTAAAGGGTTAACTTAAAATATTATAATGTTCAAGTTACTTGTTGTTAATAGTTATAAGAATAAATGTCAAATCAATCAGTTCTTTATGATTAAAATATGTGACAAATATTGTGGAAACATCAGAAAAAATTTTACATATTTTGTTCAAACCCACTATGATGCATTTTATTTACATTTTAGATGATAATGTAAGCAACATTAACTCTAGATATATATACTGCAATTAGATTTACTGCAATAGATGCTTATATTATAACAATAAAACATTATAATTCAATATGTTCCAATACATTTGTCCATTATTAGCACTTTCTTTTAGACAGTTGTAATCATTAAAACCAATTTTTTTCTGACATATTCCACCTATGACCTGTGATTCATCTACAAACACTTTTTTTTTATTCATTCAATAAATGTTTTTAATGTTCTGTTTAATGTTTCATGTGACAAGTGAGCCAGATTCCTTGTTCTGTAGAGTTAATGTTATTATATTTGCTATAATGTCTGTTACAGTACAAGCACTTTAGGTTTTCAGGAATGGCTGCTATTAGGCATCCAGACATTTTCTCAATCATAAGGAGCCAAAGAACCTGTTTTGAAAGCTGTTAGTTTATGTGTGGACATCATGTGTTGTGTGAATGAGGAGAATGTTGCATCATGTGCATCTGTGGGCGTGCAAAATGCGTGAGGACAAAAATAGGAAATAGAGGGAAATGGATAAAACCAGATGGCAAACAGCAAGCAGCATGTATGAGAAAAAGAAAATGTAAAAACCAGGGGCATAGCAGGCAATTTATTTGTTTGGGTTTTTTTATTATTATTATTTTTGGTTTTTGGGGAGCCCTGGTCTGGGCCTCAAAAATATTTTTATGAATTACATGCCATTTCTTGCATTCTGGTGTTTTTTTCACAGATTGTTACACACCTAATTTTACCTATAAAAATGTCTTTCTTGTATTTAAAAATAGATCCAGATTAAACAATTCATCATTCAAATAGTACACCAGTCTGTTTTTAAACCCACTGCTATGCCAAAGATCATTAAATTAGTTAATTAGTTAGTTATATATTATAATTTTTATACTATGCACTATATTGCTATAAGATTAACTGAAGTGAAGAAGGGGTAGGATTAAATAAGTGTATGCTTCATCCTACTCCTTTTCAGACATGTCATTGTGTATTATTATTATTATTATTATTATTATTGTTGTTGTATTGATTATTGTTGCATTGTGCACATGTTCGAAATAAATCATTCAAATCAAATCAAATCAAATCAATTTACATACTACATACATCTATTTAAATCAATGTATTTATTTTACACATGTTGGAGACGTCTTTCTGTTTTAGACATTTCCCTCTTTATTCAATTAATGACTTCATCATGTTCTGCAGAAGCATGATAGTGATGTACAGTAATGGCGTCCATGTGTGATAGACAAGGGATGTATTTAAAACCTGCAAGATACTAGCCCTCCAGGACCTGACTATGACACCCACTGATCTAAAGGGTTGAAAATACAAACGTGCACATATAGGTTACATCACAAGCAATCACCAGTACAGGAAAACAAGAATATTTTGGATATTATTTCCCTGTAATAGATCATCAAGTTGCTCTTGCCACTTTAATTATATCCAAGAGCCATTTCAGCAATTGTCACAAATCTTTGCACAGAGTAGTGTTCTGTTTTATGCTTGTATTTTGTGCTAGGGGAGAACAGTAGTAGAGAGGTTTTACGCAGATGCTTGGTCTGGGTGGTTGTGATACCATCTGGCGTGCATGCATATTACATCGATAAATAGGAAATTTCACACACTTTTTGTGTGTCCATCTGCATGTAGCCGCCCCCCTCCAAAAAAATGCATGTCTAAAGATGGAATTAAAAGTGAGAATATACAGATCATTATCGTCAAAGTCTAGCCCCAGTTATGTATATTTGGAGTTTTTCATGGCCACTTTCCATTAGTCGGCATCTGTTGGAGACTTTGAGGGATCTGCATGCAGTTATGTTGTGACATTATAATTGAGATGACCACAAAAGTATTCAAAACATAAACAGAAGATGAACTGATTCACTGGAAAAAAGCGTTACATTCAAAAGGATTAAATGTTACATGGAAGATATAAATACATCAAATCAAAATAATAACAATCTTTGATCATTTACCAATTTCACTTTTCATATTCTGATGTTATTTTCACAGAAATGTTTCTCAATTAATTATTTGATTTTTTTAATTAAGAAGACCCAGACACACAAACATTCACTACTGAGACTAAAATGTTAAATTATTTAATGAATTAATTAGTTAATTTTTATTGTAATTTATTAATAGAATTATTATCATGCCATCGTCAGTGATGTGTTTGTGTTGTCAAGGCAACATCATGTGTCATCTAGGAAACATACCGTGTTCCTTTTAGTCTATTTTCAGCCCTTACAGACTGTGAGACTCACAAACCAGTTGACGTCAGCGATGTCTGTAAGGGTTTAGTGATCAGGACTTATGGTGTATTTTGGGATTGGATCCTGGTCTCCTGTGTTTTAAACGACATCCACATAAACTCATTTCACACGAGTCACAACAGCTTTTGTACTGTGAGTGTAATCAGTAATATACTGACAAAAAGCTGAAGTCACCTGTTCAACAGCAGACAAAACAGTAGCAGTATCACCTGTAATTCAGTATTTATGTTGAATTAAAAGCATCTGCTGCATTGTATTATCTGGTTTTCTTGTAGGAAAAGATCAGGTTAATCAGTGAACAATGATGAAAGTAAATTAGACAGAAAATGAGGGCGTCAATGAGATATCTACTGTATTATCTGAACAAACATTTGCACCCAAGCGAACACCCACAGGAGTAAATGTCACATGCCTTACAGGTGGGGTAGAGGATGTTAAATAATTTATTTTGAAATATTTACATTTGAAAAAGAAGATTTTTTTTTAAACAAAAATATTTCAGACATTTTCTCAATAATGTACTTTCCCCCTTTTTTCACAAAAATACATAAACAAATATAAAAAAAAAATATGTATTTCATTTATTTTTTTATGTATATAACATATATCCAGATAGGTACATAAACAAAACCACAAAGTAAGTCCACATTAGTGTAGCACCCATCGAACAGCTGTTGATCATAATCGGTGAACACTGTCCAAAAAAAAGAAGATTTTTAACAGAAGATTGATATTTTTTGATAATATCAGATTTGCATCGACAAAAACACATCTACTTTATGAGGATTGATCTGTTCACTGAATTTTATTTTCCACATCAATTTATGGATAGCAGCTGAAAACGTACTTAAACACTGCACCCCATCAAAAATGTCACCGGGCATCACTGACCAGGACTATAAGTCTGGGTCAAACAGGTGTCAAACTTAGGGTCCCGCCAAAGGGTCCAATCTGGCCCCCTGGGATGAGTGTGTGAAATGCAAAAATTACACAAAAGATGATTAATAGTCAAGGAAGTTAAAATCATTTTAGGTCAATTCAATCTAAAGTGGAAGAGACTAATAAAATACCGTCAGAATAACCTAGAAATAATGGAAACAAACCTTAAAGTAATTTTCCTTTCTGTTTTAGTGTTAAAAAAATGTGAATAACATAAAATATTTGTGGAATTTTACCAATATTCTACCTGTTATTAAATGTTGTGTATATTTGCAGATCTACTGTGATCTGTAAGTTGTGACGCATGTGTATAAATGATAAACTAAACCATAATATCATCAACATTTTGCTGATTTTTCTTCAGAATTTACAGATTGTTCATATATCTTCACATACAATTTGTAGATATAAACATTTCTATTGAAGAATGTAGCTTTTTTTTCATCCAAAAACACAGATATTTTTGGCGTTGACATTATTTTATACATTTTTATCTTATTATTTATATTATTTTACCACTTTATACCATATTAGGGTGGATGTGGCCCCTGAATTAAAATGACGTTGACACCCCTGGTCTAGAACATACATTTCAATACTAAATACACTCTGACTTGAACATTTTTAACTCATAATGTGATACCCACATCCCTCTCACGCTGCCATAGCTGACACTAGAAAAGAGAAACATGGCCATTGGTCTGTTCCTGTCACCTCCAGAGGACCAAAGGCTGAATGACAGTCATTCAATCACCAAGGTACGACTTCATATTGATCCAAGTCAGATTGATATTACTGTCTGTCTGTGAGGAAAACGATTCTGGCAGTTACTGACAGTAATGGCGGCCATACTAATTACTGAGCATCCTCACAAGTCTGCATTAGACATTTGTTAGAATGTTGACAAAACATAAGCTTAGTGTTTGTTTTCTTCTGTGATTAGACGAACAAAATGTATTAATGAGACTGTCTGTTATGACTCTAGTAACACAATACACACAATGCAATATACCTTTATGTGTTCCCTGCTTTCAGTCCAACGACTATTGGTGGTGCTTTTTTTAATTTCCACAAGCCTATGAAACATCTAGCAATAGCATTGCAGAGATATAATTACAGTAGAAAAACAACAATATTAGTACGTTTATCTTCTCTCATTAACTTATAAAGACTCAAACATACACCAGAAACCAAAATAATTTACTGATATAAAAATTTAAATACCTGTTGATCCACTAATCTTAACAATATGTTTCAATAATTGGTATAAAAAGCAGTTTATCATATTTTCATTCTCATCAGATATGACCTATTTGGATGTTCAGAGGCTCCATAGTTAAAACACTGTCATCTTCTACAATATTTATTAACCAGTAAAATTCACTGAGTCTGATTAATGTACTGTAATGTATTTTTCTCAGTTCTTGTCAAAATATGTCACCACACTTAAAATAAGACACAATGACCAACATAGAGAAACCTTTTAATGAGATATAAGAAGTTAAGAATAAATCTGACCAACATAATTTTCATTTCAGATTTCCATTGGCAGATTTGTCTGCATGAATTAAGGAAAAAAAAAAAAGAATAAATAAACAAACAAACAAAAAATAAAATCTTGAATTAAGTGAAAAAGCTGCCAATGGAACAAGTGAAAATTATCTTGGAAAACACTGCAAAATTTAGATTTTGCATTGTTTAGTTAATGATATGTTTTATTGAAAATGTCACTTTTTCTTCCATTTTTTTTTGTTTTTTCCAATGCTATCTTTATTGTTGTTTTTTATTTAATTCACATAACTATTGATCATACTCATCTATTCATCTGTAAATTACAACTCAATCACACAGTAATACCTGTGTCTCAACAGACAAATAATCCTTATTTGTGTATGTGTTTTAAGTTCTAATTAAGAACTAAATTAAGAATTAAAATTCCTAGAACAGGAATGCAAGGGTTCACGTTTATGAGATTAATTTAAAAAGGGAAATAAACTGTCGTGGCCTTAAATAAACTATGGTCAAACCAGTGTAACATACATAAATTATCTTTCCAGTCTTTAAAAAAAAAACACCCCTTATTGTATTATTATTCCCTCAACCAAAGAGTTTTTTTAAATTTCATTTTTATTGCGGTTTATTTGTTTGTAAGATAATTGAAAAAGTTATGGACAGATTTTAAATGACATTTTCAGGAGATGTTTATAATGGCACAAGGAACAAATGATAAGATTTTGGTAATAATTAAACACACACACACACACACACACACACACACACAGATCTGTGTTTGCTCTGTAACTGCTTTTCTTGCTGCAAGAATAATTATTTTCATCTTAAAAGTATGATAAATTATCTTAATCCATTCCTCTACCTTAGGTTTTTCCTAGGTTTAGCTACATCCTTGTTAAAGCATTTCTTAAAGCAGCACTTCAAATTTGAAATAAATATTTGTCATTAGTGAGACATTTCCTGATGGTAGAACTCTGAAGTATGATCATACAAACTCAAAAGGAATGTCTGTCTGGAATACTTTTTGCAAAAACGTATAAAAACAGAAAAGGAAGAGATCAGAATATGTGCAATTGATTTGTCTCAAGGCTGTGAGGGTAAAATTAAAATAAATGGAGACAAATCACTAAAGAAATACAAAAAAAAAATCATTTGAAAACTGCCACAAAAACAGCACCATGTCTATGGGTTATTAATAATAATAATAATGCTAATGCTAATAATGCTAATGCTAATAATAACAATAACAACAACAACAACAATAATGACAATTATTATTATTATTATTATTATTATTATTATTATTATTATTATTATTATTATTATTATTATTATTATTATTATTATTATTATTATTATTATTATTATTATTATTATTATTATTATTATTATTATTATTATTGTGATGGATTAGGTTTCTATAGCGCTTTAGATTATTGATCCATTATTCATCCACTCTCACATTCTCTCTCTGGTGGTGGTAAATTACATATGTAGCCACAGCTGCTCTGGAGCAGACCAACAGAAGTGAAGCTGCCACTTCATGCCTACGACCCCTCGGACCACCACCGAACATTCCTACACCAGTGTAAGTGACCCTGAAGGAAAGGAGGGTGAAGTGTCTGGACAAGGACACAATGGACAGACAAGGACAGAGCAGGAATCGTTTTCTATTTTTGCACCAGGCTGCACAATTGAGTAGCAATCATAACCACAACAGTATTTGCTCACGTCGCAGCAATCATAATCCTACAGGCATAATCATGGACATAAAAATAGGCACATCCTACATAAACAAAGCTAATCAGACATTCACTCTGACAATGTGAAACCTCAGCTGTTAGATCTGAGGGTATTAATTATATGGTTGATGAATGTCATGGTAATAAAGGTGGTTGAATAAAGAGGTTGAATCACCTGTATATGCATAAAACGTCTTATATCTGCAAGATTTCAACTTTTTTCTGCTGATGCTCATTTTCTTATCCTACACCATCCCCTAAAGTCTGAATAATTCACATGGAGACTTTGTTATTCATCAGTGTATAAAAAAGTCCTGTTGTTTTTATGGACAAAAAAACAAACAAACTGGCAGCTGTGTTTGCTAGAATAATACTGTAAAAAACACATCAAACCATAAAGATATTTATAGAGTAACATGTAGAATTACAGTAAATGACCTGAACATGACACACACACCTACAGGGGCCCACAGTGTTTTCTATCCACCAGGCTTAAACTGGGTGCAATTTAGGGTTAAGTGTCTTGTTAGGACACTATTGTCTCTTTTCCACTATCTGTTTTCACCCACTTCAGCATTACGTGATACGACACAGCCCATGTTTATTTCATTTCCACTGAGTGTGTACAGCACGACTCAGCCCGGAATGTAGGATCTGCTGATATTACAGCGTGATGTGAAAAGCTGCTGTCCAATAATTGGTCAGGGGGAGTGTCCTCTAGACCAGAGTCCTGCACGGTTCTAATTTTGACATACCGCAACCGCCCGTACCCGTCATGTTTAAACTCGTATCCGACCCGTTTTCCGACGAAAAAAAAAAAAAATCCGCACCCGAACCGACCCGCTATAAATGAACCCGATATCCGACCCGAACCCGAAAGAAAATGTCAGATAGCCAAACTTAAATACAAACATTTATTGCCACGAATATACTGAACAGTGACATAGCCAAGGCAGAGCCAAATCTTTTTAGCCTATGAACCGCAAATTACACCCGCGATCACCCACGTCCGACCCGAACCCGTATCCGACACAGCACAACATTTTTCACCCATTTCGTGAAAATTTGCGGTTCACCCACGGGTCACCCACGGGTACCTGAACCCGTGCAGGACTCTGCTCTAGACATATACGTCATTTCCACGGGGGATGCCGCGGACATGTCCCCAGTACTTTTCCTAATGGGAAATGTTGTCCCCAAAACTTAAAAAAAAAGTTTTGGGCTGGAATCTGTTACTTCTGGTGCTTCTTTCTTGGTGCAGAAGAATAAAAAATATCTAATGTAAAATGTAAAAATAGGCTTCAGCATTAATCTATGCTCGATCTTGATATTTCTAGAGCTCATAAGTGACGCTGCTATAGAACGTGTTTTGTTTTACTCACTCAATGCCGAGTTTGGAAAATCACATAACACGAAATGCAACGTTAGAAGGTAGCGTGATAACATAGATTCACTTCTGAGTTTCGAACATTTTTTTCCTAATCTTCAGGACATTCCTTTCTCAATTTCAAAATACGACTTCCTCTTTCTTTAGCATTTTTAGTGATGTTTCAAAACTGGTGGCTTCAAAATCAAAAGTAGGTCATGAGATTTGAATTTCTAATGTACAACCATATCAGTATAATAATTCTGACTCATGACCCCATTCTGTCGCAGTTCCAACCTGGCCCCTGAGGCCTCTGGTACTGGACCTGTCCCAGGTACAATTGGAATGTGCAAAAACCCAAAATGGTGCACAGTCAGTGGTGCGGACATTATGGTTCAGCACGGTGCCAGTGTCTGGTCAGAAAATGACCAGGAGTGACCTTCCTTCTTTAGAGGACATTTACATCAACAGGTGCAGGAGCAGGGCATCAAGCATCATGATGGACCCCAACCACCCAGCCCCCTCCCCTCAAGCAGAAGGCTGCACAGCCTCAGAGCCCAGACAACAAGGCTATCCTCTGCACTTTTTTAGTAACTGTTATTTATTATTATATTTCTATTACTATCATTATTCATTGTTATTTTATGCTGAGTCTGAGAAACAAATTTCATCCTTCATGTTGGTTTTTAACATGTTGAGCTACCTTGAACCTTGAACCTTGTGGTTGAATCCTGGTCGTCGAGTGCTACTGTCCCGCATGTTTTAGATGTATCCCTCTTTCAACACACCTGACAGTCATTAGCAGGCTTCTACAGAGCTTGATAAGAGGTTTATCATGTGTGTTGGAAGGAGGATACATCTAAAACGTGCAGGATAGTAGCTCTCAAGGACCAGGATTGAGCACCCCTGCTGTAAACCCTGTGCACTCAGAGCAGCTGAGGACACGGATTCCCCAACACAGTGTGCGTAAAAGCAAAGTAATGCGGCACATCCATATCGGTAAGGGGGATTTACGCCCAGGTGGAAATAATATCTAAAAGCTACAAAGATGGTTACACCCCACCAGAGAATGCAGGAGACGCAGTTCCAAAAATCACAGAGTAAAACACAGTGAGAATGGAGCCCAACCTGTGGTCATGGCACAGGAACAAGACGCAGAACCACCTTCCAACTGGACTTTATCGACAACTCCCCAGTGGACCCGTGGATAAGAACTCTTTCTAGGACCGTAGAGTCCTATGGGGCCACGGTCATGATCATGTGCATCATGTGTCATAACTACTACATAAGAACTAATCAATACTTCTTTTAGATGCTTGTTCACGTGGGTTCTTTTTTTCATCTCTTGCTCAGGCCATGTTTGTCTGATGAACTTTGTTGATGTCAGGAAGGCACGAAATTGTGACTTGTGCAAAAATGCAGATTTTTGAAATACTTGAAGCCTTGTGATTTCCACCGTTTTTTGGAAAACAAGGCAAAACAGACATGGCTTTCAACTTTGTCTTTGAATATGGGTCCAGTATTTCAACACCAGAGCATATTATCATGAAGGTCAAATGGATGAATAAGCCCATTAGTTTTCAAACCTTCCTCAGGATTACGGTAAAGTCCCCAACACTTTTGAAATCAAACTGATGCCCTTGCCTCTCCATGATGGGGTGTTTAAGATACCACTATCTTTAAATACCTGCAACCTTCGAATTTGAGGAAGCATTTACGACAGAGAAAATGGAAGACCAGCAAAAAAAAAAAAGCAAGCTAGCGGTCCATCAGGTCCATAAACCTAACCCTTAACGTTCTGGCTACATGCTTGCCTACATTTACATGATGCTTTTTAATTCCAAATTATTCATTTGGTATGAAATAATTCAGAATCAAAGCTATTTCCTTCATGTTTACATGGACATGTTAATTCCAAATAAAGGTTTACATGGTAACAAGTGTATTCCACTTTAGTTAATTCAGTTTTAAGAGCTGAAGGTACAGAGGGTTCTGATTGCACACAACGACCACTTAACCTCTGGAAGGAAACAATTGCATCCACTTCCTTTTTTTTTTTTGCTAACGTTTTAACTATCAACATGTTAGACCAGATAATACATGTAGTGTTTGCATTTTTTTTTGTGATAATTACGAAGCAGCAGCTTGACTGAATCAACCATAAGAATTAACAAACTAATGTCGGCAGCACGGAATATGCAAAATATGTGCATCATTGCAATGAGACCAATATGAATAATGCTAAAGTGGAATTAAGTGTTTCCATGGCAGGGGAATTATCAAAATTGGAATTAAGATCGGAATAAATCAGTGACTTTATTTGGAATTATCATTTTCATTTCAACTGAAATTAGGTTTTTACATAGTCATCTTAAAGTGGAATTAACCTTTCTTTGGAATTAAACAGGAATAAAAACTCTTAGGTAAACAGGGTGAATGTCTTTTGGTGTTGTCAATGACAACAAGCCACAGACAAACAGTAGCAACAGTAATGACTCAGTGTCCTCCATGTTTGTTTACTATGTGCAACACTGTTGGCACCTAAACGCATCATGTATTAAAATATGTCATGTCCGCCCACGTCAGGGTAGTACGATTTATAATGGAAATACAAACCGAGCTGCCTCAACAGCACTATTCAGCTCGACAAAACACAGTCAGGGTTTGGATATAAAAGGGACATTTGACATGTGAACAGTCAGAGACAGGATTTAAACTACTAACCCTTTTATTGTTGGACAACCTGTTCTACCAACTGATCCACAGCCAGCCACTGATCTGCATCTTTAAAATATTGAATTGTTTAAGGTTTTCTACTTCATCACTTTTTTATTTAAGAAAAGAAAAGAAAAGAAAAGAAAAGAAAAGAAAAGAAAAGAAAAGAAAAGAAAAGAAAAGAAAAGAAAAGAAAAGAAAAGGGAAAAAAGCAAGTAGCCTATTATTTTAACATTGTGGTTTTGCCATTTAAAGGGCACCACATTGTTTTTCAATGTAATTTGATTTTCTCAAAACAATAGAGATATATAGTTTCTACAAACAAATTTGGCTTTCTTAAAAAAACAAGCTACATTTGACAACGACTGCACAAAAATCGTCTCAAATAAACAACTTTGCATTGTCTTTTAACACAGTTTTTTTCACGTTGCAATTTTAAAACTAATTCTATAGGCTTTTTTTTTTTTTTTACTGTGTTATTAATAACACTGCATTTATGAGCAGAAGACAAAAATTGACTATGTGGTAAATTATTTTTTCTCACAGTGTGGTTGCCAACAGCTGACCGTCCTCTGTGATTTAACAGGAAATCTAAATAGCCTCATTTCCCCCTTATGACCATTTGACTGCACTATTAAAGTCCACAAGTGTTACATTGCCTGTTGGGTTTTTTTTTTTTTTTTTTTTTTTTATTCTTGTTTTTGTTTGTTTTTTCCCCCCATACCCCAGGCTTCATCATGTTCCTCGAAGTTAATTAATTTGAAAATTGTTTTCAGTCGACATCAGGCTGAGTAAACAAGTGCAGCGAGGTACGGATCTGGTCAGACAAGATTACGTGGTATTTTAGATAATAAACCAACTTCATTTTGTGTTGTGTTTCTAATTCTGCCTCAAGCTGCTGACTGTAAGAGCCTCTGTCTGCTAATGTACTCTAGTTAGAGTAATCGTTTAATTAATCACCGCTGGAGTTTACAAAGATGAACAACTTTTTTTGTAGAAAAAAAAAAACAAAAACAAAAAAAAAAAGACTCCTTTAGTGTTACTGTTGCAGGTTTAATAGAACAACAACAAAACACATCTGTCACATCATGTAGTTATGTTTGTCACACTGAGGTTGTATTTCATAATCTTGGGTTCATGAAGCCTTGAGCACATTTCATCAAATTACTTTTTCCATTTAAATGACTCACCTACAAACGATTCATTCCAATAAATATTTGCCCACACAAAATTGCTCTCAGTACTTTAATCTATGAAGAAATGATTTGACTGCTTCCTTTGAGACATATGTTGAGAAGTGTAAACATTTGACTTGAAGTTATGATGTGTTTTGTTCTCTTTAAAAAAAAAAAAAAAGGAAAAACAATTTTCCCAGCTATTTCACCAGAGAGAAAGTTAAATGGAATGGAATGAACCGTGCGTGGAAGGACATGAAAGCTAAAAGGTAATCCAATTTCCATTAAATGTGATATTCTTAAATTCTCCTTTTGGGGAAAGCCATGATTAGAGACTGTGAAATCCATGTCATTTTATTCCACAATTTAAAAAAAATAAAAAATTATATATATATATATATATATATATATATATATATATATATATATATATATATATATATATATATATATATATATATATATATATATATATATATATATATATATGTTAAATAATCGCAGACCTATTAATAAAATATGGGTCTTTGAGATTAGTATGAGATGCTGCAGGGTTGGATGACGCAGGTGTTCATGAAAAATCTGAATTCAGCATTCAACAGCCTATGTTTAATCATTTATGTGGATTGCACATTAGGAGACAATGAGCAAGAGTTACATATACTTTATATAGAAGAAATACAAGTAAAATGATTAAAGGTTAACATTAACATCAACATTAACGTGGTCATTGATAAATAATGTTTTGCATATCCTACTTTTACTAATAATATAATAATATAAAGCACCATAAATAAAAAAAGGGGGGAAAAAAGAAAGAAAAATAAAGAAAAAAGAAAAAAAATAAGAAAAAAAGAGGAAAAAAAGAAAAAAAAGACCTTACCTTAACATTACCTACTTTCCTATCTGCTCATTTATTGCTGTTTTTTTGTTCTGTTTTGTTTTTTTGTATATATGTATATATTTAGTACTTCAATTATTCATTATTATTATTATTATTATTATTGTATTTATGTTTGAAATAAAGCCTTCAAATCAAATCAAATCAAACTATTTTAATTGCATTTTTGTATGAACTTCTGATAAGTAACTAAAAAACCAAATCTGCACATTTGGAAAACTTCAGCAGTCGTGGGCGGATGACGTCTTCAGAAGGAGTCAGAGTCTTTATGTTGTTCAGAAAAGTGCAGTTATCGTGTCATTGATAAAATGAAATAAAATGCTAAAATCCTATCTGGTTTGTCATGTGCCTTGAATCACAGATATGTTATAGGTCATAAAAAATGAACATTATTGATGTGTGTTTCAACTGCTTCTGTGACGCCACCACAGATAAGCACATTATAGTCTCTTACTAAGCCCACATAAAACCTAACATCACATTTACTTCCTTTCAAAAACAAAAAAATATCACTTGTGAAATGAAATCAGAATGAATTTGACTCGCTCCATTCACTCCCATTTAATTTTTTTGCGAGCTAAGGACCCATGGACCAGAAGTAGAAGGGCGTAGAAGGGCCTCTCCATGCAGTACAGACTAAAAGTTTGGATCATTCAAAGAGTTTTCTTTATTTTTATGACTATGAAAATTGCAGCTTCACACCAAAGGTATCAAAACTATTAATTAATACATGTGGAAACAACTGAAAATATGTCTTATATTCTAGTTTCTTCAAAGTAGCTACCTTTTGCCATGATTACTGCTTCTCACACTCTTGTCATTATATACTTACATTTTTGTAGTATATAATTCCACATGTGTTAATTCATAGTTTTGATGCCTTCAGTGTGAATCTGCAATTTTCATAGTCGTGAAAATAAAGAAAACTCTTTGAATGAGAAGGTGTGTTCAAACGTTTGGTCTGTACTGTATATAATAACTATATATACATACCAAATAAAGAAACAATGATAAAAACAAAAACCAAAATAAAACAACATAGTTGGAAAAGTTTTTTTTTTTTTTTTTTCCCGACTCCCTGTGAATGCGTCACCATTATGGAATTAGATTTTGTATTAAAATGAAATTAAAATTGAAATTAGATTAAAACAATTAAAACATATATAAACTTAAAAATAAAAAACTTATTGTGACAGAGCATTTAATTTTCACTCTCTCTTTTTTTTTTTTTTTTTGTTTGACTTTTAATATGTTTTGCTTGAACATTTTAATGCAAATCTAATTCCATACACTATCTGGGTTATTAAAAAACAACGTATTAGGAGAAGAATTGAATTTCTGTCTTTAACTGGGCACTATAAAAACACATACTATACTGTATGAACTTATCCATTGTGCTTATATTGTTAATGATAATAAGTTAAAGTAGAAACAGGCAAATACATGTATATTTTAAAAGTCGTGAATGTTGATGTTTATTGTTGACTCGGTGCAGTTTCAGCTCATTATTTACCATACAAAC
The DNA here is from genome assembly GCA_020466265.1 of Siphamia tubifer. NCBI lineage: Eukaryota > Metazoa > Chordata > Actinopteri > Kurtiformes > Apogonidae > Siphamia > Siphamia tubifer. The sequence goes on from CM035805.1 coordinate 21,840,131, forward strand.
CAGTCAAACATTATCTATCTCTCAATCATTTACTACTTGAGATGCAGCTCTTTGCTCAGACAGCAAATGTCACACAGCTTATCCCTGCTCTGATCATCATGTACATCAGCAGGAATAGCATAGATTTTTGGGATTAGACATGAAATAGTCAGCATGTAAGACAAAGAGTTTAAATTGTTCTAACAAAGGGGAATGACTCCAAGACTTCCATCAGCAGAAAGAGGTTCAGAATAAACCTTAAATTAGTGGAAGACTGACCTTTCTTTACCCCCTACAGAGGAAAAAAAAGAATTTATTTATTTATTTTTTGGAGGAAAATGTGTGTAACCCTTTCATCCAGGGGTCTCAAACTCAACGTACCTACTGTAATGGATGCTGGAGGTAGAGTCTGGGTCAGGCTGGGCCATAAAAAAAAAAAAAAAAAAAAAAAAAAAAATTTAAAAAAGGAGTTTCTACTCTATACTCCACTCTGGCTGCAGAACAGTCCAGTTTTGTTTATTATTAAGTTATTTCACTTATTATAATTATCTCCCCCCTCAAAATGTCCATTTTTTTCTTCTTCTTCTTCATCAGTTATTACATCATTCTTCACCGTTCAGGCTCAGGTCTTGTTCTTGTTCTTTTTTAAGTTCACCAAAGTTTTTTTTTTTTCAAATTTTTTTCCACTTGCATTTGTATTTCTCCTTATTTTACAATTGTTGTTGTTTATGTTTATGTTTGGACCACTCTAGAAATAAGCAGTGTTATTTGAGTGTTATCCTCAGTGTAAATATCTTGTGTGCATAATTTATATTTGTCTGTTTTGTTTTTTTCCTTCTGTCTTTGTTGTCTTGTTTTTTTTTACACTGAAATACATCAAATCAAAAAATACTAGGTCTTTACCCGCATGCACTTTTTGATGAACTCACCTTCTTTGAATGGGCTTCTGTCCCTGACAATCATCCCAATTCAATTTATTACAAATCATTGCAGACAGAGGAATCGACAATTCATTTTTTTGCCAGATAGATTTTGTAATAGGACACCCCAGGAGCAGTCCTCAGCTTATAAATGAGAGCCATCTAACATGTAATAAAAACACTATTTACATTATAATCATGAATAAATTACCGTGTTCTGAATTACTACGAAAAAATATTGCCTATTTACCGAACGTTGTCTCAGTTCATTTCCATTTCCTGAGAATATTCCATTATTCTCCAACAGTTCAATAGTCAGACATGGAGCTTTGTATAAAAATAAAGAGTTTACATGATTAGTAGATCAGCTGTGTTGAGTTTTGGTTCAGGCATATTTCTGAAACGACTCTATTTGTCGATTTCTTTTTCTTTTTTCTTTATTTTTTGAAGTAGGGGTGGCCATTAGGCTACATAGGGTTAAGCTTAAAACAGCAACAGTTTGGTTTTTTTAAGGCACTTTTTAAATATATTAAATTAAATCCCATTCTAGACATCCAGATAGATAGATAAAAACTTCCTCTGGGAAATTAGTGTTCCTGCAGCAGCACAATACCGTATAATAAATAATAAAACACATAGAAAATAAAAATATAAATCTGCACAATAAACACAATAATCGATATATACATATATATATATATATATGCAGACACCCAGACATGCACCCAGAAAATACAATATCCAGGCCACTACATGCTACATTAAAACTGGTACACGTCAGCTTATGTGTTGTTTGAATTGACCAGTGTGACGCACCCTTGTTTACTCAAAATCCCTATACTTAAGTAGAACTGAATGTGTGTGTTTATATGTATACGTTTCCAAATTCCTACAATAAAAAATAAAGATTCTAGGTCTTTTGTGTCTAGTGTTTGTAGTAATCCCATTTCTTTTTTTATATTATGTACATAATTATAAGTTTTTGAGAATTAATGTTGCATGGAAATGAGTTTTTCTTACAATTACATAATGGAGGCTTATTTTTCCTGTTGAGAAACTCCATGAGGTGGAAGATGTGGAAGAGAATTCATGCTGACCAGAAAAGACAAGCACTTACACCTGGTGTGAGAGCTGCTACAGTGAAATTAGAATACTCTGAACATGGATAAGACCCAATGATCCATGGGTTTTCACATTAAAGCAATGTTTCATCCAGATTATAAATGTAAATGTGAAAAATATGACTTCATTACTATGTTCAGAAGTAAAATACAGAAAAATCATGTTATAAAGTGTAACAAAACTGTCATTATTATGATTATGATTATTAATATCAATAATAATTATTATTATTATTACTTCTATTCACGCAAGAAAAATACAGCTCATTTAGATTAAAAATCCCCTTTTCAAGAATGTTCTGGGCAAAACCGGAGCAGCACAAGTTACACAAAATGGAAATCACTACCATACATTAAGTAAAATACATAAACACAATGAAAGTCAGTGCTAAAAACAAACTTAAAACTATTAAAGCAGTACTAAAGAACATCCAGTTTTGGTTGATTTTGGCACCACAGGTGGACAAAATTATTATTATTATTATTATTATTATTATTATTATTATTATTATTATTATTAGTAGTAGTAGTAGTAGTAGTAGTAGTAGTAGTAGTAGTAGTAGTAGTAGTAGTAGTAGTAGTAGTAGTAGTAGTAGCAGTAGCAGCAGTAGCAGTAGCAGTAGTAGTAGTAGTAGTAGTAGTAGTAGTCGTTATTATTATTCAATTATCAATCCATTTTTACTTCAATTGTTATTGCCTTTATATCCAATTTAATTTACAGTTATTTCCTCTTTTTGTTATGTGGATCATCTTTTGTTGTTCATTTTACTTATCACATTATTTATCTGTTATCATATACATCATATCATGTTATACATATTTTTTTGGTCTGTGACTCAGGGACCACAATGGAAACCAACATAAATGCTTTTTTTGTGTATCATCCCTGCCACATATGTACTGTTTTTATGTACTTTTATGGCCAATAAACAAGCAAAAGCGGTAGTGTTTTGCTTGAAGGAAGACTGCATTTCCCATGAGGACAAGCGCATAGTGTCACAGAATCCTGATTTCCCAGTCGCCTGCATTTGGATTGAACTACATTTCTGTTTCCAGTGGTTGTGTGAAGGATGGATGCAGTTGTGGTTAAACAATATCATATGACGATGTTGAAAATAAGAAATGTTTTAAGTTTGGTTTTATACCCTACCTCCCAACCCCGCCACCCAAACTCTTCAGCTAGTGCCTTGAAACAGATAAATAACACATTACTGTATGTTTCATAATTCCACCGTAAATACATATAAAACATCCCCAAAGATACTAAAGGTAAAACAACAGTGTTTCTTAAAAGCATCTCAAAGCCAATTTAATCCCCTGGAAAAAACAAAACAAAAAACATCTACACCCACATTTGTCACATTCCCATTGATTTAAAATGACTTTGAATGTATAAAAATACCAGTGGCTTTAGTTTAATAATGTTCCAGACAGTGGTAACAGAATATTTAAAGTTAACATAACTGATTCTGTCATTATTCAACTCATTCCAACAAATCTAGACAAGCAAATAGGATGGACGCAGACCTATGATACATTTATAAATAAAATACCAATGTTTCAGTGTGTAAAAAGATCTGTTCATTCAACTCCAGCGTATAAAAGACAGTGATGAGTTTGAGCTGTGTGGCCTGTGATAAACCACAAAGCACCATGATGAACAGCATGGAGGGCACGTAAGCACTGAGGCGATACATTCATATAAATAATGTCCCTGTAATCGAATGCAGACATAAAAGTGGCAGCAACAAATCTCTTCTATGCCTAAATGAAAAGCAAGATTTTTTATCCTGAAATAAAAACCCTGATTTTACTTTTAGTCTTCTTTAAATGTTATCACTAGAGGTAGACATGTATTGTTGTTTTTGTTTGTTTTATTTTCCCCAATATCAGCCTTTTTTTTTCCCCCTGATTTTTGCACACTGTCCATACATTTAAATTTGTCCATAGAGGGATAAATAAAGTGTTTTTGAATTTGAATACTGCACTGTTTCTTTTAAAACTCTTCTTCTTTTGTTGTAATGTCCATCAACATTCTTTTTCTTTTTTTTTTTTTTTTTTTTTTTAAATTCACCTGACATTTTTGCCTATTATACCATTTGGGCTGTACCTGAAAAACCACCTCTTGCCAGTGCAAAAACATGAAGGTTTTCGTCCAAATTGTCATTTTTCTTTTGGTAAATTATAATACCAAGTTGTATTTACTCCATGGAAAAGCAACTAACAGAGGGATTACCCCAGAAATGCCGAATAAGAAGGCATGCTGGAGCCCCCCCCCCAATGCACAAAGCATGCACTGGGGGGGGTGGTCCGGATAGGATGAAGTGGACAGTGGTCTTGCTCTTGGTCATGATTTGCTTCAGCTGATGTTGTTTTGCATGGAAAGTAGCATTTTAAATATAGCATAGCGTCACTATATTCACCAAAAATGTATTTTTCTTAAAGGTGTCATTCCACTGAAAACCACTTTTCCACGCTCCTTTTGAAATCTAATGGGTCACCCTGAGTTACCAACACATGCTGCTTTTGAAAGTGCTTTGTCACCTCCACTGGCTGCATACCGCATTCACAGAAAACAACAAGAGGAACGAAGGACCCAGAAAAAGCCTGTTCATCTGACGTCAGAAGGACTTTAGCATCACTCACGTGGGGTTCAGCCCGTCCCCGTCAGCGAATCTGGAGTAGCATTAGCATTAGCATCTGCAAGAGAAGACAGTAGCTGCTGCACAAACTGTAAAAAAAAAAAAAAGGTTCATGCGCTCTGTGGAAATAAAGCCTAGTTTTTTTCCCTTCATGTTTTCTGAACAAGAAACGACACAAAACTTAGCTGGATGCTACTTGGGTAAAGGAAAACACACACACACAGTGAGAAAGAGAGAGGGGGGGGGGTTCCTTCACACATTCTGAGCCAATCAGAGACACCTCATTAGTGCGTCATGGACATGTATGTTGTTGTTGTTGTTGTTGTTGTCATTTTTCTACCGTGAAAAAACAGCTGGAAATAAAGCAATCTGGATGTTTTTTTTTTTTTTTAAATAGAACCAACACACAATGTATTCAATAACAATGGAGAATATAATAATATTGATGAAATAACGATGGAATGACAGCTTTAACATCATGGCAAAGCGGTGCTCAGTTCACCCTTATGCTATAGCATCTGGGCAGAGCCCTGCAACTAGTGTGTTGTCTAGTCACTCTCCAAAGCATCTGTTTTAAAGTTAGAATAGAAAGTAAAACTTGAGAAGATATTATATTCCACATGTGTACCCCTCTGGTTATACTGTAATAAAATATTTAAGAGACAAACATATTACCATAAAAGCTTCAAAGGCCTTTTGGAAACATATTTACAATAGTGGAACTGTACAAGTGTCCTCATGTTACTTAGTCATTTCAACTGTTCTTTTAGTCTTGTAGATGCCAACTATGTTTTTTTTTGTTTTTTTTATTTCATGTATTTGACACCTAGTCCTGACATGTGATGTGACTGAAGCTGAATTTAGATGTAGTACTGTAGGTGGAGGTGGGAAGTAAACAACAGAATGGATTTTTAGTGTAGAAACAGTTCTGTAACACAGTTATATGATGCAAAATTGTAATGTCATGACACTGAGTTCTAAACACAGACATTGAATCTGATACATAATCGTCTGTGGCATAAAATGACATTCTGTGGCTTCATGTTTGATGTCGAAAATGATAGATACGATCCGTTAATTCAGTCTGGTCACATGTTTGTGTGTATAAGATATCATTTAATCCTCTGCCACTTTCTGCAGGCTTTAGTAGATATGGCATGTTTTGCCAAATGAGTATTAATTGAATGTCTTTCTTCATTATTAATGTGAAAATTGAGTTTTTATATGAATCAGTAAGTCTGCTGGTTATGCCCAAATTAATATTCTTCAAGAAATGAATGTGTCACATGTGGCCTTAATGAATTTAGTTTTAATTTCAGCCTAAATTGCAGTTCCAGTTTAGTGGCTTTGGTTTATTCGTGGTATTATTTGTAATACTGGATAAACAGAAAATTCATGTCTAAAAATGATTGTTGCAAATGGCACTAATTATGTATCTGCAGTAATGCAAAAACAAACTGTTTCTTTCTGAGTGAAAACTTGAAAAAAGTCACATTGTCACTTGTTTAAAAGGATATTTCAGAAATGTAATTGTAATAAAAGGAAAACTACATTTTGACTCAACATGAATAAAAAATTAAGTGTGAACCATTTTGTAAATCAATTTTGATTCTAGTGTTGAGATGAAAATACAATATTAAAGAGAAAAGCACTCTGAGAGCGCAGACCTCCGCCAAGGTAGACCCCCCACCCCAACCCCGATCACCCCCAAAATGAAATCAGTTCTTCCTGTTCACATTTTCAACACATCCTGGAAATTTCATCAAAATCTGTCGATAAGTTTTCAAGTTATCTTGAACAAGGACAAATAGACAAACAGATAAACGCCGGCAGAAACATAACCTCCTTGGTCGGAGGTACTTATCATATAAAATTATGACTGTTTTGCAGCTCAGCCCTGTTTGTGTTACACCCGAACGTTTGAAGGAGATGTGTAGTTTTTAAAAAAAAAAAAAAACTAGCTACATGGTCTCACTTGTTCGTAGTTTATTCAACAACACCGATTACAATCATGAATCAACATCAGCGACGCAAATGAGCACAACAACTTCCTCTCAATCGACCTGACAAAAACATCGAACAAAAAAGTTTGTTTTAAATAAAACCTATTGTAAATGCATAGATTTTTGAAACAAAATGTTTTAATTTTAATAACAATTTTAAATGTACTATTGATTAATAAACTGTATTTTCCCTTATTTACTAAGTATAAATGTTAATACATTGTACTTATAAACGTCAGTATATATATATATATATATATATATATATATATATATATATATATATATATATATATATATATATATATATATATATATAACCATAATATCTGAACTACTTAATGACCTATGAAGGACATTTAAAAAAAATTTGGTACTTTAACCTGTCAGATTTGCCATGAAATACTGGCTTTTATTCATACACACAATGATGATTTCAGTGGTCTCTTAATTTTTTACACACACACACACACACACACACACACACACATATGCATTTTCTGATGTGAACTGTGGCTACAGTTTTGATGATTAAAAGTGAACAAAACTGCTTTTTTCTGGGTAGCAAATAGTACAAAGTTACATATGGGAGAGTTGATAAAACTCACATTTATTACACAGTTGTTTGTTCTGTAATTTTTTTAACAAACAGTATCACATAATACAGAAAATAATTGTAATAGAAAGGACATTGTGACATACTGTGGCAGCTTGTTTAACCATTTTCCATGTAAGAACTCAAGTAATGACATAAAGGGGGAGATGGCTTTTATAAAAGGAGAAGTAGTATAATAGAGTTTTATTAATAAGTGTCAGAACAGCAGAATATCACTGTGTGTGAATGTGCTAAAGCATTTACAATTTATTCAAAAGAATCACAAATTGCTTCTATAAAGAGCAAATGATGACACAGATGTTGACCGATACTTGAGTTTCATTTTCCTTTTTCAATTTTATCTCTGATATAAGAAATGAGAGACACCAAAGAGTACCAGTTGTAAAAGTGAATCCAAAGTAGTGTGGAGTTCTGCAAGAACATAATAGTACATAATAAACATTGATTATGCAGTAGAATAATTACACAGAGATCTATAGAAGCTGTATTTATTTAACTTTACTTAGTTTTTAACATACACGTCCATTCATATTATAAATCACTTTCTTTTTCTGAGAAAAAAACTTGATCATTATCACCGTCTAAGCACAGTGCACATACTCTCTGGTTACATTTTCAAATTCAGATTTCTGAAGGGAAATTCATTTTCATAGATCTGTTCCATAACACAAAACACCAACACGTGTGCCACACCATGAAATACATACATACATATAAAAACAAACAAACAAAAAAAACCAAAACATGATATCTACCACCTGCTGTTTAGAGCTGTGATAGCAGAGGGGATGAAGCTTTTACAAAACATGCAACATTTCCAACACATGTTCCAATGCTTTCATACATTTCTTATATTGTGGCTCAAAACACTTAACACAGATCTCATGGAAACACCCCTAGATGAATGAATGAATGAATGACTGAATGAATGAATGAATGAATGACTGAATGAACAAATTAATTAATGCTTTATTTCAAACATGTGCAGAGTGACAACAATAATCAATACAATAGTAATAATAGTAATAATATTAATAATAATAATAATAATAATCACAATCACAACAATAACTATAACTATAACAATAACAACAATAACAATAACAATAATACTAATACTAATACTAATACTACTACTACTACTACTAATAATAATAATAATAATAATAATAATAATAATAATAATATTAATAATAATAATAATAATCACAATCACAACAATAACTATAACTATAACAATAACAACAATAACAATAACAATAACAATAATACTAATACTAATACTAATACTAATACTAATACTAATACTAATACTAATACTACTACTACTACTACTACTACTACTAATAATAATAATAATAATAATAATAATCATAATAATAATAATAATACACAATGACATGTCCGAAAAGGAGTAGGATGAAGAATAAGGATGAACTGTGTTCATTCATAATAAAGCAGCAAGTACTTGCAAAATTATGAGTTTTAAATTATGACTCTGTAATGTACCTCTGCATCTTTGTGCAATTCTTGAATAAGCAATAATAAGCTTCTCTGTAAGCATATAAAAGATGCAACCACTGCAGTGTTATTTCTAAACACAAAAAAAATATTGAAAACTGGTAGCAATAAAACAGGTCATGTAATCCAATGGCATATTTAAAGACATTTCCTGGAATTTATTTGATCTTTCAAGGTGACTCAAGGCCAAAGGTTATGGCACCAAATGAAAGCTCATATGCGACTTCCTACAGTAGCACTTATAAACCATTATACCATTATAAACCAATGGGGAATTTTTAAATGTAAAATATTTACCAAAAAAAATAAATCTAAATGAATATTTCCCAATTCTTTAAACTAGATAGACCTGACTCAAAAGATGTTCCACAACAAATATCAAGTTATTCTGACAGTGTATTTTACTGATACAGTCAAGTTTTCTCTACTTTTGATATGTTAACCCTTTAATTACTGAGACTTTAACAGAAAATGTAAAAATTTATAATAAAATGAGGAACAATATGGACAATAACAGCCAAAAATGTATAATAAACATGAACAAAAATAAGTAACATGAACAAAATAAGACACAAATGGCACAAAAGTGAAGAAAAATAATAAAATACAATATTAAATCTAGGAATCTAAAACAAAATAAGGAAGAAAATTAACAACAAATAAATAAATATTTAAAAAATAATAACATAACTTAGTGAAAATAAACTAAAATGAAGTAAAAAAAAAATAATAATAATAATATTACAATATTATGTAGTTCCAGTAGTTTTAGTTTAGTTTTTTTCTTTGGCTAAATCAGTTGCTTTTTGACACTTATTTATCACTATGTGTCAGATCCATGAAGAAAACAAACATAAAATAACAGTAAAAAAAAAAAATTACAATTTTTTTTCTGAATATTCAAACTAAACCACCCTTTCAGAACGCATCAGGGTTTAAAGGGTTAACCCTCAAATATCATCTAAAAGTTAGTTAGTTAGTTAGTTAAAAAGTTCAAAATCAGTAATATAAATAAAGAAAAATACCTGATTTCCACTGAAAGAAACACAAAATACAGAGTATGGTATTATGATATATAGAGATAAATCACATAAGAAAGAATTAAAAACACAGAAAAATGTTTTTATAGTATGAACTTTCACAAAAGATTATTTTTATTTTGTACATTATTTTCCATATTTTGTGTTTGTGTTGTAGATAGTGTTTCTGATTATTTGATGTTCTCTGCCTGCCCTTCAGAATGTGCTACACTGCTGTTTTATGAAGATATTTAATGTCTATTTATTCTGTCTGGCATATGAAGGTTTAGGTCAATGGCTTCTCTGCACTCACATTAGAATAATTCAAATCAACTGACCTTAAGATCTATAGAATAAACATATGTGAGACACTGTTCTGACCTGAGTCAATAAAGTAAAAACATCACCCTGGGATGTGAAGGAACCCCCCACACCTGACTTTGAGTGGTAGAAAAACATGATTTACATGTTACTGATAAGTAAATCAATTCAACATATAATTTTTTTTAGAAAATCCTACTTCCCACACAGAGCTGGCTTGTTGCCATTTTTCTGCCCTCTCACTCACACCAAACTGTGTGTCGCCTTTGCACCGAGACAAATAGCTTCTGCAAATTACCTGCGAACACTCTGCCGATGATTGCCTGTTTACACCATGTGCCCAAACTATTGCGGTAGTTGTAATAGATGCATGGGGGTGTTGAACCTCACAGCAGTTTAGACACCGAAAATATATATTTCTGTTTCTTCCATGAAGAAGTAATATTGCTTTTATTTGTTTTTCAATTATAGATAATGAGGGACAAAAATTGAAGCTGTTTTTTTTTTTTTTTTTTTTTTTTTTTTGGGGAGCGCTTTTTCCGGAGACTGTTATTGAACATACTTTCAAATAAGAATGTGTTATATTCATTTGGTGTACATAAAAGAGAGAGATATAAGAAGAAAAAAGAAAAAAAAAAAAAGGTATAAAATAATTACTGCTGCTGAAATGTAGAAGCGCAGCCCTGTCAAGACATCTGGGCAAGACTGTATACTCCTATTTGCATATATTTCCATGTTAAAATAGCATGTAATATTAATAATGTATGAGAAAGACAAAGAAAAAGATATTTGATGGCATTAAGTTTAAATATAACTCCTCTATCCCTAAGTTAAAACCCAAAGGCAGTCAGTGTATATTGTAGGATTTTAAAAAGAATGGATGAAGAATGGTGATATCTTCAAACCTAAACTGTTTTAATCTAACTAGATTAGTGCTATGTTCCATACCACCCGAAATTCATATTTTTCCAAACATACATCGTTACAACTGCACTAGAGTTACAGTTAAACCTGTGACTATACACCTATTAACAAAAGCCCAATAAACAACAATGGCGATCCCCATAGATGAGATTATTATGTTATTTATCTGTAAATGTCCTGCTCTAGTGTTGGCTCATTTTCAGTTCATTGATAATAATACATAATAAATGAATGCGTAGCCTACACAGGGCCAAATTATGGCAAATCTCCCCACCCCGCTACACCCCCACCCCCGTCCCTCAGTGGATGTGGGTACATATTTTTTTATCTTATTCTATCTTGGTGCATGCTTAGCATTTTTATTATATTTTTATATTATTATATATATAATTTTTTTTTTTCTTTTTATTGATATACTATATGTTGAATGTTGCAGCGTTACACCAAGACAAATTCCTAGTTGTATACTATATGAACAATGGCAATAAAACTCTTTCTGATTCTGATTCATATTTTGAAATTTAACACATGAATACAGAAAAAAAAATGGCATTTTGTACTTTTACTGTTCACATTTTTGCTGTAAGGATTTGTACAGCAAACACCACGCCACCCTACCATATACCCAAAGATTCCACATAAATTTCTTTCTGTTCTTCCTTCATAAACTAACTCATCAAAGTTGAGCCGTCGAACAAACCCTTGATTCTATTTGAAAGAAGATAGAGTGACCTCATTTTTAATTCAAGCTAGTCTGCAGAATGACCGTTCCCTTTCACAGTTTGTTATTGGCAGGTTCAAACCCCATGAGTGACATACCAGTCCCCCACCCGCCTAATTCATATCACCTTTTTCTCTTTTTTTTTTTTTTTTCCCAGATATGCCCTATATGAATGTGAGTACCCCCCCCCCCCTCCCCCTCCAAGACCCTTAGGCCCCTGGGTGCTGGCCTAGTCGGTAACACAGCCCACAGCCTACGTATCCAAATATAGCCACAACTAATGTAGCATAAAAGTGCAACTGCTTCTCTTATTTTATATGCAGTTTTTCATCTGTTTCCCTCAAATAAGCAAAGAACAAACTCCCCTGTGATAGAAATGACAGGAAATGAGCATATGGTTCACCATGTTGATATGTTTACATCTAGTTTCCACATTTACTTGCCCTCTGGAAGTTTAATGTGACATGCCTAGAATGTGGTGAAGTTGTAACTTACGGTTCAAAAAGTTGCCTTGAATGCAGCACTAGTGTTGAGCAATGGATGTAAATAAAATGATTATTGGTTGAAGCACAGTTAGCTCTTATAGAATATTATTCTACAGTCCTCTAGAATGTTGCGACAGCTCCCATTCACTTTGAATGGACAGCGTTCTGCGGGCGGATTCTGTTCGATAACCGCCCGCTGCGCCGTTAACGTTCGCTGCCAATGGCAACGAGTTTTGTCAGATTCACAGAAATCACTCCACAGGTAGTTCGGCCACTTTGAAAGTAAATATTTGCTACGTTGTAATGACTATTTTAGAGTAGTAGCAGTAATAATCTGTAATAACCTGTAGAATAAGCAGGATAATGTGTGACTATCGAAAAATATTTCCCTTCGGGGCCGAACCCCATCAGGAAATATTTATGTGATAGTAATGTGTGGGCAATACATTATCCCCTATAAATAGAATATAATAGAATAGAAGTACTTTATTGATCCTACAACTGGGAAATTGTTTTGCAACAGGAGCATTCATAAGAAAAAAACAAACAAAAGGTGCCATCTTTAATACACATTTGTATATTTGCTGTTTACATGTTCATATGTTAAGTTTCTGCTGACAGTAAGTACATTGTGAATATTTTATATGTTTATTTTGTTATTTATTTATTTAGATTTTTTCAAAATACAACTTGCTTAGACTATTTCTGTGTGTGTGTGTATGTGTGTGTGTGTGTGTGTGTGTGTGTATAAGTACATTTTGAACACATGAAAAAAAAAAAAACCTGCCATAATGTTGGTGATATAAAATGTTCACAGTAAATACACAGTAAAACACTGCAGCCTTCCTCACAACTGGACCCACACCATCGGCCTCATCTATTTTCTAAACCCATTAAATACCCCTCTTGCAAAGCCCCCACTCTTTCAGTGTTTACTTCTACAGCAGTGCAGATGGATGAAACACACTGATGATTATTCTTGAAGATTGACTTGCATCATAGTCTACCATTCACAGTGTGTCATCATCACACAGCCGACATCAAATTTAATGTTGTACATAAGCGATGTTGTAAGTTTACTTATGAGACTTCTGAAATCAAACAGTCTGCAGCTGCCGCCACACTCGTCATTTACCTTGACGTGCTGTTTGATGAAAGGTATAGGTAAGTGTTGCATCATTCACTTTCTGCATCAACAGTATAAATTGGCCAGTATCCATCCGTCTCTACTCTACTACACAACATTTCACACCAGCCTCTTCTATATTAAATACTTACAACATACAGAATATATATTTTCTATCCCGTAAACACCATTTCTTAAGTGAATTGTCACCATTTATTATGCTATAATCTTATATATTTAGCTTTTTTCAGTTAAAATCAGGTTACTTCACTGATCATGTTCAGAAATTAATATAGACTATCATGATTAGGATATGTTATATTTATTATAAATACTGTATTTGTAGATAACATAAAGTGCATATAAATATACTTATAGTATATACAAATCAGATGGTGTGAGGTGACTTACAAAAAGTGTGTGTATTAATGGTTTGTATAGATTCTGTGTTAATGGTAAATGGACATTTAAAAGCATAGGATGCAGAATCTATTGGATTATTAGTTTGTAAAAAAATAAATAAATAAATTAAAAAAAAAAAAACGCGTTACAAACCTTTGCACAAATATCAAAGGAGGGAAACTATTATTTCTATCTGTGATTTTCCCATAATTTCAGGCAACACATTGGAAAAACTGAAACAAATTAAATCATAAAATAAATAATTCCATGACAATGAACTCTTGAGTCATATCACACAAGTCCAAGTCAAGTCTCAAGTCTTTGAGGACAAGTCTAAAGGTTTTTGTTTGTGTGACACAAGTCCAAGTCTCAGACTTAAGTCTCCATGTTCGCTTCAGTGACCTTGAAAAAAAACCATTTACAATAATTCATAAATGTTATGTCCTCCAATAACAGAAATGTTGAATTTCATAATATTTCTTTGAGTGCCCTATAAAGGGTTAATAACACTCATTTCAGGATCACTGCTGGATCTTCCCATCAAACAGGAGCTCTTACATCATACATCACTCACATCCTGATCTGTGCTCATCAGAACAGCGTAATTTCCTCTGCCCTTCACTCTAACAGCTTCTATTACTGCAGCATGTAAAGCTTAATATTTCGTCATGGCAACAGTGGATTTACAACCTTTACAGCTATTGTCCCTCCAATGTCAATGATAGTGCAAGAACTGATATCTTCATTTCTTTTGTGCCTTTTGTGTCAGGAAAAAGGATTTAATCATTAATTCTAAGTAACAACTAATATCAATTTTTTCGCACACTTAAAAATCACATTTAAAAAAAAAAAAAAGCATTAGAGTTGCAATCCCAGATGCATAACACAGCGTCTGAGTTGTGGATATGCTTGTAGACACTTCCACATTTTGACTATCAGTCTTTCCTTTGATTAATCCTTGCTGATCTTATGTAAAGCGCATTAAGTATTCAAGTGCTGCCTATCCTGTGTACTCGTGTGGGTAAACACGCTCTGCTGCTGAGCTGCTCACTAACTTGGCACTGGGTGGGTGGCCTCTAGCGTTCATTCTGAATTCATGAAGTCTGATAAACCACACATATACACACAAATACACAAACATAAACCAAACATTAAAAAACAGCAACAGCAAACCCACATATATATTTATTAATACGCATGTAAGCACAAAAGTCCGTTTTTTTTGGTGGGTTTTTTTTAATACAAACATGCACAAATACAGGCTCCTACATAAATCTACAGAGAGTATGATTCCTGCCTGACATTTACAGGAATGTTTTTTTTTAAACATATTGGTACTGTTACGGGTCGATATCAGAGGTTAGTTGGTTGTAGCTCTTCATCCTAATGTCAGTCTGATCAATACCATGAATGGTCAGCATACATTAAGAACCATTACAACTGGTATTAAATGTCAATATAGATATATTGAAGCACAACATCGCTTAAGGTCATTATAGATAATAGTCACTCTGTATAGCTTAGACAATTTAATCAATGTAACACTCTTTATGTTTGTCTAATACAGGGGTGTCAAAATAATTTTTCAGCCTAATATGGGATAAAATGAGCCACACCAGTCAAATAATAGGATAAAAACATCTAAATAATATAAACTCCAATGTTTTCTCTGTGTTTTGGAGCAAATATAGTAAATGAAATCATGAAAATGTTTAAATCTACAAACTGTTGTTGAACGTAACACGAACAAATATTAACAACCTGAAAATTCTGAAGCAAAATATTACACTTTAGTTTATCATTTATTCATGTGCATCACAACTTAAAGATAACAGTGGATTTATAAATACGTATAACATTTAGTAACATTCACAATATTGGTAAAATTCCACATACATTTCAAGATATTCACATTTTTTCTAACAGACTAGACTTTTTATTCATTTATTTTGTGTCTTTTTTTTTTTTTTTTTTTTTTTTTTACACCAAAACAAAGGAGACAATTTGTGTTTGTTTTTCATAATTAATTGATAATGATTATGATCTGATCCATTTTTACATTGAACTGATGTCAAATTATTTTAACTTCCTTAATTATTAATATCTTCTGTGTAAATTTTGTATTTCACAAATTCATCCCAGGGGCCAAATTGGACCCATTGGCGGGCCAATTTTAGCCCCTGGGCCACATGTTTGACACCTCTGGTCTAATATTTCTATCTCTAATCCTGCTGCAACCGTATTTGATTTTCTGTGTATTTCTTCGTATTTCAGGCCTCTTCGCGAGCTGAGTGTTTTCCCTCTGTGGATATTAACAGTGTTGTGTTGCTAGTGAAAAAGCAGCAGTAAGTGCTTTAAGGTTGACCTGTTACCCCATATCATCTGAGGGTATGCAGTAGTGTACGTGGTCATGGGAAACAGAGAACATGCTGTGATTTTTAATTGGACAGTTCAGAGCAGAAACACACCCGACTGAGTAAATGCATTAGACAGAGGAGCAGTAAAATAATAAAAATGTTTTTTTTGGAGTTTTATTTCTTCTATTGAATGTCATGTTGTTCAAAAGTCCCTCCCCACTGGATGGACTGGATTAAAAAGATTTTTAATTTAGCAAATAATTTTAAAGTATATTATCACTGTAAGTAGAAAAGGTTGAAAATGTGGATAAGGATAAGACGCAACTACTGGTTTAATCAGAAAAATGCACGACTGTACCGACATAATTATATCACACTCGATGAGTATGAAATGCGGTGCAGAGTTTCTATAAAGTATCCACCCCCTTAGACATGTTCCTTCATTATTGCTTTTATAAATGGAACCGTAGTCAATAAAATTCTAAGATGGTGTATTAGCCTCCAGGAAAAAAAAAATAATAATCCACTATGAGAAAAAAATGTGTCATTTGTTTGAGAATTAAGCCACAATATTATGAGAATAAAGTCCGATTTTTTAAAAAGGAATTTAATGAAAATATGTTATGTTTTATGAGATTAAAATAAGAAAAAATAAAAACACTTGCCAGTACAAGATTAAAGAATAAAGCAATTATATTATGAAGTTAAAATTAGTAGTTAAGAAACAATCAAATGAAAAAACTCATGATTTAATGAAAATATGTTGTAGTTTTATGAGATTAAAGTTATAATATTTAGAAAATAGGACAAATATAAAAAAACAATTGCCAGTCCAAGAATAAAGAATAAAACCATTATATTATCAGGTTAAAATTGTAGTTAAACAATCAAACAAAACATTTTATTTAATGAATTTCTTTTATTCCAACATTATGTATACTATATTCTGGGTGAAAGTATCCAACTCTATGGGGGTGGATTACTTTCTTGCAATCTTTGTTGACTTTATACTCTCTAAAAATCAGAATTTTGGCATCAGGTTTTTCAAAAACTTGGAACACTGGTAGGTACAACTGTATAACTGGCTGTGGAAAAGTTATTTTTTTGAGTATATTTCTTTAAAAGTTCAATATACAAAATGTTTTTTTTGTTAAAGTCGTGCCAACATGAATGCAGTCCTTTGTCCCTGAATATATAAAATGCATCCCGTTGGTGTTTTACCACTGTCCATGGGATGAAGTGGATTAAATAGACGAAGCTGATAATTAAATTAACACACTCACTTTGGCTGTATGATTACAATAGCACATTAGCGTCTGCATTGGCCAAACTAAGGCTTTATAGGTTGTTTCAGGTCTTCATAATTCATGTTTCATTTGTCAGCCCTTTATTTGTGTTATCCATTAAGGTCAGTTAAGTGATAATTTACACAGTTGAGTAATGCACTGCTGTACATGGACCAGCATGCATAAGCCATATTTAACCCCTAAAGACCAAGTGCTACTTTAATATTTTTATTCTTCATATTTAACTTGTCTTAAGTGATTTATCATCATTTATTCTAATATTATCCTTTGTAATTTTGTGACTTTTTTTTTCTGTGAAAATCATGCATTTTCCTATATTTAATTTAACGTAGATGTTAATAAAATCTCAGATTAAAATGATGACTTATTATATCAAAAAACAAAGAAAACTGGAGAAAAATCATCTTTTTTTTTTTTTTTTTTAAGTGTCTCCATCCACTGACATTTATCAAACTTACTAATAAATCAATGTAATAGTAGATGACAGTGTTTCCATGTTCACTAGTCATATCTGATGACCATGCAAAGACAATAAATTGTATTTTACAGCAGTTATTTTGATAGGATTGATGGCAATTGTGAATCAACAGGTATTAAACATTTTGGATCAGCTCTTGTTACAGTACCAGAACAGAACAGAACCACCAATAACAATGCATTAGTTTACTTTTTGGTTTTGCTTCTGGCTCCAAAATGTTTCCGTACCTTAAGTCAGATTTGTGCACAGCTGTCATAGTAGCATTTCAGTCACCCAATGAAAACAGTAAGCACCTTCAGCAGGCATCCTCAGACGACCAGTGACCAAGTGCCTTCAGGCCTGGAACAGTATTACTGTTACAGCACTGCCATGTACTCAATCTGGCTTTTCCCTGAACAACTACTCTGCTCCTCAGGCCAGTCATTTTCTGAGGTAGGGCTGTGTCGATATTGACCTCCCACAGGTACATGGCTTTCCTTTCATCATTCCCTCCCTCTTCCCCGCAGGAATGAAAAAATAGGCAAACGTCTGACGGTGCTTAGATTCATAACCTCTCAGCTGTCAGTCAGAAATATATGTTTGTAACTGAGCTTTTCTCTGTGACTGTGTGAAAGAAAAACAGGCTGGAGCACCTTTCAAGGTTGTAAAATGAAATGATATGAAAGTAGAAACATGTAAATATTACACACACCTACCATAGTAGTTTCACTTTCCACAAGCTTTACATATATGTCGAGCTAAAACACATAATATTCTAATGTAACCATTATACATTGTAGGCAAGTCCTGAAAATAAACAGCAACTTATGCTTCAATAAATGTTTAATTCATAAAGGAAAGATTGAATTATCTAATTCCCTGAAGGTGCTGTTGATGGGAAGGTAGTTTCAAAGGCTAATAAAACAGTAAACAGATAATGTCACATGCACGCATTAAGGAAAATATTATAAATTCCTAGAGTATGCACATGGGTGGCCTCAAATCTACTCTGGTATTTTATTGGTCATAAACAGACACTTTGCCAAAGGAGGTCATTTTACTCCCTGTACGACCTCAAGCAATAATGGCTCGAATATTTCCATCAAAGCACGTGGGAGACTGTGAAGAAACATGGTTGGTAGTGTGTGTGTTTCAGTGTTTTGTGTTGGTATATCTACCTAGCAATCAGATTTAAAACAGCAAATATGCGTTTCTGCCAAATGTATATATGTATATATTTATATACGTATACGTGTATATATATATATATATATATATATATATATATATATATATATATATATATATATATATATATATATATATATATATATATATATACACACACACACAGAGGATTATTTCATGGTAAACCGACAGTGAATTTTCCTGTGTGAGATTAATAAAGTCTTATAAATAATTTCAGAAAAGTTAAATATTTTGGAAGTGGTGCATACATAACACCGGGACTTTATGGGTTAAAAATAAAAATGTGAGTCTTATTTTTAAATCTTGTATTATAAATGTATGTTTGAGAGTAATTATTAAAAAAGTCTTAAAGCGTTACCAGACTCACAGAGGAATTCTAATAGCTTAAAGTTTTTAGGTCTTTTTGAGTCATTTAAGCTGATTTAAATTGTTGATGTAATGCAAGAATATTAATTTGAATAGGTTGATCTATGTTGCAAAAAAAAAAAAAAAAAGGAAGGGTAATTTAAATTGACTTATTTCTGTTGCTTTGACGTTACTGTGTGCATGTTGCATCAAGAGTTGTGTGGTGATGGATTAACAGGAAAATATCCATCTGTTTTATGTGAACATTCTGATACTGCTGCACACAGATTATGATGAAGAAAGACAATACATGTGGGAAGAGTGGAGTAGAAGACTGGAGAGTGCTTTGTTCAGATCAAACTAAAGCAATTTTCACATTATTTTCAGAAATTCTGCCACTGGAGACCTGGAGTATTTCATGAGACACCCTTAAAACCAGTGAGAGCTCATACTGGTACTGAAATGGTTGATATTAAAAGTGTCATTCCGCTGAAAACCACTTTTCCACGCTCCTTTTGGAATCCTATAGGTCACCCCGACTTACCAACACAGGCTGCCTTTGACAGTGCTTTTTCATCTCCACTGACTGCATAGAAAACATTCACAGAAAACAACAAGAGGAACGAGGGACCCAGAAAAAGCCTGTCCGTTTGACGTCAGATGGACTTTAGAGTCACCCACATGGGGTTAAGCCCATCCCCGGCAATGAATCTGAAGTAGCATTAGCATTAGCATCTACAAGAGAAGACGGCTAGGGTGACCATTCGTCTGGGTTTCATCTGGACAGTCCGGTTTTAGAGCCATCTGTCAAGTGTCCGGCTTTGTCACATTTTGTCCTCCTTTCATACAATCGTCCACCACCGTATCATTAATCGTCATAAATCCCCACCCGTTATTTACACTTGCTACTCTGCGATGTTTACAGGCAGATAGCATGTCATAGGCTATGCAATGTAAATACACCCCACCCCACCCCAGGCCCATCTGTCCTAACTTTATGGCTTTTGTCCTCCTTTTTGGATACAAGTGTCCTCCTTTCCCCTTTCATGCCAATGGTCACCCTAAAGACGGCGCCACAGTAGCTGCTGCACAAACTGGGGAAAAAAAATGGCGGATCAAACTGGTTTATGTGCTCTCTGTGATAATAAAGTCTGCTTTTTTTTTTACATTCACGTTTTCAGAACAAGTAACGGCACGAAACCTAGCTAGATGACACATGGGCAAAGGTAAAACACACAGCTAGACGGGAGGGGGGAGTGTTCTGAGCCACTCAGAGACACCTCATCAACATGTCATGGACATGTATGAGGAAGGAGCGGTAAACTCTGTTAAACCTCAAGTCATTTTTCTACTGTGCTAAAACAGCTGGAAACAGTAAATAGAACCAACATACAATATATTCAATAGCAATGGAGAACACAGTAATATTAATGAAATAATCATAGAATGACAGCTTTAAAACCAGTGAGAGCTCATATTGGTACTGAGCTGGTTGATATTAAAGTACATTAATCAGCTGGAGGCATGTGAAAGGAACAGCTTTTTAAAGTGATGTGAATACATCTGCGTGGAAAGACCATAACACATCTCAGTCCTCTGTAAAAGAGATTTGGAACAAGATGGAATTCAACACAGTGGAATTATTCAGCACATGATGGAACATGTGATGGTTGGTTCTTCATATACAGGGTGTCCAAAAAAAAAAAAAAACCCTATCCTATACATAGTTTAGGTGGAGTTTATGAGGTGTTTAATTTCAGAAAAAAAAAAAAAACAGTAAAGTTATCAGCTGCTAAAGTGTGTGTACACCCTGTGCATATCATACTAAAGTTAATAAAGTGAGCCCTTATGTCTATATTTTGGCATCGTATACAGTGTGTCCCCCCTAAAAATGTACATAATTTGAAATGTCTATGTCAGAGTTACTACATGGGTCAGTAGAATTTATACTTAATAGGTTTGATTTCGGATGTAAAATGTTTTATTCTACAAATTTTACATGAAAAATGTGGGGGTTGGTAGTTTTATAATGTTCCAAAGTTATTACAAATATGTTGTGTGTTGTAATGTGGTAACAGTTCCTGCCACATTCACTGCAGTGTGTGGTGTGGAACACAAAACACAGGTGTCAAACCCCGGTCCTCAAGGTTCGGTTTTAGATATTTCCCTCTTCTACACTTTAACTCCTGAAACTTTAGCAGTTCCACACAAATAAAAGAAGGAAAGAAGAGAAAAAATTATAAAAATAAGCAACAAAAAGTCAAGTTTTGCTCATTGAACAAGTGTCAAAAGGAAACTAATTTTTAAAAAAAGGCTAAATTAAAACTACTGGGACCAAATTTCAATACTAGTTCTCTCTCTCTCATTTTTTTGTAATTTTTTTGGCATATTTTTCCATATTATTTATAATTTTGTAAATATTTATTAGTTTTTGTTTATTTTGTTTATTTTTCTACATTTAGTTTTTTATTTTATTATTTTTTCTTTAATTTTGTTCCATTTGTGCCTTACTTTGGTCATGTTACTAATTATTTTTTATTAGTTTATTATTCATTTTTGTTCATTTTATTGATGAGTTTGGCTGTTTTTGTTCATTTTGTTGCTTATTTAATTAGAGAAAATACAAAACTGTCATCTCTTCTTAACCTTTTTGTCCACATTTACATCAGTGTTGTCATTGAGAAATCTCCATGCATACGGGGACGCAAGTGTGTGTGGAATTGGATTAGATAAGCATGCCAGGCTGCAGATGGTGCTGTGATAGAACACTGCATTGTCAACGTGCACGTCTAACAGCAATATTTTTGTGTTTTCAACCATGAGACGGAAACGCAAACCGTAAAAAGGCACTTCCTATAAAATATTTTGTTGTTTTTAGCCACAATCATCCTCGTGTTAAACAGACCCTAAGACTACCTTCAGCTTTGATGCTTTTGCATAGTTACAATTTATTTCTCATTTTCTTTACTTCATATAAAACATGAACACACACAAAGGTCTAAACAGGTCCTAAAGGTTAAAGTGATTCAATGTAACCTCTGACCCCATGACAAGAGGCAGAATTCAAGGAAACCTGGTATAGAACCCCAGAATATGAATGCCATAAATCTCATATAGCAGAAAAAAAAGGGAGGTCACACTTCCATACATACATACATACATATTAGCTATTTGAGAGAAATGCACATGTGTGATCATTACATGGTCATCAACTAATAAACCAATGTCTAAGGTTAGTATTTCATTGACTAC
Organism: Siphamia tubifer; assembly: GCA_020466265.1. Lineage (NCBI taxonomy): Eukaryota > Metazoa > Chordata > Actinopteri > Kurtiformes > Apogonidae > Siphamia > Siphamia tubifer. Next base: position 21,862,858 of record CM035805.1, read on the forward strand.
AAATGCATTCATCTTGAAGACAAGTAAGTTCAGAATTAGCTCTATATCATAAATGGACTGAGTCGATGTTGTTCTTGTCTCATATAATCCCATTGCGCTGTTTTCTTTTCCACATTTGTCTGTAGAAGTTGAGCGTCCATACACTTCAATGGGACACTTTTTCATTGCCTCACAACTCAACGGTCATTGGATAAATGCCAGATGCTCAGTGTCTCATGGGAATGAATGGAGCTGTGGGTGGGGCCTCAGCTGACACTGACCTTCCATATGATGTTTGGAGGATTTATTTGATTATTTGATTTATTTGATCATTTAAAAAAATGGAAAAGCAAAAGTAAACGTACAATAACAAACCACACAAGAATGTTTAAAAGGAGTGGGTGGAAGTTAACACTTATACAATCCAACAAAAAAAAACTCCTTCTTCCAAAAGAAGGATAACTCGAAAAGGTGCATTTTGTTTTGATTGACAGCTCAGCCCCAATTACAGACTTTGCAAATGACAAACTGCAACACATTTGCTAGTATTTACTCGGCAACATTACTTGTTCATTTCTTATGCTACAAATGAAACACACTCTTAGTATTTCCTTGTTTCAGTTTTAACATACTTTCAACATATCCTTGTTTGATTTGAATATCATGTCATTAGATTGTTCTTTCAAAGAAGAAAGAAAAAAAAAAAAGATTGTTCAATCAGTCATACTGGTGGTTAGGTTAGAGTAAACTAGCTAGCTCACAGATAATTTTCTTGAAACGAAATTTACATATAAGTAAATTGACAAATTTTATGATGTAAACCGACAATGAACTTCCCCTCTTTGAAAGACCAGCAGCCACCACTGCAACAAACCTAATGTCGCTGTAGGACATTTGCAATACATAGAATTAAGTTAACATATTCCAAATATAGCACCTGATACTGTAGCCCATTGCTCCTAACAGTGATGCGAGGGTCGATGTATAAACGACCCACAACCGGCTGATTTTTTAACTAACCTTACCGCAACTCAGACTGCAACAAATACATTTGAAAAGGACGGACCCAAACCGTTCTCCTGCAAAACCGAATGCCTGGACATTTTTTTCTCATTACGGCAGAAGCCAATCAACCTGAAAAAACAAACACTACATGCAGGATTTTTCACAAAAATTTCTAATGGCAAAAAAATATCCAGAAATATAGTAATTATTATCTAATGAAATAAATAGTGAATCATAAAAACCAGAAGGGAAAAAAATGGTGCACCTGAACACAACAGTCCAAAATCTTACTTTTTTTGTTTGTATGTTTACGGAGCTTCCACTCTCTTCCTCCCTCCATATCATAGGATACTGACGACGTTGTACTGTACGTCACCTTCATGCAAATTCAGTTAATAAAACATATTTACCAGGTTATTTTAACGTTTATCTCAAACAACAAGCAACCGAACGACCATAACCCAAATATCATTAAATATTTTTCAATGATCCGCAACTACCGCTGATCACGGGAACCCGTTCACTTCGGGTCATCGCTGGCTCCAGGTTTACATGTGTGCTGCCTGATCTAGTGATGGGTTAAAAGCAGTGGACACATTTCAGTGTAGTGCATGTTAATTAATGCGTGTGAACCTGACAAAAAAAATAAAGATTCCATTCTAATCTATATCCTTATGTACTGTTTGTATAGATACACAAATAAGAATTAAATAGTCACCATTTGTTTTATTATCACTGTTGTGCTCAATCCCTCTTACAATTACAACAGCAACTACATTAAAGCTGCAATTCTAATCATATCACAAACATAATACAGGTATGAGAAGCTCTTTCCATTCTACTGTGCCAATTGTTATTTTGAACAGCTGAAAGGACTGAAGACACACAGCGACTAAATTTATCATGCCCTTATCAAATAAATGTCATATTATTTAAAAGGTGTTGATAAAGCGCTCTCTTAACTGACCTTTTAGAGTCCATTTCTCACTTCATATCCCTTAGAGACAACACTGTATCTCACTTTTAACACCATCACTTTCGATGAACTAAATAAGTAAGAGGATAATTAATGCCAGGATAATTAATGCCTAAACTCTGTCTCCTTGAGATGAGGTTCAGAGCAGCCCTCATGATAAAAGCTGAACAGAATGTGAAAGAAAATAAATAAATAAATCCTTCTTTTTTTTTTTTTTTTTTTTTCACTGTAGGGAATCATGGCACCAAAAAGATCCCAAAGCTGAGATATGGTGTTAAAAAGAAAAGTACCAAAGAGAGCACGACTGCCAAAAAGTTTCCCAAAGATTCAGTCTCATTAAAAAGTAAAGTTTTGACTTTTGACACAGTAAATCAAAATGTCAGATAGTGACAGTTTAATATTCATGAAGGTGACAGAAAAATGATTTTACAAAGTCACAGGCAATGATAAAAGAATGTTTGTTCGAAAAATACATTTTTTTTTTTATCCTTTGTCTTATCCTTAATCCTCTATCAACTCTATCAACTTCCTAGTTATTTGATCTGAACAAATTAATTATGGTTTATTACAAATTCTTAAATAGAACAGCATGTGCATAAGATAAGCAACAAAATAAACACTAAAATCAAGCAATGTTATTACCTTTAATTTAAAGCAATACATCAAATGGTATAAAACGTATTTGACAGTTGTTGTTTGTTTTTTTTAAGTATGAGGAAGAAAAGGGAATTTCTGATAGGACATATGCTCCTATGATTTGTAGAATTAATGGACCTCCCTCTGCGCATTTGATCTTTTCTCATTTCAGAAAACCTATTAAGTCACTTAGCTATAGTTATGCTTTGGGTGTGAAATCCTTCTCTGAGCTGGTGGTAGCCGTGATTTAAGACTAAATTATGTATAATAAATTAAATACCAAGCAGAAGTGGACATCTGGGTATTTGCATTATTTATCTGACACTGCTAAATCATTTTTTTTTTTTTCCTTTTCTGAAATAGTCTAGACCAAACTCCAGTGTTAAAATTTGCGGTCGTTGTTGAGTAATTAATACCTGTCTGAACATGTCTGATATTTACAAAGGTTAAGGTAAAAGTAGATCACATGATGCCATATTCTGTCTTATTTACCAAACAATGTCAACAAATGATCAGTGTTTGAAGTCTCTCACATGTTCACACACACATTTCATTGCCTATGAGGACCAAGTTTGAAAACTACATTAAAAAAACTACATGTAATTTAATTTAAAAATTTTAAAATTAAAACTAATAACATTAAATACAATTTTTTTTAAATAAAATAAATATAAAAAAGTAAACATACACACACACACACATATATATATATATATATATATATATATATATATATATATATATATATATATTCAACACTTTGAAAAACACATGTTTTGCTTTTCCTCCATGCTTTACGGGGGCCTCCAGAACAAAAATAAAAAGTTAATATATTCATAGGGCCGTATCATTCGCATAAATGTCCATACTTCACATATATTTCTATTTTTTAGAGTGCACCTGTATTTATATTTAACCCGCGTGGGGACTTGAATTTTGGTCCCCATGGTGTTAGAGGACCCCATGGTGTGACCGTGTAAACAGATCAATGTCTCCATTAAGATTAGGAATACAAGCACACACACCATTTTTGATCGACTCTAGCTTTTTTTGTTCTTCATAGTATTGAAGATTTTTTTTTTTTCACTTAGACTTTTGCTGTCCTTTTAATTGATAATGATAATGTATTAAACATTATTAAGTCATTAACCCTTGAACCCCGAAGATACTATTCCAGGTATTTGCATTTGTTTCAGAATCCTAAAAGCTGCTGTAAAGATGTGTTCATTTGACTTTTCTTCAGTGCTTTTGCTTTAATGTATGTTTTAGACCCAAAACAAGGTGGAATAATTGAAAAACACAAAGAGAGGAAGTAAAGTTTGACAGCTTTTTGACTAAATAAGGCACTCAGAATATACATCAATAAGATATTTAGGATGTTCAACATGAAGTGTGAACAAGAACACACTAAATAACAAGGCAGTCAGACACAGCAGACCTCCGCCAAGGCATGATATGGCATCATATAACGTCAAAACGTGACATAATGGAGCCATAGGTGTTGACCCATCTGATGTCTGAAGGTGAGACGATGCGAATGTAAAAAAAAAAAAACTCCCAAGATTCGATCTTGTTTGAATCATAACATATTACCACTGATGTGTTTTAGCTGTTTAACTGACCACAGTGTAGTTTTGCAGAATGCCATCATTGCATTGTGTACTGAATTTCACTTTGTTTGTTTAATCTAAGTCCAAAGTTGTTGTTTTTTTAAACAGTAGGTTACACATTGATAACGCAATGATACACCGACAACTCCACTAATCATTGACACATTACATTATAGGACCACTTGAAACCATGGGAATGGGTCCTTTTTCATAGTGGAAATGCCCCAAAGCGAGTAGAATCGGGTAGAAGTGATAGTAATGGAAACACAGCTTTAGTCCAGCTACTTCTTTTGGCACCTGTTTAGAAGGTAAAGTAAAGTAATTTATTTATCATTATACACTCTGCCCTACAAAGCAAAAAGTCAGTAACTGCATTTTTGGGTGAAAATTACTGTAGTTATTGTGTTTTTTTGTAACATTCAAACCATTCTTTGTCATGTAATGAAATATCTCATCTCAAATGTCTGTAATTTTGGAGAAAATAAGCAGTAAAGACCATTACTGTGTTCTTACTAATGTCCATTTAGGACCCTGCCGCAATAGTTTGTGAATCCCTGTGTTAGATTATGGAATTACCATATTTTATAATAATAAAAATAATGGATTAGATTTATATAGTGCTTTTCAAGGCACCCAAAGCACTTCACATTAGTGCTCCATGATTCATTCACTCTCACATGTTCTCTCTGGTGGTGGTAAACTACATATGTAGTCACAGTTGTCCTGGGGCAGACTGACAGAAGCGTGGCTGCCGTTTCGCGCCTACAGCCCCTCTGACCACCACCGAACATTCATACTCATTCATACACCAGTGTGAGTGACACTGGAGGCAAGGACGGTGAAGTGTCTTGTCCAAGGACACAACAGACTGACTAGGACAGAGCGGGAATCGACCTGCTCTACCAACTGAGCCATGGCTGCCCTCCGCACTATAAGGTGCACTGTCAATGAATGGTTTTTATGAAGGTTTTTCATATATAAGGTACATTAAGTGAAGTCAAATGACAATCATGACATAAAAAGTCAAAATCACTAAACACTACCAGAATGATTCCATATATAAGGTACACTGTAGTTTTTGGAGAACGAGGTACAGTAATATGTAGTAAGAATACTGCCTCATATCCAATAATCTACCTACAACTACTGGGGCTGGACAACAAGAAAAAAGCAAGGTGATTTTCTTCAGTTTGGTGCTTTGTGCAGTTACTGCCTTTTTATTTTGTAGGGCAGCCATGTACAATGAAATGTCATTTAACCCATCCTTTCTTTGATGCTGTTGGGGCACCTGTAAAGAGTAGTTTGAACTCTAAAAAGTACTTATATGGACAATATTCAGCAGGAAAACTAAGTAATAAATACAGGGAGATCACCACATTACTGCAAACAACAGTTACAAAAGAAAGAAAATCGTGAAAAATAAAAAAATAAAAATTATTTATAGCATCACTCACTGTTCTATGTGGCTTTTTTTTTGGGGGGGGGGGGGGGGGGGGCACTGAGCATGCTCATAAAACAACAAGGTAGTTTCTATCAGCATGTTTTCACATTTTTGTAATTTTTCTCAACATTTAAAGTAAATATTAGCTTCAGAACACTCACCACAGACACATCAGGGGTTAATTTAATGGTGAGTCAAATCACTCATACATCCACAGTGTTTATGAAGATGTTAATGTAAAACCTAAAACATAGCATTAAACGACGTTCAACCCATCAGTTTGCAGCTCTATATCTCAGTACAGATAACAACTGACTTTAATTGAACATGTCTTTCTCAACACTTCATGCATGAAAGGCCTAATAGGGACATGAACGTACGCTTGATGACAACCCATCTGGTTGTAACATGTATCTTTGTACTTTCTTCAAGCCTTCCTTATACTTAACTTGATGTGAAAAAAAATCTAATTTGGCCTCTGAGGCAGAAAAGAAGGACAAGGATCTGCCAGAAATGAAAGGAAAATGACAATATCAGCATAGGTTGTATTTTCAACTTTTCATATATATTACATTTTCCCAAATAAATTCCACCTCTTGGCCCTTTTTGCACCCCCATACAGATAAACCATGGTGTCTCTATGCTTTGTACTATTGTTCTCTGGTGAGGTTCCATTATTACGCAGCATATCCTCCCTTTAGTTTTACTGTGTCAGCCCCCTTTTTTTTTTTTTTTTTCCTAGAGTATAAGCCTGCAGCTCTGTCCCTCTTTTTATTCGGCTTCTTTCCTGTGCTTCAACACTTTTGTTCCTTATCCCCCGCTGCCCTTTTTTTCTCCCCCTTCCGTGTTTTTTTCACCTCTTTTGACTGGGACTCAGCAGAACTTTAATTGTACAAAAAAGCGACTGTGGAGAAGTTGCAGATAATAGTGCGAACATGTCCTTTTTTCTTTTTTTTTTTTTTCTCCATCCACTTCTTTCTGCTTTTACTCCTCTCAATCCCTCATTTTACTCTTTTTAGCCCTCCTCTCACCGACCACTCCAAGCTTTGACCTCCTTTCTCACCCGTAAAGCTCCCGACGGCTTCCACCTGCTCCGTTCTTTTACCCCTCTCTTCTGGTTTTGGTTCTCTCCTCAGTGCCTCTTTTTATTCGCCTCCAGAGCTACAGCATGTTAGCGGTGGGAGCTGCTCTGATTCCATCTCCCAAATAAATGACTGTGAGGAGATAAAAAAAAAGAAGCGAAAGGCAGAGTGATTGTGCGGGTGGAGAGGGTGCTTTGGTTCCTCAGAGATAAGCAGTAACAGTGAGTGTATGTGTGTGCGTACGAGGCGAAAAGGCAGCAGTAGAAGCTCCTTAGGGCACCACAATGTGTCACCTTATCAGCCACCAACACTTGGGCTTCAAGACCACCCCTCACCGCTTCCTTTTGATCAGAGTGATAGTCCACTCTTAGCTTTTGGGTAATGGCCAAAGGTAATAATGTGTAGAATCATATCAATATTGACCTGTGAACTTTTGCATGTGAAACCGACACACTTTGCTCTCAGGCAGAAGAAATAGATCCTTTTATCGGAGAAAAAAAAAACAAAAAAAAACGCTCTGTAATATTTCTACTTCTTCAGAAAGTACAAAAATAAATAAATAAATTGGGCTGTCAAAATGAATGCAGATTAATTGTTTAATAATGATTAATCTGATGACAATTTTTTACGCAATTAAATGGAGCAGTTGTTTAACTGTTGAAGGTGTCAAAACATCTCCGAGGTCAACGTCAGAAAATTAAAAAATAATAAATAAATGATATAAGTTTGTCTTACGGATTTATGAAATAATATCAAGTTTTAGACCTATATCAGTCCCTCCAGGATTTCGCAGGTTTTTTTTTTTTTTTTTTTAGATTGTTGTGGCCTAAAATGTCTGATGTTGCATGAAAATTATGTAATATTTCAAATATTTAGTTACTGGAAAATGAATTCATAGTCATTGTGATATGGTCCTCAAAACAAACTTACTGAGATGGAAAATAACGATTATGAGGATTACAAAAAATGCTAATTTATTTTATTTTTTTTTCCAAATGCACCTGTTGGTTGAAAGGTTAAAGTTCATATGACCTCACAACACTACATGATGCTATAAAACATAATAAGAAGGTCTTAGCTACTCAGTTAGTCTGCAAATGTGAACTGCTGGCCGCGCATATGTTGTTTTGAAACGCAAAAAAAAGCCAAAAAATTGCAAAACTGATGATACCATTTAAATAATACAAATCATAAAGTTTTAGACTTTTTTGTGACTATTAATGATACCTCTCTTTGACATTCCACTTTAATTTAGTTTGTATCTTTTTAGGAATGAGAAATGAGACACATTTTCTTTGCTTTTCTTTTATCATATATTACTATAGTTGTCTACTTTGTCAGAAAAAAAAATGGACCGGTATTCAGCCTATCTTTTTTTTTTTTTTTTTACAGCAATTTAAAAAAATAATGTCACTTATTTCGACATATTCATATTCATATTTTTGCAAATTTTTGGTGATTTCTTTTCTATATTGTACAGGACTTTTTGAATGTTTTGGATGTTTCACTGCTTTTTTGTGTTAGTTTATTTTAGTGGATTTTACCATGTTTCAGATGTATCTTTACTCCACACTTTTTGTTTGTTTATGTTTTGTTTGTTTATTTTATGCAGAATTGAAGTATGTGGATGTGAATAGTTCAGTAGAAGGTGTAAGTGTTCATATTCCCTACCATTGTTTCTCTGTAAACATAGATTCAACCAATTACACCTGATTTTTGTTTTCATTCCATAGTCACCCAAGTGAGTATTGCATCCATTTTTCACCAGCAGCATGTGTCTGAACATTGTACCGTTCTATAGAATTGGACTTAAACCTGTTTCTGTCGCACTGTTAGGAGACCTGGCACTACACATCTAGACTAAAGGAGATGAAAACAAGCGGGAATAAAGCAGAAGAACGGTGGAGGTTATGTTTTCATCGGGGTTTGTCTGTTTGGTTGTTTGTCAGAACATTTTCAGGAAATGTTGATACTGGCACAAGGAACAAATAATTCAATTTTGTTAGTGGAGGGGGGGGGTGATCTGCCATAACAGAGGTCTGTGGTCCTTTTTCTAGTTATAACAAGTGGTTCCAGGCACAATAAACCCTTACCCTCACATATTGCAGCCATTATTGGCATAGATACAGCTGATATCATCATCTGTGTGTGTGTGTGTGTGTGTGTGTGTGTGTGTGTAAATTTGAAGTAAGCTGAAACAAAATTGATGTTTAATGGGAGAACACACAAAAAATAATTTAAAAATGAACTCTTTCATGTATGAATTCTGAAAATTTTAATTAAGATTTAACCTTTTTTTTATCCCCCTTTAGGCATGAAAAAGCAATGTGTTCGATTTTTTAAAAATTAACATAGTTTTCATGGAGTTACAAAAATAACCACTGAAATGGATACCAGTGGGTTTCATTTTTGAGCAAAGAAACATGTCTTAATTGATAATGTTGTGTAAAAACTATTAAATCAAACCATATTTAATGCAGCTAATTCTGATGTTTTTCTCATATTTTTCTCACTTCAAGGAGGTAATATGCACAAAAAATATTGTGTGAAAATCAAACAAACAAAACGCCAAAAAAAATTTAATTACAGTCTAATAACAATTAACAATTGATTTATACCCCAAGATATTACAGCAGGTTTATTAAGAACAGCAAAGTTAGTTATCGTATAACTTTCAGTGTATAGGATAATGCATAAATGTCCACTGTGTTGGCTCATATGGAAGACAATGCCTAATCTTGCCAGTCCTTGAATTAGAGACAATAATGTGATTTTGACCTTTCTGCTAAATGCAACATTGACCTTTGACCTTTTGCCATATTGATAATTTCACTATATGTATATACGCATCAGTGCGTCTAATATTATAATAATATATCTAGTATTGATTAGGTTATAGTCTATGCCTGACACAAACAAACAGTGTTACACAAGTTAATTTTGTAACATGTCACCTTTCACCTCCAGAGATCTCCAAAACTATTGGTCGTAGGTGATAACACCATTTATGAGAATGGTAGAAATCTACAATCCACATCATTTGGTACCAATCTGAAAGTTCTGTGACCCTCTGTTCTCGAATTATAACTAATAATGTGATTTTGAACTTTTTACTTAATTGTGACCTTGACCTTTGACCTTTAATCAAATGGATCATTGCATCTGATGCATATTAGCCATATGTATATGACCATGTAATTTCATGGTGATATCTCAAGTATTCATTGAGTTATAGCATGATAGGACACACACACACACACACACACACAAGGTGATTACAGTAATCTCACCCAACCGATGTTGGTTGAGTGAGATTATTACAGTTACAGTAATAATTATTACACATTATTACAGTGGACAGCTTTGAATAGCCATCCACTGTAGTGCCCATTATACATTACATTACATTATCAAAATGTAATGACATATACTCTGGGTAACTGGCATCTATAAACCCTGTCTGGTATGAATTCAAATATAATTGTTTTGCTGCAATATAACCATTTTAAGTAAAGGGTGTAAAAAAAGGATTAAAAAAATGTTGACCTACCTTTCTCAAAATATAATGTTATCTATTCTGGGTCACTGGTAATCTATAAACCAAATCTGTTTTGAATTCAACCAATAATTTTCGTGCTAGAGCATTAAAAATCAAATAAAGAAACAAGCTGAACCAAAAAACAATAGCCCCTGCCTCCCCTTGGGGGGGGGGGGGGTATACAACACTTAGTATTAACATGCATGACATCAGTCTCATCTGTATTTTGTATTTTTATTTAGCCCTTATTCTCAGCCCTTGTGACTGCATCCACTAAAGAGGCAAGTGTATTGTTTCATACCAAGGGCAAACACTAAGGTCATCCATCTTTGTTATATAGAATATGTGGAAATAATACATTCACGGGTGATGCTCCAGTGGATCAGCAGGAAGAGAACACTGCAGCTGTGAATAGATGTCTCACCACAAACTGGATGCTTCATTAGCTGCTACTATGCTGACATTTTACACACTACATTTTGATGAAGCAGTACAAAACTAGACAAACAAGCATTTACTTTCATAAGGTTGCAGAAAGGCAATTATTACAGAACATGGCAATTCCATGTTTTACTCCTGCATAAATTGATTACTCATGTTAAACACACCAGGCACACACTGAGCCTGTTTCTACGACTATAAAAAAAAATCTGATAAATGAAAGTAAGCAGTAGCAATAACTGTATCGGATGTGTTTACATACACCTAAAGAAATATGACAAGAGATAAATCCTAGATTTAAATGTTTCTGTTTTCTTTGTTATTTTTTAACATGTGCAGATGCAAAAGAACAAATAAATAAATAAATAACATAACATAACATAAACCCGTGTACGTAATAGGGCATTAAGGACTTATCCGTTAATGTCATGATGACATCATCACATTGTCAGCGGAGGAACAACATGGACACACGTCTGTCCAGCAATGAGTGATTTGTATTAAAGTTCACTGCAACGTAACAATGTCCACTGACAAGACACAAGCATCAGCGTTTTAACCTAAACAAGAGAGTTTTCTTTTAAATTTAACTGCACAACATCAGTAGGTGAACATATGTCCAGACGTCTAGATAGTCCAGATCAAACCAGACTATCTACAGTAGACGTCTGTCACTTATCCTCACTTTTTACATTTCATCTTAAGGACAAAATGTAAAAAGTGAAGATACATGACATACGTCCAAACAGTCCCCTTTTAGAGCCGTCTATCCGGACAAAATCTAGACATTATGTTCACCCTACTGATGTAAATGATCAGCAGTGATTCTCTTGAGGATCTGAATTCTCCTTTCAATAGTGTATAAGAATAAAAGCTAAAAAATATTGTTTCTATACTTCATGAAAAAAAAACATATCATACCCCTTTAATGATTGATTTATTGAACCTTTGGATATGGTTGACATTTATAGAGTTGAACTAAAGACATTCTGTAGAGAAATAAAATCAAATAAATGGACCTGAAGACCACCAGGACCACCAGGTTGACACTATAAACACTGCTGTAGAAAATAACAACTAATCCACAATTAATGTCATTTAATCAAGCAAATTATTATCAACAATTAATCGATCAGTCAATTAATTGTGTACATCCCTAGTCATGTGCCAAAAAAGTTTGGGAACCACTGATGTACTGTAGCATGAAGTTATCAAAGTACTAGGTAGAATTAAAGGTGTCTTAATCTGATTTAACTACCTGATAAACCACATCACATTTCGCCGTTTATATGTTCATTTCAATAATCAGAGACATCGGATAGTCAACATCTACTCAGTGACATAGCAATAATGTAGAGGGTTAGAAAATGCCTCTCATTAAAAGTTTACACTTAAACACCCCCCCCCCATTTTTTTAAGTTTATTAGAATTTTTCCCAACAAACATTGACATTTTTCATGTGAATAATTTACATGTCATATGACTACCGAGACAGTAGATGGCGCTACAGCACTCCTGTAAATGATTGAAAGAGGAACAACGAGTCTCTGCTCAGGCATGCGCAGTCATAATAAAACGCTGCTACGAGAGCAAAGCACAGCTAAACTTTTGTGTCCGTTCCTCATCTTTTACAGGTAAAATTAAATACGTTTCTGAATATTCTTAATGATGTTTAAACTCATGTGAACTGTCAGTGACTTTCTGATGATGGGACGATGATGTTTTGAAGTTAGCAGAAGTTAAGTAGACGAGTATTTTGATTGTTTAGTTGAATCGAATAATGGCGTAGCATTAGCCATGAATGTTCTAGCACACGTGTTGCATGTGTGTGTGCGTACGTGCACATGTATATGGGTGTGTGGGTTTGATTGCCGAAAATGAGCATTGCATTCATTTTTGCTAGATTAATGTAATGGCATATAATACAATGCTATAAAGGTGCATTCACATACATGTATCTTTTGTTTTGTTTTTGCAAAATGAGGGGAAATGTATAATTTGTTTTGTTAATGGAAAACAATGGTTTTATTATTGTTATATTTTATTTATTTAGTCATTGTTGAACTAAATTACATTTGTGGTTTAATGAAGAGAATGTTTGTAATTATTTTTGATATTGAAGGACATTTTGACATTCTTGAGATGTTGTGAAAATGGACATTTTGACACAGTATTATTGAAGTTTACTGAGATGATTGAATCTTTTGAAATGCGCAGTCATAATAAAACGCTGCTACGAGAGCAAAGCACAGCTAAACTTTTGTGTCCGTTCCTCATCTTTTACAGATACTACAGTGCATCCCGCCTGTGTATCACTTGTACTGGCCCAGATTCCCCTAGGTCTGAGGCCGGTAACAATTGGGGGCTCGTCCGGGATCTAGCGCCACCTAGCTGGGAGAGTGGAAACTGCTACGGAGAGAACCTGTGCCAAAAACTTCAGGGAAGGCTGTAGAGCTGTGTGTCATCCAGAGAGTAGAGGCTACAGGGACTAAGAATGGCTACCACAACCCCACGGCGGCTGCTGATCCACAAGATAAATAAAAGACTCTGTGCATTAAGTTTCAGCCAGCTGTTGACAGTCGCCAGTTCTATAGATGATGAGTCAGAATTGGACACTGAGAGACTTGAGGCACTGAGTGAACCCGAGCTATTTGATGTTGTTGTCGATTACCTGAGGAGTGAGAAGCTGAGAGTTATGGAAGACGAAGGCCTGTCCCAGATCCTTCACCTCGATGACCTGATTGATCAACTGCTAACAGTCCCAGAAGAAAGAGACGTGATGGAAGGACCCGACCCTGGTGTGGCTGATCTTGGGGAAGGGGGCGAAGCTGCACCCCTCCAGGAAGAGGAGATTCGTCGGCAGAACAGCACCACTGCAGTCTCCACGGACAAGCACCTGGACAACCACCTGCTGTCTCCACCCAGGGGAAGGGACGTTCACACACTTCAACCGATCACCGACAGAGACCCAAATGCACTGGCAAGAGACCTCGCAGATTCCTTGCCAGCCAGACCTGATCGTGCCAGTCCTGCACCCAGTGTTGGTGAGCCAGCGGTGAAAATCACTGAAATAGCTGCTCTGTTTCCACGTAGAGAATTTAAATTTTATGGTGGTCAGATTTCTGACACAGGGTCTGAAATGTCATACAGTAACCTTTGTAAACAGATGGACCAAGGTTTGCTAGAAGGGTTTAGTGAGACAGAGGTTATCCGCAGTGTGCTTAAGATTACTAAACCTGGTATATTCAGGGAGATGTTAACTAGCAAAGATGACCTTACTATTATTGAGTTAAAGAGGTTTCTCCGTTCCCATACTAGAGACAAAAACGGAACAGAGCTTTTTCAAGAACTCAGTACTGCTAGACAGCAAGAAAAAGAGGGTCCACAGCAATTCTTTTATCGAATCATGGGTCTGAAACAAAAGGTTATATTTGAGTCACAGCAGCCAGGTGCAGATTTTTGTTATGATAAAAAGCTTGTTCAAGGTACATTCCTTCACACACTTTACCAAGGGTTAAATGAGAAAAATAACCATGTAAGACTTGACTTGAAACCTTTTCTCACAGACTTGCAGGTTACTGATGACTTTCTCCTAGAACGAATCACCAAGTCCACTAATGAGGAGACTGACAGAATGAAACGTCTTGGTACAGTAACTAAAAGCCGATCATCTTATGTGAACTCGGCTCAGGCCGATGAGATGAAACAGACAGACCAGCTTAAACAGGCCAAAATTGATTCTGAACTACAGGCTAACCGTGCTGCTATTCTGGAATTGACTGCACAAGTCACGTCAATAGCCCAACACTTGGCCCGCGTAGTCCAGCCCTCAGAGCCCGCGACCAATGTGAACCCTTGTCCCAGCTCTACCCGACCTCCAAACCGATCTCAGACACTGAATGAGAATAGGGGCAGATGTCAAGAGTGTGTGCAAAATAACATCAAGACATGTCCTCACTGTTTTGTTTGTGGCCAAGAGGGACATAGAGCAGTTGGCTGTCTGAAGAACAAGGCATCGGGAAACGTGAGGAGGTCACAGGAATGAGGCTGCCTGTGACCGCTGACAGAAACAAGCCTCCAATTCATGTTAACTCAGTCAGAACCGTAAAACCTGAAAACCCAACCCCACAGTCCCAGCCAACACCCAGAAAGCGTGTAGCACAAATAATTGGCAAAAGATGTATGGTCTCATGTGCAATCAATGGTGTCCCGCTCCAAATGTTGCTAGACTCAGGTGCTCAGGTTACAATAGTGGGAAGAGCGTGGATAGAGGAAGCACTGCCCAATGTCAAAATAGAGCCAGTATCATCTCTATTTCCAGATCAACCCCTTGAAATATCTGCTGCAAATGGCACGTCAGTTCCCTTTGATGGATGGGCTTATGTTGACTTAAGGTTATGCAGTGAGCGCCACGGGCATGCTGACATACAAGTTCCCATATTAATCAGCAAGAGTTGTGTTAACGGTCCACTTTTGGGCAGCAATGTCATAGCGGAGATAATCAAAGAAAACAAAGAAAACATGGATATTACTGCCATACTAAAGGAAGTCATGAGTATCAGTGAAAGCATGGTAGACAACCTGGTGTCTGTCCTCCAGATATTGACTCCTGAAGCATCTTCTCCGTGCATTGTGAGAGTTGGAAAAACGGGATTTACTGTCCCCGCTGGTCAGATATGTGAGGTGAAGTGCAGACTGAGGGCATGGCCCCATGGTGGAACAATGCTATTTGAGCCCAGCCCAGAAAACAACTGCCCTGACGGTTTAGAACCTTTTCCCTCCTTGGTAGATGTTGCCCCAGGCTTGTCGAAAATTGTCAAGATCCCCATCCAGAATGTTACCAAACATGATATTTATCTGTCCCAGAGAACTTTATTGGGTACACTGGAGGAAATTAGTGAAGTTAAACCCATCGCCCATTCCCCAAACAGACCAAAGCCACCAAACCTCCCCACTGTTCAGATCTGCTCGGCGTTGACTGAAAAAAAATGGCATCCCCCTGTTGAATTATCACACCTGAGTGAGGATGAACAAAGCATCGTTAGAGCCATGTTGTATGAGGAGTCAGATGTGTTTGCCAAAGATGATACAGACATCGGTTGCATTCCAAATCTGCAACTCAAGATTCAACTTCATGATGAGACCCCTGTCCAAAAGCGCTACACTGCCATTCCCAAACCTTTGTACAGAGAGGTAAAAGAGTATGTGCAGAAACTTCTTGACCATGGCTGGATTAGAAGGTCCACTTCGCCGTACTCATCCCCCGTGGTCTGTGTCCGTAAAAAAGATAAAACTTTGCGTCTATGCGTGGACTTCAGGGAATTGAACAGCAAAACAGTCCCAGATCGTCATCCTCTACCCCGCATTCAAGACCTGCTGGACAACCTGGGGGGCTACTCCTGGTTCTCAATACTTGACCAAGGCAGTGCTTACCATCAGGGCTTTGTCGATGAGAGTTCCAGGCACCTGACCGCCTTCAGTACCCCTTGGGGACTCTATGAGTGGCTTCGCCTCCCCTTTGGCCTTACCAATGCCCCAGCAGCCTTTCAACGATGTATGGAGGGTGTTCTAGAAGGTATGAGGGATGAATGCTGCTCTCCTTATTTGGATGACGTGCTATGTTTTTCCAAATCTTTCCAGGACCACGTGGAGGACTTGCGGCGGGTGCTCCGACGCCTGAGGGAGCATGGGATCAAGTTACGTGCAAAGAAGTGTGACTTGTTTAAACGACAAGTGAGATACATAGGACGTCTAGTGACAAGTGAAGGTGTCCAGATAGACCCTCAAGACTTGGAAGCAGTGTTGCAGTTGAAAGAAAGAGAGCCAAAGAATGTGGGTGAAGTCAGAGGTCTGTTAGGCTTTCTCAGCTATTATAGGTCGTTTATACAAGACTTCTCGAGAATTGCTCGTCCTCTTTACCAGCTTGTAGAGGGTACCAGTCAGCACAATCAGAAGCCTGTTAAAAGTAACAACCCAGCCAAACGCAAAGTCTCTAAGCCTGGCCAACTCCCTTCCAGTACACCTGTCCAGTGGAACCCAGAACACAGTGCAGTTGTCTCTCGCCTTGTAGATATGTTGACAAATCCACCAATTTTAGCCTACCCGGACTTTAATTTGCCTTTTGTTTTAAATACAGATGCATCCAATGAAGGTCTGGGGGCCGTGCTCTACCAACAGCAGGGAGGTAAGCTTCGTGCAATCGCTTATGGATCCAGAACACTCACGCCAGCAGAAAAGAATTACCACCTCCATTCTGGCAAGCTTGAGTTTCTGGCCCTAAAGTGGGCCATCTGCGATAAGTTCAGGGACTACCTCTACTACGCACCCACCTTCATTGTGTACACAGACAACAATCCGTTGACGTATGTCTTGAGCACTGCAAAACTCAACGCCGTTGGCCATCGATGGGTGGGTGAGTTGGCGGATTTTCATTTCACCATCAAATACAGACCGGGCAAGGTGAATGCTGACGCTGATACGCTCTCACGATATCCAATACAACTGCAGGGTCACATCGGCGAGTACACTGAAACGCTTCCCCCAGAGGTAGTTTCCACGATATGGCAAGGCAGCAAGGCAATGGCTGAGAAGGATGTACCATGGATGGCTGCATTACACCTCTCCACGGGTGATGCCAACAATCTCTCTGTAACGGTTCCCACCATCACACCAGAGGACATCAAAGCTGCTCAAAAGGAAGATGAAGCCATCAATGAAGTGATGATATTGAAGAAAAGGGGATGGAACCCTAATGACAAAGACAAAAGACAAATGGGACAAGAGACAAGGAGACTGGTACACGAATGGAACAAACTCAAACTTGACAAGGGAATTCTTTACAGACAAACAGGAAAATGGAAACAGCTCGTTCTCCCCAGTAAACTGAAGCCAACCGTCCTCAAACATCTGCACGATGACCTTGGCCATGTTGGCGCTGACAAAGTAATCAACTTAGCAAGGCAAAGATTCTACTGGCCATTTATGCAGCGTGAAATCGAAAACTATGTCATCCGCCAGTGCTCCTGCGTTAAACAGAAAAAACCAACAGTCCCCGAGAAAGCACCCATGTCATCAATAACAACCACTGCCCCATTTGAACTTGTTTCTATTGATTATCTTCACCTCGAACCAAGTAAGGGAGGATTTGAATATATTTTAGTTTTGGTAGATCACTTCACACGCTTCGCACAAGCCTACCCGACCAAAAATAAGTCAGGAAAAACAGCGGCAGAGAAAATATTCGGTGATTTTATCCCACGTTTCTCATACCCCCAGATTTTACACCATGACCAGGGAAAGGAGTTCGAGAATGATCTCTTTCAGCGACTCCACCAGTTGTCTGGCATTGCACATTCAAGAACGACCCCATATCACCCACAGGGTAACCCTGTCGAACGCCTGAATCGAACACTGTTACAAATGTTACGGACACTTCAAGAGGAAAGAAAATCTGAGTGGAAAGACTATCTACCCCATATAGTCCATGCGTACAATTGTACGAGACATGAGGCTACCGGCTATTCACCGTTCTTTCTCCTCTATGGAAGAAACCCACGTTTGCCCATCGACCTAGTCTTTGACCTGAGAGCGGAGGAAGAAGTGTCAAGCCGACAGGAATATGCAAAGAAATGGGCTACTCGGATGCAAGATGCTTACAGGATCGCCTCAGAGAATAGCCAAAAGAGTTCTGCAAAAGGGAAAAGATACTATGACCGTGGTGTTAAAGGTATTGTTCTTCAGCCAGGTGATCGTGTGCTTGTTAGGAACCTGTCAGAGAGAGGAGGCCCTGGCAAGCTCCGTGCTTACTGGGAGAAGAGAGTACACAGAGTCATTGAACGGATGGGAGATGGACCGGTGTATAAAGTTCAAAGTGAAAAAGGAGACAAGACTATTCGTGTCCTGCACCGCAACCTCTTGTTATCAGTGAACGATCTGCCACTCGAACAAGAGGAATATCCCTGCTCCGCACAAAAGAAACGGAAAAAACGGCAAACTCAACAAACAAACCACAGTGAAACAGATGAACAGGATTCCGACGATTCTGCTGAAGAGGATGGATATGTCTATAACCTCCGACGTTTACCTGTGTATACAAGGAAGACAGTCCAACAGGAACAGCCTCAACCTGAAATACCAAGTAACCTCAGAGCTGTGGCACAAGAATTCCAACTTCTCAGACAAACACCAACACATCAGCAGGAGGAAGCCGTTCTAGTTGAAAGACCAGTGACTGTTGAGAATGAACAGCAACAACCTACAGTGGAGAAAAATGAGGATGATACAGGGCCAGAAATACCTGATGAAATGGTTGAGCCTGCAGAGGAGCAACAAGCGGCTGAACCCGTGAGGAGGTCCAACCGAACTGTAAGACCCAGAGAAAGATTCACCTATGAACAGTTTGGTCAACCATCATACCAGCCCTGGAGACCTGCAGTAAATGCGATGTTCCCCTATTTGTCCTACCCCATGACTCCTTACCCAGTGGGGCCAGTCCGACCTGAAACCTACTACTACCCTCCCCCAACCGTATGGAGTTATTAGACACATACTGACACTAGAATAGGATTTGCCATACCCTGACTGACCTAAAATGCTATGACTAATCACGAAAAGACACCGTACTTACAGAACCAAGAGGAGACTTACCTAGACCATTAAATGACTAGACTTCTTGTTGGTTTAGTTCTAGATGTCCGGAGACATCTCTTAAAGAAGGGAAGAGTGTAGAGGGTTAGAAAATGCCTCTCATTAAAAGTTTACACTTAAACACCCCCCCCCCATTTTTTTAAGTTTATTAGAATTTTTCCCAACAAACATTGACATTTTTCATGTGAATAATTTACATGTCATATGACTACCGAGACAGTAGATGGCGCTACAGCACTCCTGTAAATGATTGAAAGAGGAACAACGAGTCTCTGCTCAGGCATGCGCAGTCATAATAAAACGCTGCTACGAGAGCAAAGCACAGCTAAACTTTTGTGTCCGTTCCTCATCTTTTACAGGTAAAATTAAATACGTTTCTGAATATTCTTAATGATGTTTAAACTCATGTGAACTGTCAGTGACTTTCTGATGATGGGACGATGATGTTTTGAAGTTAGCAGAAGTTAAGTAGACGAGTATTTTGATTGTTTAGTTGAATCGAATAATGGCGTAGCATTAGCCATGAGTGTTCTAGCACACGTGTTGCATGTGTGTGTGCGTACGTGCACATGTATATGGGTGTGTGGGTTTGATTGCCGAAAATGAGCATTGCATTCATTTTTGCTAGATTAATGTAATGGCATATAATACAATGCTATAAAGGTGCATTCACATACATGTATCTTTTGTTTTGTTTTTGCAAAATGAGGGGAAATGTATAATTTGTTTTGTTAATGGAAAACAATGGTTTTATTATTGTTATATTTTATTTATTTAGTCATTGTTGAACTAAATTACATTTGTGGTTTAATGAAGAGAATGTTTGTAATTATTTTTGATATTGAAGGACATTTTGACATTCTTGAGATGTTGTGAAAATGGACATTTTGACACAGTATTATTGAAGTTTACTGAGATGATTGAATCTTTTGAAATGCGCAGTCATAATAAAACGCTGCTACGAGAGCAAAGCACAGCTAAACTTTTGTGTCCGTTCCTCATCTTTTACAGATACTACAGTGCATCCCGCCTGTGTATCACTTGTACTGGCCCAGATTCCCCTAGGTCTGAGGCCGGTAACAATAACAATGAATTTTTACATTATAATCTTACAAATTACACTTTTATGGGTCTGTATATAAGTGAAATATAGAAAAGTACTGTTTAAGTTTCTCTCACAAAGCCACTAAAAACAGAGATCTACTGCATGGGCTGGTAGCCTTGTTGAATTTTGGATGAATCTGTTGAATAACTAATTGCATTTTTCTATCAGAGAATCAGACTTATATTTATACATGGAGATTAATGTGAATAATGCATCTTTATGCTCCGTCTATTTAACAGATATTGTTCTCGAGCTGTCACATACACACAGCTCCCTTAAGTTCCCCGCTTGCTTTCCCATAACAGTTTGATAATTAGGACCAACAGCTGCGATTTCTGACACAACTAGTCAGCATGTCACAGATGAGCAGATCCCTCACACTTTCTTTCACCCTTTCACTTTACAGTCTGCTGCCGGCGCTCCCTTTCTTCCTCCTCTCCCTCTTACCATGACAAATTGGGATCGGAAGATGAATACTTAATGCTTTGTTTTTCTCTGTGTTTTCCATCTCCACCAATAAGGCTCCAGGAAGAACTCATCCTTTCAACGCTACAGTCGACTGATCATTTCATTTTGTACATGTGGGAGCGGTCTGAACGGCAAACTAAAGGAGATGAGTTTTTGCGTGAAATCTCGCACATCAGTAAGGTGTATCACATGTTTTTTTTTTACGGTAAAAGAAATCAGCAAAGGGGGGTGGGGGTTTGTGGTACTATTGTGTATATAAATCTGTTCAGATTTTCATGTTCCAATCAAGAATGAAAACAATATTTAATTGAATGAACGGCAATTGCTTTCAATTCAAAGATCAAAACACAATAAAATAATTTGATTCTAATAAAAATACCTTCCAGATTCAATCCCTTCACAATTCACAGAAATCACTTTTTTTTTTCTTTTTACTTGAAGAAAAACAACAAGTAATCTTTTCAACCATTACCAATAACACTACGAACTACTACATCTATGAGTGATCTTTAGTCAATCTTAAATGTAGGGTAGGAGATCTTGGAAAACAAGCTATATTTTTAAAGTATACACACACACATGCATATTCTTCAGCCACACCCCTCGAAAGCACGCCTTCAAAAATACATGAACGCACATGTTGTCTGGAGCCGTCACAGAAGTTCACGAGCTTTTACGACAACTCAACGTCAATTAGCGAACACATTATGTTTCGTCAATATCTTTCATTTTCTCACAGACAGGTTGAATACGATACCCATAACGGATTAGTATGTTGAAATATTCTATAATCATAACGATATCGAGTAGAAACATGGTCACCTTAGCATCGGTTTTGAGCCCCTTTTCTTTTTTCAGATGATGCCAGCGCTGGAAAGCCGTAGTGATTACCACCTTGTCCTGTTCCGTTATTCGATCAGCTTCCTCATGACTGTAGTTTTTTCAAACAGTTTTTACTTTGGTTTTGCTGCCGGTTGTCGCCTGTTTCTATGAATACACAGAAGGGGGGGGGGGCTGATATTTGATGGACATATCAGCAGTCAATCATTGTATAGATGATCAGTACAATGATTGGCTAGAGTTTTTCTCTGGTTCCACCCTCGAGACTGGACTAAAACTTTTGTGTGCTATGGGATCATGAGGAGGTTTTTAAGAAATATGGTAAAAAAAAAAAAAAAAGGTCTCTCACCCCACCTTTAAGTTATTTACCATCATTTATTCTAACATTATATTATGTGTTTTGTATTTTTTTCCAATGAAAATTATGCATTTTTCTCTATTAAATTTACAGATCATATTGATGTTCATAAAAGATCTAATTAACCCATAAAGACTAAAAACAGCCATTGGAAACCAATATCATCTACTGATCAATTAATCCAGGCATGTCCAAACTATTCCACAAAGGCTCTGTGTTGGCTGCAGGTTTTTGTTCCAACCAACAAAGAGTTCACAGTTTGACCAATCGACTCTCTGAAGACTGAAATCAGTTGATTAATTGAGTCCAGTCTGGTGTGCTGCTGCTGCTTGGTTGGAACAAAACCCTGCAGCCACACTGGGCCTTTGTGGAATAGTTTGGACATGCCTGAATTAATCCTATCAAACCATGTAAATAATTGGTGTAAAATATACTCTGTAATCTTTTCATGGTCATCAGATATGACCCATTTGGACATTCAGATGCTCCATAGTGAACATGGAAACACTGTCATCTTCTACAACATTAACTCATGAGTAAAACCCATGGGGTTGGATCAATGACACTGGATGGACACGCTTATTTTTCCATTCAATTATTGATAATGTTACTTTATCTTCAGTTCAAATCTACATGATCAGTGAATTAAATACAGGTAAATACATGATTTTCACAGATAAAAGGCAAAATAAAGAGGATAATGTAAGAAATTAAAGCCTAAAAATAGAGAAAATGTAATTTGAGAGCAGACAAAAACAGCACTGGGTCTTTATGGTTCATGTCATGTAGACTTGGCTGGTAAAATGTCCCAAGATGCACTTTGTACTACTCTTGAATGCTATAGCGACTTATGATAATTATCATGGATAACCCCTCCCACCTTTCCACCCCCTGCACCATACTCTAGAGTCTCTGAACAGCCCCTTCAGTACAAGTCTTTTACATCCCCTGTGTAAGGAGGTCATCCCTTCACCCAGCCATCAGACTGTATAATACAGGAGTGCAGAAAAGTTGTCGCACACCCTTAAAGTTTTATACAGTTTCCAATATCATGAAATATTTGTAGAAATATATTCTCTTACGTTTCAAAAGATGTGGCTGCGTCAGACAAAGTGATGCAAATTATTTTTGTTTATCGTTTCCAAGAAAAAAAATACCAGAACATTACTAAATTAATGATGGTTTCAACATTTTATATCCTGGATGTTTTTCTGTTTTGTTTGAAATAAAACAAGCAATGTACTGTATTGATCAGTGGAAGTTGTTGTATGCATGTAGGTTATTGAGACCGTTGTTACCCCTCCCCCCAAAGGGGAGAGGGGTATTGTTTTTGGTTTAGTTTGTTTATTTATTTCTTGGGTTGTAAGCAGCTTTACCCAAAAACTATTGGACCAATTTCTATGAAGTTTTCAGGAAAGATGTGAGGTGATCCAGAATGGATCCTATAAAATGTTGGTGAATGTCAAAAGTCAAAGGTCACAGTCACCACAAATGTGTTTGCACAATGATAATAATATGAAAATATGTTAAACACTGAATAATTCCTTTATACTGACCCCATGGTGCAATAAATGCTGCTACACTTCATGTATGTATGCAGTGTGAGGATATAGGTATATATTTAGGTGTGTGTGGTTTTATATATATATATATATATATATATATATATATATATATATATATATATATATATATATATATATATATATATATATATATATATATATATATATATATATATATATATACTATAGTTTTAAATATTTATTGGACTATTTTATTTTATATAATTCTGATTTTATGATTGATTTATTATGTCCGATGGCAAGCTTCTGCATGGAAATTTCCCTCAATGTGCAGTGGTGGATGTTTGTGTGACACTAAAGTGGCTATTCTATTCTATTCTATTCTATACTATTCTATTCTTCTATAAGAGATAGGGCAAATCAGGAAAAATGTGTGCAAGTGGGGCAGGGTTTGTTGTGACGGGGAGCAGTTGTTGAATAAACTGTTTGTGGTCTTTTCAAAATCTCCCACAATGCAGACATGTGTCTCCTTTGAGCATCCAGACGGACAGTGCAACAGTGGGTGCCCAAAGCACTTTACAATTCCTCACATTCACCCATACACACCAGTAGTCGGCGCTACCTGACCCTACTGGTGGCAACTTTCGACAGCCGGAGGCCGTACGTGAACCACCAACCCTTCGATCATTGGACGACCCACTCTACCAACTGAGCCACAGCCGCCCAGTTTAATTGGTTGTTGCTGTTATTGGTTCAAAACCCTGTAAGAAGACAATTTTTATTTATCTTTTAGTTAATAGTTAATTTATTTATTTATTTATTTTTTTATTGTGTTTTTAATTTATTCTTGTATTTAGTTGTTAGAGACCCTGATTGTTCACATTCCCCTATAAGTCGCTTTGGATCAAAGCATCTGCCAAATGTATAAATAAATAAAATATCAATATTGTACTTTATTAGTGTACGAGTATTGATATATCAGTGCTACAAAATCAATATGCCCACCTCTACTTTAGATCACCAGTGGCTGTTTGGGCCTTTATGGGTTAATAGATTAGTGATACAAATAGAATGACAGTAACTTTAGCATTGTATTGATTTTCTTTCCTATGCTCATGCACGGATGAGATGACATAATATCAGCCTGAAAATGGCCTGACCTGACAGGCGTGTGTTGTCCACAACACCAAAGAGCAGACTGGACTTTTTTTTTTTTTTTTTCTCTCTCTCTATGTAATGTGTCATAGAAGTAGACAAGCATGTGAGGATTTGTACGGCTCCTCACATCCAATCTGACAAGTTCTGCAAAATGTTCCACGACAGTGATCCCAAGAGTGCAGAGCTGAGCTACAAAGAGAATTTATAGCCTGGGTACGATCACCTCCGGTAATGTAACACCACCTGAACATCTCAAAGGAAATGGACTGATGAGTGTACTGTACCAGCACATGCTATAGGCAAAAATGGCTGCATTCTTTTACCATTTCTGTTGAACTGAGTAAATGTTTTTAACACGTTAAGCTTTAAATGTATTTAAATTTGTATTTAAATGTATTTCTGATTTCTTTTATTGAAATTGTATACTGTGTAATGTATGTATAATCAGTTATCTGCGCTGTTGTAATTTAATTTTTTATTTATTGAACTTTTATAATGCATGTATATCTTGTACTTTTGTAATTTTATCATTTCTGTGCAATCGAATTTTGATGTATTCTTTTTATTTCACCCTGTCTTAAAAAAGGTATTTTAATTTTTAATCAATGTGAAGCACTTTGGGCTACGGCAGGGGTCTCAAACATACGGCCCGGGGGCCAAATGCGGCCCAACAATGGTTCCAATGTGGCCCTTTGGGATGAAGAGCATAATAACCTATTAAATGACTCCATATTTTGTTCTTAGTTTTTTCTTTGCCTATAAATGATGACAATTTCCAATTTTGTCATTGTTTTACTGCAAAATATAATCTAAAATTATGAAAATATTTACATTCACAAACTATCCTATAACAATAAAATGTCAATAACCATAAGAAATAGGAACAACATCAAATGTCCAAAGAAAATGAGACACAATTTGAACCATTTTCTGCTTCTGTTACTTAGAGTTTAGTGTCTTTGTAGAACTGATCCATAATAAAACACATGGACTAATGATAAATTGAGTCAGAATATTGTTAAAATGGTCCTTATTTTCCTTATGAAATGTCAATTGTTTTGCATTTGGATGATTTATAAAAGTATTTGTACAATTTAATGATTTTTATTTTTTTTTTCACACTAAAACAATGACAAAAATTATGAATTGTCATTATTTATAAGTTATTATGTTTTCATTTTACTGGTCCGGCCCATTGGAGGTCGAATCAGGCTAAATGTGGCCCCTGAAGAAAATGAGTTTGAGACCCCTGGGTTACAGTGTTTGTATGAAAGGTGCTATACAAATAAAAATTACTATTATTATTATTATTATTATAAAAACACATATGACTCATTCATTTTTGCTACTGATTGTCCTTTTATTCCTGGCAAATCAAGTGTTCACTCTTACTGTACATAGTCAAAAATTACAGGATTATAAACTCTTTGTAAAGAATGTTTTACCTCAGTGATATTAGTGGAAAATAGTGTGTGAGATGATTTCCAGATATTAAATTGTTCATTGAGGCTCAGCTTTGACAGTTGACCTTTTCAACTAATCTCCGAAAGGGAAGATGACAAATTAAGAGGATAATACACACGCTTTAGAGGCATAGCACAATCTGTGTAAAGTAGGTGTTTAAAAACCCTGTCAACACAACATCCACTCACTAGCACTGGTGGATATCTATCTCTACACAGTTTGTGAGTCACGTTTCATCTCCAACAGGTGCAGTGAAGCAGTGACCTTTACATGACTTTTCTTTTGGCAAACCAACACACTTTTTTTTTTTTCTGCCCCAGTGGGGAAACTACTTCTATGTACCGTAACTATTGTATTCCGTTTTATCTCTCCCTGGAAACGCAGCACGAATAATAGCTAGATTTAAGAGCTGTTAAGTAAACGGAACAATTACTCTTTGTAGTGTGGTAATAGTCATAATGTAGCCGCTGTTGTCTCCTATATTCATCAATACTTTGTTTCTTCTATAGTTTGGAAGCATTTACATGTAATATCAAGTCATTTGAAGGCATTATACAAATAAGCTGGTGAGATCAATGATGTTTGTATTATATTAACATATGCTAATGTAAATCACCATTATGAAATATATAGCCAGTTAAATATTAAGTGCAGGAAAAGTGCCTGTGGATAAATTACACTGTGTTTGTATTTGCACATACCACTCCCCATTTTCCTCTCTGTTTGGTTCTTCATCAGACACAGAAAGGCCAATTATCTCCAACAGGCTTGGCTGAGGAGTGACCCCAAGAGAATGAGTGGGGAGTGTTAACAATTATCCAACCTCCAAGATAAGAATTTGATCCATTTGCTCTGAAGTATTTGGCAGCTTCCACATCCACTGCACACACTGAAATCCTCCAAAGACAAACTTTCTTTTCTTATTTTTGAATTGAAAATTTGTCTCGTTGTTGACTGTTAGAAGAAGAGACGTGAATTATAGACACACACTTACACACATTTGTGAACTAAGTGTGTGTGTGTGTGTGTGTGCTTGTATTCCTATCTTTATGGGTGCATTGATATGTTTACACAGTCACACCATGGGGATGTCTGACACTATGGAGGCTAAAATTCAGGTCCCCACGAGGGTTAAATTTAAATAAAGTTCCCCACTTGTAAAATAGAAATGACGTGGCCCTATAATTACATTATTTATTTATGGAAGTCCCCATAAAGCATGAGGGAAACAGGTGCAAAGTGAAACATGTATTTTTCAGAGGATTGAAGATGTGCTTTTTCAAGAAAAGTATTTTGTATGTATTACTTACTCATTTGTATTTATTTTATGTTTAGATTATTATTTTTTATGTATTTAATATTATTATTATTATTGCTACTACTACTAATAATAATAATAATCTGTTTTTTATTTTAAAAAGAATGTTTTCCACTCACTATCCAATGGCAACTCAATTACAAACTTGGTCCTCATGAGACATGGAAAGGAGAGTGTGTGTGTGTGTGTGTGTGTGTGTGTGTGTGTGTGTGTGTGTGTGTTCATATCTTTATGTGCTTGTATTCCTATCTTTATAGGGACATTGATATGTTTACACAGTCACACCATTGGGACCTCTGACACTATGTGGACCAAAATCTAGGTCCCCACGAAGATTAAATATAAATAAAGGTCCCCGCTGATAAAATGGAAATGATGAATAATGATAAATACAAGAATTGCTCATAAAGTATGGAGGAAACAGATGCAAAGCAAAACATGTATTTTTTCAAAGGTTTGAAGATGTGTTTACTTTAAAAATATATATTTATTTAATTACTTATTTATTTTTTTCATATTTATTTATTTAAATATTATCATTTTATTTCATGTATTCATTTTTTAGTTTCTAATTTTTATTATACTTTTTTTTTTTTTAGATTATTTAATTTTCAAAACATGTGCATGCATGTGTGTGTGTGTGTGTGTGTGTGTGTGTGTGTTGAGGGGGTACATTCACCTTGGCTGCATCATGTTCACTCATAATTGTCACCATTGAAAAGCAGCAAGACTCAGCAGGAGGAGATAAACAATAAACTAAACCAAGGGCAAAGCCAAGCTGTTCTATGTTCCCAGAACTCTGCTGAAGGTTTGTTCAGTATCACCACTGTGAGGGTGTGTTGGTAGCCATGTGGGTGAATGTGACAGTCGCACAACCATTCATTAGCAAACTCCAATTACTTTAACTGCCTGCATATTTAGTGGAAGCTGCAAATAAACCCTGTGCATTGATTGATTTGAGCACAAAAGAAACAATCAGCGAACCATCAATGTAGAGAGGCTTTGGCTTGTGTGTGTGTGTGTGTGTGTGTGTGTGTGTGTCTGTGCACGCATTTTGATTTTCAGGCGGAAGAGTGATGGGATAAATGTGCG
The DNA here is from genome assembly GCA_020466265.1 of Siphamia tubifer. NCBI lineage: Eukaryota > Metazoa > Chordata > Actinopteri > Kurtiformes > Apogonidae > Siphamia > Siphamia tubifer. Next base: position 21,891,541 of record CM035805.1, read on the forward strand.
CAATAATTGGGGTGATAGAAGGTCAGTACTGGATTCTTAATGAGGCTCCAGTTCTAGGGACAAGGTGCCCTCTCATGAATGACACACGTGAACTAACATGTTGTAATTTCATCATCACATGCTGTAGGGGAGTATAACATGTGGTGAAAAAAATTAAAAGTAGGTAGTGGATGATCTTGTACCACCCTATAATGTAATAATTCCTTTAAATTGTGATAAAATTTCCCCTTAATTCGATCAAAAACATAAAAAAAAATAAAATAAAATTTAATAAGCAATTTCCCAATTGTGGGATCAATAAAGTACTTCTATTCTATTCTATTATGTAATGTAATACAATATCATGATAGCCTAGCCATGCTATCTGTAGGTTGTCATTGTCCTTATTGAAATGCTAGCTTGATGCTTATCAGACTCAAAAAATAAATAAATAAATCCACTTTTTAAACTTAACTGTTTACTTGAAAACTTGAACGTAACAAAACTCAACAGTTACCCACAGTTACGACACTTTAAAATTCAAAACAGCGTGTCCGAGAAAAGAATAAGAGAGAAAGAAAAGGCCAGTTCAAAAAGGTATTGCTCTCCAATCTCCGTTCTGATTCCTACTGACCTATCACCATGGCAACAACCCCAGTACGTCATGGGTTTTTAAACTTCACAATAAAAGTCCTCATACATTTTAAATGAAATAAACATATGTAAATAACATTTTAAATCTTTTTCAATCATTAAATTATAAATAATATTTATCTTAACTATGAACTTGCATCCTTTTAAATAAAAAAATATTCAAACTAAAATAAACTGCATTTAGGTTCCTATACTATCTCTATTCATTACATGTATGGATCTAGGAACGCTTCATAGTCAGGGGAGGCGGGGCTAAAAGGTTATCTTTCAAATCCTCTGTATGCAATAGGACGGTACTACAACCAATCAGCGTAATCTTTAGGATGACGTAGTTCGACGCCGGAAAGTTCAAGGAGGAGCCCGGAGAAAGTTACGAATGACTAAACAAAATGGTGGATTATTGTGTTTACGTAACAACTGTTGTCACTTCTGTAAAAAATTATTTAAAGTTTGCTGACCTTTCTTCATATTCTTCACTCATCTTTTATAAAAGGAAATCACCCGTTGTAGTAATTCTTTGATGGTTGTTTCTGGTCGTTTCTCACCGAATCATGGCAGCGTCACTTGTTAGTCCCGCCCTCTGACGCTATACTTCACAGTGATTCGTCTGCCAGTTTCAGGGAAATCTAACTAGACTACTACGGTAGAACATTAGATCTGTTGCCACTAGGAGGGTCTAGCACGGCTAGGCTAATATCATGACTTTAATATCATGAATTTTTACAAATAGGTGGCTGTGGTTCAGTTTATAGAGCAGGTCGTCCCATGATTGAAGGGTTGGTCGTTCACGTCCCGGCTCTAGCTGTCCACATGTCGAAGTGTCCTTGGGCAAAGCACTGAACCCTAAGTTGCTCCCAGTTGGTTCAGGCAGCACCGGCTACTGGTGTATGAGTGAATGGGTGAATGTGAGGAATTGTAAAGCGCTTTGGGCACCCACTGGTGTATAAAATACACTATATAAGTACAGTCATTTTACAAAAAAAATGTGGACTTTATTACACATTTTTTGTGTAAATGTAAAATTTGACAAATAATGAAATATAGAGTTCTACATTTTGGAGAACATTCTCAGAGTCGTGGTTTAGGAGGTAGAGGAATAATGTAGAAGTCTGCACTGAAAACAAACACACACATATATATATATACATATATATATATATATATATATATATATATATATATATATATATATATATATATATATATATATATATATATATATATATATATACACACACATATTACATATTAGGTTATCTGTTAACTTTTACGTGATCAATTTTGGGGGAAAAAAGACCTACCTAAAAATGTAATAAATCCTCAATAATATAATAAGGTATTACATTATTGGTAAACATTTTATTACAATATCAGGGATATTTTATTACATTATTAGGTTTCATTACATTTTTGATCAAGTCAATAGCAATTTTTCCATTTTCAGGCATTTATTAATTACATTATAAGGTGCTACATGGCTTACCAGTGAATTAAACTGAATTAAATTAAGCTACAATGTGACTTACTAAATAATTTAACTCCTGTAGGTGTCTTGCTATTAATTCTTTCTGTTTTAATATCCCTGTCCTCTGCAAGATACTAATAATAATATATTTTATTTATATTACAATGCATTTCAAAGGTCCAGTCAAGGCAGGAAGGAAGGAATTAAATTTTTTATATTATTAGTATTTTGGTTAGATGGTTCAGGTTTTTTTAATGGATGTATGAACAGGTACTGTTAGACATATCTTATACATGAAGGCAGCTAGTGTTCTAAAATATTAGTGTTTTTAGACCCATATGTTTTACATATATATGTTTTATTCAGCGTGGTAAATATGACAATCGATTGAAGGTCTGCTCGCTTCATTCAGTTAGTTTTGTTGTGTTTGTATCTAAAAAAAAAATTGTATAAACTAAGAAGTTAAATTAGTAGTCCATGTCTTTTTTCATATGCGTTTGCTTCTCTCCACACAGAAGAAAATCAATGTAAAGTTGTCGACCTCAGCGATATTCACAACCATTCAACATATGTCGTTTTTTTGGGGGTTTTTTTACTATAAAATGTACAGGGTCATCAAAAGTGTTAGCACCTAGCCATATAGTACAGATGTGTTCATTCACTAAACAACTGGAATTTATATCGTGACAGATATTGCAGCCTATGCTAGCTCATATACTGGTGCATGTCCTCGTCTGTAAATCTGCTCTCACATGCCGCTCTATTACCCCCTCCTCACCTGTAACATCAAAATGGAAATGATGGACAGACAATCTATATGGAAATGGTATACAGGTGTACCAAACACACTAGCGCTCAGGCAAAATGGACATCCCTTGTCTTAATCTGTAGCTTCTCTGTACAAAAAAAAATATTCTTTATGGAAATAACTGTGCTGTTCATGGCTTTAATGCATATATCTGATCCAAGTTTTTTTTTTTCTTTTCTTTTTTCTTCAGGGCATGACATTTGATAATTATTGGTGTTATAGATTTGTATTAACCCATAAAGACTCAGAGTTACTTTTGTGGCAGTTCCCAAATGATTTTTTTTTCTCCTTTCTATTTAACCTTTATTAAGGGATTTATCTTCATTGATTATATTATCCTCTGTGTTTTGCATTTTTCAGTTTAAGTCGCGTATTTTCCCTTGTATTTAATTACTTGATCTTGTAGATATGCATAAAAACTCTGCAAATTCAAAGGTTATTATATCAAAAGAGAGAAAGCTGAAGAAAAAGGGACTCTTGCAGTACGGTAAATCTATAAACCCAGTGTCTCCATCCACTATCATTGATGAAACTCCATGGGTTTTACTGGTTAATCAATGTTGTAGAAGACGGTAGTGTTTCTATGTTCACTTACAGAGACTCTGAACATCCAAATGAGTCATATCTGATGACCATGAAAGAATATTTGTATTTTTAACCAATTATTTACATGTATTGACAGAATTAATGGATCAACAGATATTAAATATTTTCCATTGGTAGATAGTCTAGGTCTTGAGTCTGTCTGGGTTAAGATGTAAAACCACTTAATATTATCTTTAATGAGGCCACAAAAACTAGATTAAATTCTGTCAGAACGTGATTAAATCTTTAACCTTCTGCCGATTTTACATCTTTTGAATGTAGATGTAATATGAAGCCGGTACTTTCACAGTTGCAGTCTAGAAGCCATGCTGTTATTCTCACATTGATATTTTCTCAAGTACTGTGGTATGTTTTGGAAAAAGAAATTCAGAAATATCTACATTTCATATAAAAAATAAGTGGACTGTACTCAATGCTTGTGGTGCTCACATGCACCTTGCATTCACCCATTCACACACACAGTCATAAATTAGTCGTCAATTTAGGGTTCAGTGTCTTGCCCGAGGACACTTCGACATGTGGACGGCCAGAGCTGGGATTCAATCCACCCACCCTTCAGTCATAGGATGATCAAATCTACCAACTGAGAACTGAGCTACAGCCGCCATTTTATATATATATATATATATATATATATATATATATAAATAAAAAGTGTCTGAACATAAACCCAGTATTCCCATGGGTTTTACTGGTGAATCAATGTTGTAAAAGATGACAGTGTTTCTAAGTTTGCTATGGAGCCTCAGAACGTCCAAATGAATGTCTGATTTACATGTATTGATAGGATTAATGGATCAACAGGTATTAAGCATTTTACATTATAAAATGCTATACTATATATATATATATATATATATATATATATATATATATAGTTTTTTAAAAATGCCACAAAAATTTGATAAAATTCTGTCAGAACATAATTAAATCTTTAATCTTAAACCCATTTTTACATATTTTGAATGTGCATGAAAAGAAGACAAACTATTTTATACCAATTATTTACATGTATTGATGGGATTAATGGATCAACAGGTATTAAGCATTTTACATTAGTCAATAGTCTGGGTCTTTATGGGTTAAATGTGGGGTGGGAAATCTTTTTTTGGAGCATTTTTTTTTTTTTTTTTTTTACCATATTGCATTAATAGCAATATAGCACACACTGAAATACGAATGTCTGCAAAAAAACTGAAATGTTTTAGTCCAGTCCAGAAGAAAACTCTGGCCAATCAGTGTAACAATCATCTTTACACTGATTGGCTACTGATACATCTGTCAAATATCAGTTCATTCCCACCCACCCTTCCCTCCACCTCCTGTACATTCACATAAACAGCTATGGTGGAAAAGAACCGGCGGCAAAACCAAAGTACAAACTCTAACCCTAACCAAAGCACGGAACAGGACAAGGGTGGTAATCAATACGACTCTCCAGCACTAGCATCAACTGAAAAAAAAAAAAGAGGCTCACAACCAATGCTAAGGTGACCATGTTTCTAATCAATATGTAACATGATACTGATATGATGTATTTCAACACTAATCAGTTATTGGTATCGTATTCACCCCATAATCAAATGAAAGATGTTGACGAAACTCCTGAATGCTTATGAATCTCTGTGACCGCTCCAGACCGCTGATGCATTCACAGATTTTTGATTTTTGAAGGTGTGGTTTCGAGGGGTGAGCTGATGAATAGGCATGGGTGTGTATATTTTTAGAATATAGGTTGCAGAAACTGTTTTTCTATGATCTCCTACCCTAGCTTTAAGATGTAAAACCACTTAATATTGTTTTTAATATGGCCACAAAAATGAGATAAAACTGTCAGAACAATTAAATCTTTAACCTTACACCTGGTTAAAGATTAGCAGTGGTTAGCATTCATGTCTCACAGCAAGAAGGACCCTGGTTCAATTCCAACACCAGACCTTTCTGTGTGGAGTTTGCATTTTTTCCTCGTGTCTGCGTGGGGGTTTTCTCATTATCAAAAGACATGCTCTAATAAGGCAGGTCTCCCTTGAAAAATAGATCAATGGGACACACCTGGGTAAATTAAAAAAAACTAAATGTTTGATTTTACATCTTTTGAATGTCCATGAAAAGATGACAAACTATGTTACACCAACATCAGTAGATGTTTTTGGTCACCAGTGGATGTTTGGGTTGGATATACTAATTTAACATACAGTAAAATACTATTAAAGTATATTGATATTATATGTTCTCCCAGGTGAAACTTAATCTCCCAAGTAATACCATTTTAATTAAATTGAAAGGTGAGATAGGATTATTATAATACTCCAAAAAAATAAATTAAAAATTAAAAAAGGCACAGTGAATACAAGTTAGAAAAACAGTAGCTAAATTGAATCCTTGAGACCTTACAGTGTTTCTGCAGTGTCACCAAGAAATCAATATGATAAAGAGTTCTTCATACATACATAATCCAGCTCCCATTGACTTTGTACACAGAGGACTTTATTACATTCACCTCCAAGTAGAGCTGTACAATATTAGTTTTGAGAGAAAGAAAGAAAGAAAGGAGAAATTAGGGGATTAGGCAGTGAGGTGGGATATGAATGGAGGAGGAAGGAAACTGTTAGAGTCACAGAGGGCTGCCTGGAGACCACTCAGTCTCCACACATTCATTATTCTGCAGTGGGTACATACTGTTCCATACCAACTTGTTGTTTTCCCCTTAGAGACTCCACAGTGCTGCCTGCAAAACCCAGCCTGCCTCCTTAACACAGCGCTTCACAAAGGTCAGAGAGGACTCCTCGCTGCTTCTTAAGGCCGAAACCAAACTGCCGATAAGTAGAACGACGCGGTTACAGATCCCAGGTGAGTTTCTACCGGCGCTGAGCCTCAGATGGAGAGATCAAGTAGGGTAGTCTTAACTTGAGACTGAGGGTGATGCTTGTGTCAAACAGGGGGGCCTCTCAAAATCCCCAACCAATAAAGAACACTTACTGTTTTTTCACCTGTGGGTTCAGGGTCGGCCTGACCCCACCGGAGACCCAACAACACACGTCAATTTGGAAGAGTTTTAAATAACCTTTTTATGTATGCAACCTCTTGTGGTTATATGAAGAAATACACATAATGGAAAAGTGACAGCACAGGTCAAATTAAAAGGCAAACATTTCACAGAGGGAGTGTTGAGGTGCATTTTGTAATAAACGTCATAATATTTTCCACACTATAGGGTGTACTGGGGTTACTGTATAAGATGCAATGTCAATGAGTGGTTTATTTTTTGTCATATATACTGTATATAAAACACACTGGACTATAAAGCACATTAAGAGAGAAAAAAAAACAGTCAGATAAGTCAGTTAGTCAAACTTTATTAAGTATGTTTACAATAACTCTCACCTTCCTTCAAACATTAATGAGTGTTGTCACAATAACTCCCAATTTTGTAACATGTAATAAAAAGACTTTATTTTTATCTCAACTGTGACTTTTTTTTCCCCCTATTTTTCCTAAATTTCCTGCCCATACTCATAAAAGTGAGTACAGTGACCCTATCAAACACATTATCTACACTGTAACTCACTTTTAAAGGCTTTATTTTAGATTTTTTTTTTTTAAATGTTTCAGATTGTTCCTGGTTAAATACGTATTATTGTATTCATGGAAGAAAAAATGTTGTTTTACTTTTTACTTTTGTACTTTATTACAATTGTGAAATTGGACTTTTTTACTTATACTTAAGTAGAGTAGTTGAAGCAGTACTTCTACTTTTTACCAGAGTATTTTTTCACACCAGTAGCTGTACAGAATGTGAGTACTTTTACCACCTCTGCTGGTTACTGTTTATATTATATAGGATATTTACTCTGAGTATAAATATTTGGTTTTCTAACTACAAAAGGTCTTTCAGGGAAGATCATAAAATAACATGTAGTGTAGTTAGACTGTATCACACATGATACACAAACACCAAATGGCTGTGATATCAGAATATGTCAGCCCATTCTTTGAGTTAAATATTAAAAAGGCAGAAATTCACAACAAGCCTGGTCACAACGAAGGTGCAGAGATTAAGACACTGGAGACACATTAAGATGATAGGAGTGTAGTCTTCCAGTCATGTACTTTAACAATGTTTATCTTTCAAACTGAATATTGGCATAAACAAACAGAATCCAAATCATTTTTAATACAAGTGGTGCCAGGCACAACAAACCCCACCCCTTACATGTATTGTATCTTATTTTGGGATTGATCCAGCTGATGTTATCGTGTTTATGCATATGTGATGATGTCAACATATCAAGTTGCCTCTATATATGTGCCAAGTTTGAAGTCAATTGAAAAATAATTGATATTTATTTTTCTTTGGGTTTTTTTGGTAGTTTTCTTTTTTTGTGACACTTTTTTTTTTTTAAGTTAACAAAACTAAAACATTTTTTTTTTATTGACATTTGATATTTTGTCCATTATAAAAGAATGGGAGAAGAAAAATCGTTTTTTATTTTTTTTTTAACTTTGACTTATTGTTCCCAAAATGTTATCGAATCTATTCTAGGTTCTATATAAACCTAATTTGTTGTGAATTCAACCAATAGTTTTACTGCTACAGTCTTAACAATCAAACAAACTGAACGAAAAGCAATACCCTTTACCTCACCTTATTTCTTAATTAAGTGTATCATTTGTTAAATTGTTTTTCAAAATAAAACCAAAAATGAGACAACCAAAAAACAACTTGTTTGTTCATTATTTGTTTCCAAAACCAAAATGAAAAAAAGGATGATAGAGGGTTGTTTTTTTTTTTCAGTTTTCCTTTTTGTGTTTAAATGAATAATAGAAAAAAACGGATAACGGCCATTTCCTGTTTTATCCCATTTTGACCTGAAGCAAACTGAGTAAACCGGAAATGAATCTTAACAACCCAAAGAAACATGTCCACTGGACTTGCAGATCATTACGGTATGATATGATACCAATTTTTTTGGTCACATCTTCAGGTCTTAGTTTCCCCAAATATGACGTAGGTTTAAATCTTCGTAACTACGGGTCAAAGGTCATTTCTGGTTTACTCAACTTGCTTCAGGTCAAAATTGGATAAAATGGCCATTATCGTTTTTGGTTTTTTTTTCTATTATTCTTTTAAACACAAAAAGGAAAATTAGAAAAACCACATCGTTATCCATTTTTGTCATTTTGATTTTGGAAACAATATTCTTAATTTCTTTAAATTTTGTGTGTAATCAAATCTTAATGTATTTCTTATTTATTTTATTGAAATGTTATCATGTATGTATAATCAGCTTATCTGTACTTTTGTAATTTTATAATTTTGTGCAATCAAATCTTGATGTATTTCTTATTTCACCCTTGTCTTAAATTTTTATTTTAATGATTAATCAATGTGAAGCCCTTTGGGCTACAGTTTTTGTATGAACGGTGCTATATAAATAAAGTTTATTCTTATTATTATTGTCTTATTTTTGGTTTTATTTTGAAAAATGAATGGTACATGGATTGTTGAAGTACAAAGGTGCGGACGTCACCTTTCTATATGATGATTATTAAGGTTATTTTTGTAAAATCATACTAAAACTTTTTGTGACAGGCTTATTTCCTCTGTAAACTAACCTTAAAAAGTGGGACATCTGTTACACTTTAAAGTAAAGTTGGTTGCACAGCATGACGGCTGTGGAGAAACACCACCAGGCTCCTGTTCAGTGTCTATGTTTCGTGTTTAAAACAGATCTTCGTAGACATCTAAGGTTGGAAATAAAAGGGACTTGTTTATTTGCCTTTAAATTGGACGTCAAAGTGTTTCTGTGTGAGGAAAGCAAGTCAGCAAGGAGCATAAAGGAACTGGATACCAATTTAGATTTCAACAGTAATCACAGGGTGAAATTTATTTATATTCTCACACATATGGTCTGTGTTGTTACCATAGCAACAGGTCATCCTGGCAGAAGAAAGGCAGCATTTAAGAAAAAAAATAAATAAAAATCTTACACATCTGACAAACTTAATTTCCTCGTCTCCGTTTCTATCGTTTTCTGTAACTTCTCACTCACTGTTAACAATATTGTCTCTTTCTTTCTTTTTCTTTCTCGTTTTAATCTCTTCGCTCCGTCTCTTCATCTCTCCCTCCCTCCATTGAAAGTAACACACACATCTGTGCATGAGTGTTTTCATCTCGATCTTATCTCAAAAGCTTATCTTGAGCCCTGTTTCCTTTCAGTGCAGACTCCACCATTTCTTTGTTCTTTCTTTTTTTCTTTCTCTCTTTTAACTGCTGACTGGATAATCAAACCTCTCCTGGTGTTTCTTGACTTTTAGGGATGACCACAGACAGGAAAAGTTGCTTTGTAACAACAGCGTCGGTAATGAGGAACTTGTTTTTCTTCCAACTGGGTTCCTTTTTTAAAAAAATCAAGCAGTCAAGGGTCATCTCTTTTGACTGTGTCACTCCTCCTAATGAGCTCAGCGGACATCAGACAACTGCTGCTTTTTTGCTTTCAAATAGTTCACCAACCAATTATTTATGTAGCTTGAATTTTTGAGGAAGGACTACTAAAGTTTAATTGCTTCTGTTTGAGTATTGAAGGACGCAGAAATAAAGGTTGATGTTAAAATTTGTAGACTTGAATAAGAACAGGAAAGAACAGACAAATAATGTGCATCATATGTTGCGTTTCCATTACAGTTTTTCGCAAAACAATATCGCTATTCCTCAAATTTTGACAAAGTATATTTGCACATTGAACGTGTTTTTATTGACGGTTGTTCTAGGCAGGAGTGTCGTAACTCTCGTGAAATATCATCCCACGACATTTCACTACTGTCACCTTCGGAGCTTCAAAATCACTTGACCGCAGTATCACCCCGATATTAGCATGAATTAATCGGCTAATTCTCTTGTCAATAAAAGTCACTGGCAAACTCTTTAAAGACACTAACATGTAAAACAAACCACCTGTCTCACATTATACGGGTCTGTATATGTGGTCCCTACATTGTCAGACCCAAATATTAAGTGGAAATATGCTTTAGATGTGTTTAAATGACAACCGCGAATTAGCATGTAATAGCATTAGCATTAGCATGAATGAATCGGCTAATTCTCTCGTCAGTAAAAGTCACTGGCGAACTCTTTAAAGACACTATCATGTAAAACAAACCACCTGTCTCACATTATACGGGTCTGTACATGTGGTCCCTACATTGTCAGACCCAAATATTAAGTGCAAATATGCTTTAGATGTGTTTAAATGACAACCGCAAATTAGCATGTAAAAGCATTAGCATGAATGAATCGGCTAATTCTCTCGTCAGTAAAAGTCACTGGCGAACTCTTTAAAGACACTATCATGTAAAACAAACCACCTGTCTCACATTATAAGGGTCTGTACATGTGGTCCCTACATTGTCAGGTCGAAATATTAAGTGTAAATATACTCAGCACTTAACAACAAATTATAAGCAGCCAATGGTTGTTATGGTTACAGGCTGTCATTTTCACTCTAGGCATAGTGATCATGTGACTATGTAGTCACATCCTGTGACATATATTGTGGAAAAAGCGTTTCCATTGCGCTTTTGCTGTTACGCTTCTAGTAAGGAGGACCCAAAATACAGACTTCAGGAAACCAGGCTCTTTTATTCTGAGCTCCAAGAATGTCAAAAAAACGACAAAAGACCACATAGGTCATACAAACAAAACTAGATACTTCAAACAATTAGTTCAATCTCCCAAGGGGGACCACGATCCAGTGTGTACCGTCCGGGAGGAGACGAGGCTTCAGGAGACGTATGTCTATGGGGTGAACTGACAAAGGAGAAAGCAAAGGAAGGACTTAAATAGGGAGAGATGATGAGGAACAGGTGTGTGAGGACCAGGTGAAATAATTAGGGTGAAAGGTGACAGGAAGCAGAAGGGAGAAAAAAACAGTGAGTAGAGATATGACATTTGCGATATATTAGAACATCAAAATGTCTGAAAAACCACCTCATGAAAGCGTGAGAACTTTTTTTTTTCGATATCTGAGTGTTTTTCTTTTTAATTCAGGCGTTTCCATTACCAGTTTTATATAGTGATATTTACATTTTGTGATGCAAACTGTTTTCTATTACATATCACTTGTACTGTTATATAAAACCATGTCCAGACCTTACATTATTACTGTCTCAGAATTGTAATGGTTCCTGTATTACTTTTGAAATTATAACCAGTAAAACCCAAGGAGTTTAACCCTTTTAACACATGATGCGTCAGCGCTGACACATTCTGAATGGATTGTTTAGTTTAAATCTTCAGAATTGTAATTATTATTTTTTTTTAAATCTGTGTTTTACTGAGTTTTGTTCATGAAACTGATCTATGGTAATAAACAGATAATCAAAAAGCAACTTATTTAGAAAAAAAATAAAAGTCTAAACTCAAACTATTGGAACCAAATTACAATATAAGTTCTTTCTTGTACTTGTACTTGTAAACCAGTGTAATTAAAACCACCTGTGGTGCAGGGAAATATTGTATGGGCGACAATTTTTGGTAACACTTTACTTGACAGGTAAGTTCATAACACATTCACACTGTAGCAACTGTAATAAACTGCACATCAAGCATTCATGACTGTTTCATGACTACAACATTCGTACCAAACCTTTCATGAATGTGGAAGACAGAACAATGACAATTTTTCAAAATAAAAGTCCAACAATTGCAAAGCAGCAGATGGCAAATCTGAAAAACACATTAAATACTGTGGATAAACGACTAAATATCTTTAAAAAAAAAGGTTGAAGAAAAGAGAGAAAACTTCATTCACTGAGTCTTTATGGATTAAACCTGATGTTTTTGTGCATCTTTCATCACTGTGGATGAAAAACAATAATGAACTCGTTTTGAGTGATGATGAAATGGTCTTGTTCACTTTTTCCTTCATACATGTACCATCGGGATATATTTTTTCCTTTATATCAAGCTAATTTTTTATAATGCTGTAACAGACTAAATATGCCTTATTTTATTATACCATTGAAAAAGAAATTTAAAATGATGAGTAATAATATATACTATCACAGGGTTTTTATGAGCACTTTTATGTCACTTGCACAGACACTGGGGGAAATATTTAATTCAACTTCTATTCAGGTAGGTATGTACATTTTTTATTATATTGTCTAAAATACATATTAACGTAGGAACATACAAAAAAAATAACAGCAGCAGTTAATCATTGATAATACTCATCAGGTAATCATCAAGTGGTGCCACTGTTTGATTTTATTTTTGTCTACTATGCTGAGTTCACACCATGCAAGATGTGTTTTCTAGAATAAAAGAGCTCCATCTTTTAAGTTGTTCATAACTAAAGCTGTCAAATGGAGAAAAAAAAATGCACTTTAACCTTAATCCAGTTAGCTGCAGAGCGCAGAGGTTTACTTTGTCAATCATTGATTCCAAATGGCTTTATACCATTGTAAAAAAAAAAAAAAAAAAAAAAAAAAAACATCTGAGGGGACACCTGTCAAACTCCGCCCCCCCTCATAATACTTCACTTTTAATAGATGGGACTATTTATTGTTTTCATGTTTGCTATAATTTCAAATATCACACGGGAGCAATCTGCCAGTCATTTTGTCACATGCCTTGAGCGCAGCATGAGTCGAACTGTGTGGTGAAGCTGCCTGTAGCGAGCGGCGTTCATACAATGTATGTAAACAGTATTTAATATTCATTTTGCACAAGGTAGAAATTGAAAAGTGTTCGACCTTTAGTTTGACAGATAAGAGGAAAGTTTCTCATTTCTGCTTTGCATTGTTTGGCAAAACTATAAAGTATTAGTATTTACCTGAAGCTGGGTTTAAAAACATATATTATAAGCTGTGACTTATGCTAATGAAAATATATACATATGGACAATAGCTGTGGCAGTTGTAAAAGAGTGATATGGGAGGAAAAAAACAACAACTTTTAAACATTTATTATTATATCATACCATATACAGGACACTTCCTGATTTCTTAGTGTTCAAACCAAACTGTGTAACTGTTGAAAAGTCAAAGTATTAATGTTACTATATATATGATGAATGGACAGAATAACCTGACTGCAATAATAACCCTCAGTGCCCCCCCCTCTCTCTAAATAACAGACCGACAGACAAACTCTGGCAAAAACATAACATAATTAGTAGGTTATTAGTAAAGTACTACTACTTTTGTATAATTTTTTTTAACCAGGTTAAAAAAAATTATTTTCCTTATGAATAAACTATTTTCAATCTTGTCTCTTAATTGCACATTTTTTGTTTTAATGTCTTGGTTTAGTCTATTTTAACTTTAATGTTAATTTTAATGTATCATTTTAATATAATTAATGTCTTTCTTCTATTCTGTAAATGCATTTTAAAATCACATTTTATCACTGATGACTTTAATGGGTTTTTTTTCTTCCTTTTTTGATTTGAATCTAATACTTTTGTTCTTCAGATTTTTTATCCCTTTGTAAAGTGCTTCGACCCTGTGTATGAATAGCGCTATAAAAATAAACTTGCCTTGCCATTTGTAAATTTAACCCCTAAAGACCCAGTGCTACTTTTTTCCTAGTTTTTTCAGTGATTTATTGCCATTTATTATAATATTATGCTGAGTATTTTTGTATTCTTAAGTGAGAATCTGGTGTGTTCCTACATTTAATTCATTCATATCCATAAAAGCTCAAATTCAAATTAAGAGTTATTATATCAAAAACAGAAAACTGAGGTAAAATGTGCCATTAACTGAACAGAAACCCAGTATCTCCGTGTACTGTTATTGATGAAAATCCCTGGGTTTTACTGGTGAATCAATGTTGTAGAAGGTGATGGTGTTTCCATGGCAACTACTGTATGTATCCTCTGAAAATTCAAATGGGTTATATCTGATCACCATGAAAAATGACAAACTGCATATAATACCAATTATTTACATGTATCGATAGAATTATTTGAGTGAATGTGGAAACACCATCATCAGTAGTAGATAGAGACACTTGGTTTATGTTCAGTTAATGATATATTTTAGTGGAAAAAAAGTCACTTTTTCTTCAGTTTTCTTTGTTTTTGATATAAAAAAAAAAAAGATTAACTTTAATCTGAGCTTTTATGAATATCTACATGATCAGTTCATTAAATATTGGAAAATACTTGATTTTCACAAGAAAAATGCAAATAAAACAGACGTTACCTTTGTCATAAATTGTGTTAAATCACTTAGGTAATGTTAATTATACTGGAAAAATATTTGGGAACTCCACAAAAGTAGCAGTGGGTTTTTATGGGTTAAATAGAAAAAGAAAGAAAAAAGTTTTCACTGCCATATTTGCTTCTTTATAGAGCAGGGTTTTATTTCATGAGGTCTCCAGGGAGGCTGATCTGCATTATTTGAATTTAAAAGAAGAACCATTACAGATGTTCGTCCAGTTCTGTTTGATGACCTTCTGAACTTTTTCTGGACAGGAGATCCTCTTATATTGCTTGTTTTTCAAGGTTTGATAAATATTGTAGCACTGTAAGTCCAGAGGGGCTTTCCATACAACAATACAATTGTAAAAACACACTAAACTTTTACAGCATCAGCACAGCAGTGGAACAGAGCCAGAAGCAAACCAAGTGTGTTTACTGTGGCAAGAATGGAGACGCAAAGTTTGTTTTTCCTCTAAGCTACACAAATAGGTTTGCTTATCTGTCTATAGCTGAGGGTTTCAGCTGATGGGTGGAGTCAAGTGGAGATGAGGGGATTGGGGGGGGTGGGGGGGTTCCCAGGATACACATTAATTCTGTCCATCGTACTTTACTGCCCAACAAAGTAAAAAGGCAGTAACTGCACAGTCACAAAACTGAGAAAAATGACCTTAAAGTTCTCTTGTTGTTCAGCCCCAGTAGTTGTAGGTAGATTATTGGACATGAGGCAGTTATTGTTACTGCATATTAACTAGTTCTGCAAAAACTACAGTGCGCCTTATATATGGATTAATTCTGGTAGTGCTTAGTGACTGGGAATTTTGACTGTTTATCTCATAATTTTGGCTTTTTATCTTGTGATTTTGACTATTTATCTCATGATTTTGACTTTTTATCTGATAATTTGGACTATTTATCTGATAATTTGGACTATTTATCTGATAATTTGGACTATTTATCTGATAATTTTGGCTTTTTATCTCAGGATTTTGACTATTTATCTCATGACTTTTTATCTCAATTTTCTCCAACACATGACAAAGAATTTGAAAGTTTCAAAAAACAGATTCATTAATTAAAAAAAAAAAGATGCAGTTACTGCCTTTTTGCTTTGTAGGGTAGTTTACACAGTCCAACTTCATTTTGTAGTCTTAATGTCTGTAAGACCCTGCCATCCTCATTCACTCACGCTGCATTTTTCCATTGTTTATCCACAACTATTTAGCATTCACAAAGTAGGAGTTAAAAACCATAGCTTACAATATGTTTATGCTTTGTTGTTTACAATATCTGGCTGTGTTAGTTAAGCTTCAAGCGTGTAATATTTTAATACACTTTACCAAAGCAGTTGTTCAACCATGCAAATATATAAAAACATTTAATGGGTGAAACACACATAGCATACAATAAATTAAATAAAACAGACAGCTGCTATTATGTCGTACAATAAAACCATGTCTCACACAGTGGTAGGAAGTGTCACTTTCCCACTGATTTTGCACAGTGATCGGATATAATGAGGAAAACGTGCATCTGTGCAAGTCTTCAAAATCATTAGTAACAAGGCTGCAAAGTTGGGAAATGTTTCAGTGTTCGATTAAAATGCATAGCTGCGTTCAGCCATAACTGAAAACATTTGGAGTTGTGTCATAGAGTGCAGACGACTCGTAGTAAAGCAGTTTGTCACCATATGTGATATTTTCTTTATGGGTTGACTTTCTGAAAAATGGCCATCATAACAGTTTTTGAGGCTGAGCCAAAATGTGAACAGGAGGTAATATATTTTCTATATAAAATGTAGACTTTTTGAATTTGTTTTTCAAAGACATAACACAGTACTTGAGGAAATATCAATGTGGGAATAACAGCATGACCTCTTGATATCAACTGTGAAAGTATCGGCACCGTTTTACATTTACTGCCTTGTTCAAATATAAAATCAGATTGTTTTGTAAAAAGGTTCATACTGTCTTCCAAACATGAATGTAAAGTTACAGTAGGTTCTTTTTAACAGACAGGGGGCACGTTTGTTTACCAGCTTGACTAGTTACAGCTACTTCCTGTAGCCTTCATTAGAAGCGTCACATGATATTATTATGAGCGGTCTTATAGCAGGGTTCCTACAGCTCAGGGCAAATTAAATTAAAGACTTTTTAAGACTTTTTTAAATTAATTACATTTAAGACCAAGCTGACAATGAACCAAAATTGAAAAGGGGGGGAAAAAAACACCACATGAATGATCTGAAGGCAGTTTTATCCAAATGTTAATTTTAAATAGAATATGACTTTTTAGTCCAGTTCCAGTAGAAATTTTAAATATATAACACACACTTGCAAAAAACTAAGTATAGTTAAAGGAAAACTATACCCACAGAATGATGTGCCCTCATTTTCTACTCACCCTAAATTATTTTTGTAATATAGGCAGCCTAAATGTTAGCAAAACTAACATAAATCATAGTTATGTGTCCAAATTTTTAAGACTTTTTAAAATTCAATTTAAGACATTTTAATGCAAATTAAGGCCATATTTTTAGAACAATTAATTCAATGCCTTTTAAGACTTTTCAAGGATCCTTGGGAACCCTGCATGGGGTGTTTCAGTTATTTTTTACGACTTCCAAATGTTGTCCCCGTATCTCCCACATATGTTATGTTGCACGATAATCATGGTATATTGTATACGATGTTTCATTTTTGTTCTTGTTGTATCTTGTCTTTGGATCTGACCAGTAAATGTTGTTTATTGTGTTTATTTATTTATTGTGTAAAGTTTATTGTGTCAAAAAAACACCAGAACACGAGACTGGATGTGAAAAGGAAACCTCACACAGACAAACAGAAGCAGCAAAACAACAAGCACATCAGGAAAACCTCAATTCAACCATTTCTGAAGCACTGCGAGAGAGAAAACTACACCATGGACTGGAGAAAGGCCAGGGACATCTGTGCCGAAAGCAACAGCACCGCTGGATCAAAGAGGACATCGAGATACGAAAACGTGAACCAAAGACAATGAAGAGGGACGACGGCACACACTTTATCACACCGCTGGGATGTAGTTCTGTAGAAAGCGTCTGGACAATCCTCCTGAACCAACCTATAGACAAGTTTTTCACCCGTTTCCGCTTTACTTCCTGAACTCCTCCCACATATGCTTTTCACTTCCTTTCTCTGCCTCTGGTTTGTTTTGCTAGTTAACTCTGATATAAATGCAGAGAAGAGCTTGCAGGAGATCTGGAGTTTCAGGCTGTGTACGTCTTTTTATAGGTGTGGGCGGAGTCAATTTCATGAGGCCTGATTGGTTACAGAGAGGATTACGACAGTGTGATGGCTCCGCCTACCAGCCATGTAGATCAGCCTGTTTTGCATTTAATTATGTGACTCGTAAGTTTATCATAATGCAATTCTTATGCCTGCTTAATTCCTTACAGCAGAGGAGAATGAAAGACAGATTGACATGGAATTTAAATTATACACACAGATGCAAACAATATAAACACACAATATGAAACCATCTGGCTAGTGAAAAAACTTGCTAGGATTAAAAAAATAATAAACTATAGGAAGCAAAATCACACATCACTGTAGCTCCTGTGTAAAAAAAAAATAACTTTCAGCCAGGATGGTTGGAGCAGTTTCTTTTCTTCACACTTGACCTGAAGTCTGGTGTGAGTTTTGCTTCCTCGACTATTACTCTGAGGAACACAATGTTTGTTGAGTTAAGTCTGACAGTTAAATTTAACAAACTTTTGGATGTGGAATCCATAACTTATCTGGAGTTTTTCCCTATCACATCAAGTTTTTGAACTATAGGATCCTCATTTTCATAAAACTTATGAAAAACAATGTACTTAAAAGATAAACATAGACCCACAATGAAATATGAAAGAAACATACATGACTGCAATGTTTATTTAACAGTAGTTTTTTTTATACAAAGGATATAATTATTCTGTAATTGTACTGTACGTATACCTATTGGGAGCTGTACACATCTCTCATTGCACTGTCTCTATGGTAACTGCACAGACAAGTAGCCACTTAGCTGTAGAGGAGTCTAATCATAATCAACTGACAAGTCTGTTTACAGCTAATCAGTGGAATTTTGTTTCATCTAGATTCTAGAAGGTAAGCTGTGGAGGAAAAAAAAACCTGACGTGCTATAAAAATAACACTGACAGCAATTTTGGAATCAGCAGTTCA
Source organism: Siphamia tubifer (assembly GCA_020466265.1). Taxonomy (NCBI): domain Eukaryota; kingdom Metazoa; phylum Chordata; class Actinopteri; order Kurtiformes; family Apogonidae; genus Siphamia; species Siphamia tubifer. The sequence continues at coordinate 21,910,468 of CM035805.1, forward strand.
ATTTTAGTTTCAATCAATTTAAAAATCTAACTTCAATACATGTAAATAGCTTGTGGTCTTTTCATGATCATCAGATATGACCCTTAAAGATGTTCAGAGGCTCTGCAGTTACCTTGGAAACACTATCTTCTTCTACAATATTCATTAAAACCAATGGAGTTTGATTAATTACACTTGGTTTTATGTTCATTTATTGACAGTTTTCTTTGTTTTGATATAATAACCATTCAATTTACTCTGAGTTTTCATGAACATCTAAATGAAGTATAGGAAAACAAATGCATGTTTCACAGTATGGTAGAAAATACATTGGGTAATATTATAAAAAATGGTGACAAATAAGAGAGGTTAAATAGAGAGAAAAGGAAGGGCCAATGGTCCTGTGCTCATACGGACCTCATTCAATAGATCATAAAATCAAACCCACTGTGTTTTTATCAACAAATGCCAAAAACAGTGTGAATGGTATAGGAAGCCTCCAAAGCTCTTCTGGGGTAACATCTGACTGAACAAAAGAAGGTAACTGGGAAATGACTGTATTTAAAGCTGTTAAATGCTACACAGGAGGTTGTTGGTGGAAACTAATATATCGACAATGACTTTATTTGATCTGGATTGAAACTGAACTCAGTGAATCAATCGGAAATGCAATTTGTTGAGAACTGAGGGAAGAGTAGCTGTCGTCGTAGTTGTAAACAAATTGTTTACAAAGGCAAATTTCGATAAAGTGATAAGCTTTGTGCCCAGTGCTTAGATATATCTTATGAATCAATCAGAATTAGTCCACAATTTAGTGAATTGTGGACGACGGACAGACGGACGAAGCCCAACATCAGTAACTCATTAGACTTCGTTCAGATGAGCTAATAATAATAAAAGTCTAACGGCTACAAAAATAAGTATTTGATCTTTATAAGTTAAGAAGAAAAAAATGGCAAATTGTTTCAATTCTGCACCAGCATGTTGAATAAGAGATAACTGTCACTAACCACTCATATGCTACTTAGAAATAACACCATCCTGAGAAGACGCTGCCTTAGCAATGATTCTTTTATCTTGAGTATCCAGAAATATCGTAAAAGTGGGCTTTAATGTTTAACTGGGCCATTTTTGTCTGACTCAAATCTCTACTGACGAAAAAAAACCCAAAACTTTGCAGCGTTTGACAAACGACCAACAGCATCAGGTATAATGAGACCTTAATCTCCATCCATCCATCTATCCCCTTTTTCATCCACCTTTCACTGAAGGACTGAACACTTTATGTTTTAGGTTTTTTTTTTATAAGTGGTACCTGCCAATGTTGCAGAACATTTGACACTCAGCCTCTCAAACAGTCAGTCTTTCTCATTTCTTTCCCTCACCTCTCTCTTGTACCTCAGGAACCACCAATTATTGGAACAAGAGAAGACGACATTTCAGAAACATGTTGTTCTGCTCTACCATGATAACGGCAGATATGAAGCAGTACATGGATCTTCTCTGTAGTTTGTGAAATAGAGCAGACTCCAGAGGTATGCGTATGCTTGTCTGTGACCTCCCTCAACATGTTGGAGACTAATGAGTACAGATTCAAGATTGGCAGACCGACAAGTTGCCAGAGGGGTTAAAGAGAACTTTGATTCCACTTAATCTGCCTCTTCCTTCAGCAACATGCTCGGCCAAATTGATTATTAGAAATACTGGACAACTGTTTCCTCACTGCAGATATTCAGTGAGGTCTCTAAGGTGCTCAGTCCTGCTGGGACAGACTTCGACACCTGGCTTTTCCAAACAGACCATGTTGTTTTGAATGCTAATTACCAGGAAGGAAACAGCTTGTTATCTATGCACTTTTAAGATGCACTGTGTCTTATAAATAATGCTGCAGTCAAATGGAAAACATTATTTGCAACAGCAATATTGTGACAGTACGCATGTCATATGAATATTATTGAAAATCACCTTATACATAATTGTCCCAGAAGAATGTGATGGTAGAAGATAAGGTCGGATTTACTGAACAAATTCACCTTATTGTTGAGTTTGTACTAATAATGTGAAATACATTGTCACGCCATTATTTCCTTTAAATCACTGTCAGTGCTACACACAACTCATTTTTAGGAAATATGCACAATCCAAACCGTACTACACTGCAAAAATCGAAATCTTACCAAGTGTATTTTTCTCATTTCTACTCAAAATTACACTCATTACACTTAAAATAAGACATACTCACCTCAAGAGAACTTATTTTTAGACAATAGATCTTGAAAATCTCATTTTGAGAAATCCTACCAAAATAATAAAGATGTTGTTTTTTTTTCTTTTACTTGAATTACATTTTTTTTTAAATCTGGCAATGGAACAAGTGAAATTTATCTTGGTAAGATTTGTTGTTGGTGGAAATGATCAAAAATAGTCACATGCCCAGTAAAGGGTTAAATTGATTAGCTATAGTGCACAAAGCTAACCAGGCTACAGCTATACATCTGCTGGAATTAATAGGTTTTATTCCTCCTCCATTTTACTCTCAGGATTGTATTTCATTCAGAAGTAGTTACTAAAAGCTGTGGAACCTTGATGTTAATTAACTGTATTAATTGTCAGTTAGTCTTAACTTACGGGTCAGCACTTTCAGGACAGTTTGCAGTAAAGATGCGTCAACGCTGAAAGATGAGAGCTGGCACTGATCTGGGAGTTAATGTATTTTTTTTTAGAATAGATGATAATAAAGCTTTTGCCATAGTGCTTGGTAATGGTGCATATTAATACAGCTGTTTTACACATTGTAATTAACTTTTTCACTTGCTACATGGCACAGGGAGTTCAAAGTGAGATTCAGAAGGAACTGCTTGTGTCATTTTATTTTATTTGATGATAATATGACAGTGTAATAGAACTGTGACATGCCTGCACAGCATGGTCAAATAAAGCCCAGGCTGTGCAGGCACACTGTAAAAAATGATTGTAGAATTAACAGCAAAAAAAAAAAAAATTGTAAAATTGCAACAAAAAAACTGTAAGTGAAAATACAATACGAAGTTGTTTATTGAAGAATATCTTTGTGCTCATGATTGCATCAAAAATAGCTGTAGTTTTTACAAGACAATTATGTGAACAAAACCAGATTTGCATGTAGAAATTATGTATGTCTCTCAGAGTGCTTTTGCAGTTATTATTATTTTTATTATTATATCGCTGTTATCTCATCTGACGTCCAAAAGTAAGATGAAGTGAATGCAAAAAAACGAAGTGTGATACTATCTTGTCTGATGTGTTTTAGCTGTTGACCTTCACTGTGACCTTGACCTTTGACCTTTATAGCTCAACATTTAATAGTTTGTTCCTTGACGCATTATCAATCATCTCTGAAAGTTTCATCAAAATCTGCACAGAACTTTTTGAGATATCTTACTGACAAACAACCTAAAAAAAACGACAAACAGACTGACAAACAAATGTGAGCTAAAACATCTTATTACCTCCTTCGCGGAGGTAATAAGATGCTGGTGCAACAGTGAATGCACTTCTGGATGAAAATGTATGTTGTGACATTTATTGTGAAATTGCATTAACATTGTGTGAAATGTCACAGTAGATACAAAAATAAATAAATAAATAAATAAAATAGATACTGTGTTTATTCCACAAATTCCACTGTACAGGTGGTAGTAGTCCACAGTGGAAATGATGAGGATTTGAATGACATTAAATAATTGACAATATACGGGCACAGATATCAGTCGTAGGTCAAATGATTACTAATTTGGCATCATTATTAATACTCAAGGTGGTTCTATATGATGAGTATTTAGGGAGATGAAAGAGCTGAACTGAGCCAAAGGATTTGACTCATGAAATAGAACAAGCATTTCCATCATATGGTTAACTGCACAAATTGATATAGTGACTGTTATCACTAAAGTAAATCCACTTTATTTATATGGATTGAATTCCAGGCTTAACTATCAAAAAAAAAAACAAAAAAAAAAAAATTTAATTAGATGTAATTGTCTGATAATATGTTGGCCTGTGCGTCCTAAGAAAAGCCTGAACTCACATAGGGATAGAAAAAGGTATCTGTGGTGTATCAACCCCCCCCCCTAAACAGAAATATTTCTCCTGTGTGTCTGGCAGCGCTGGGGGCTGAATGGCTGATGCATCAGTTTTGTGACAGTGAGGCAGTGAGCTGGAGGCAGCTGAATTCAACAGAGGTTAAGGTAGAACAGCTCCCACACAAAGATCCACTTTCCTCAGGGGTCCGCCACAAATGTTTGCCTCACAAATTAAGAATTAATTTAAAGGTGCTGGTGCAAAAAAAAAAAAAAAAAAAATCTCCGAACCAATTACCATTGCTGTCTGAGATACAGTCTCTAGAGTCTGAAGAAAGAGGAGGAATAGGAGGAGGAGGAGGAGGAGGAGGGACTCAGTGATTTTCTATTTTTAGATACTTAAAGTGTCTCCTTAGAGAGGTATATTTTGAAAAGCCTCAGGTAGATATAGATAGAAATGCTTTGCACCCGTTTATTCCTTTTCTCCATACTGTCCTCTCCCCTGACGCTACTGTAGCTCCTTAGGTATTTAATGAATAATCAAATACATTTGACCATTTCCTCTTCCCACAGCATAAGCACCATGTCTACCAAGGTGCATTGAATTTACATCACATTTTAGGTATTTGACTGCTTCTTAGTCTGCCTTATGAAAACAGTCAATGGCTGCATACAGAGTTGTGACAAACATGCATAGATTTTAAAGCAGGGGTCTCAAACATGCGGCCCGGGGGCCAAATGTGGCCCGTCAATGGTTCTAATGCGACCCATGGGATGAAAGGCATAACAAGTATTAATTGATAATTCTTCTTTTTAATCCTATAAATGATGACAACTTCATATGTTTGCCATTGTTTAACCACAAAAAATGATGTTAAAATATGAAAAGATTTACATTTACAAACTATCATGTAACAATAAAATGTGAATAACCTGAAATGTCTAAAGAAAATTGGACAAAATTTGAACAATTTTCTGCTTGTGTTACTCATGTGTGAAGTGTCTTTGTAGAACTGATCCTTAATAAAACACATGGACTAATGATAAATTCAGGCAGAATATTGTTAAAAATGCCCTCATTTTCCTTATGAAATTAAACTTTTTTTGCATTTAGATCATTTATAAAAGTATTTTCATAATTTAATTGGGGTTTTTTGCACTAAAACAATGACAAAACTTTGGAGTTGTCATTATTTATATGTTATGTTTTCATTTTACTGATCTGGCTCATTGGAGATCAAATCAGGCTGAATGTGGCCCCTGAAGAAAATGACTCTGTATGTTGATTTAATCCTATAATGCCAAACTTATCATATTTGACACATGTATTTTGAAGTCCTCTACATGATCGTGTGCTATTCTTTTCTTAAAAAACCTGATGTATACAATTAGATACGTGTAATACAAAGATAATCCACCAAGTGGGAGGGATTCATTCACCAGAGGCCTTTCCATTGGAACTATACAATTTGTTAGGCACCTTTGTGTTATAGTGTGCTTTTGTTTGTTCACAAATAATATTTCAGCTTTGAGACCCAATGTATCAAATATGACATAAAACTGAAACAAATATGTGAAAATTGGTACATGTAAAAATTAGCACTGTCAAAATGAATGCATTAACATGGATGTATTCAACATCATGATAAATCTATTAACGCAATTAAATACCACAGTTGTTTTCACTCATTTTGTTTCAAGTTGTTCTGTTGAAACTGCTGCGGGTGTTGAGTCAACATGTTAACTGTATATATGTTTATAGTTTTTGCATATATTTGAGATATTTTATTACATTTTTGGTGTGTTTTTTTTCTGTACTTGTGTCTGTACCCTGTGATAAATCTGATTAAAATTTGTAATCATTTGATAGTCCTGGAAAAATATATTGAATTGTTGTTTTGTTATGTTCTTCAGAAAAACTAATAGACGTTCAGGTTTCAAAGCACTGGAATTTTCTACCAATGATTTAATGGTTCAAACTTTACATTCTTCTATGTTTTTTATTTTATTGCCTAAATTGTGTCTTTTTATCAAACCAAATGCTACACTCCTCTGTCTGTTTCATTTATGGTCACTTAGAAAACAGTCTCAACCAGTCTAAATCAAATTATACTTTATTATTCTTAAATTGTCAAGTGAAAAGGCTTAATAAAGAAAGCTTTTCCCAGTATTCATTATATTTAAAGTGAAGTGAAGAAACGAAAATGTCTTATTTCCATCAAGTCTGTAGAGGAGAAAAACAATGTGGAAGGTCAGAGATCAAAAAACACATTGGAATTAAAATTACTTGCAAAGACGTTTTGTTATCGTGTGTGACCTGAAGTCTTTAACATTTTAACAACGCATGCAAAGGTTAATATTTTCTAGTAAAAAAATAAATAAATTGTTCCATTAGAGGGATATTTTAAGATTCAAACCTCCACCTATAGACTTGGCATCACCCTCCCCAATGGTGGTACATAATAGTGCAGTGTGCAATGTAACTAAATCCTTCTTCGTTGCTGTGTCGGCAGCAGAAAGCACTGCACTGCTCACAACTTCCCACAATGAGCCCACAGAGCTGTCAGCAGCAGCCACCACGGGGGGAATAAAAGATGAAAATGATTCATGTGATGTTATGTTGTGCTCCTCGGTAAATCAGCCAGAACAAGTAAACAAATTTATGTTTCTTAAACTACAGAGAATGTGACAAGTGAAGGAAAAATATGAGTGAAAGGTTTTTTATTCTATCCTCTTTGTCCTTCTGGAGAGTGAAAGGAGGTGATTTATGGGTTTGCTCTTGGTTTCAATAAGGCTATGAGAGTGTACTCTACACTGTATATGTGTGTTTGAGTGCTAGTCTGACTACTGCGGTGTCACCGACTGTACCAGACTACTGGGATAGAACCATTCAACCCAAACTGGCAGGCTCAACACTGACAAATGAAGGTCAGATATCTGCACAAATCAACACAAGGAGATCAAAATACCATGCTGCACTCAAACAGTCTGATTGCACATCCTCCATCCACTCACTTTCTACAGCTCTCCACAGGAGTGTTAGCAGCCAGATTGTGTCTTCCCACTCCCAATTCCCTCCTGGTTTTTCATCATATCATCTTTTACGAGGCAGACAACTCCAGAGAGTAGGCTTGTCACAGTTAAATCGGCCATCAAATTCAAGTCTACTGTAAATGACCTGTCATTGGTATTCAATCGGAGAGCTAAGGAAGAAAGGAAACACTCTTTCACTGTAACATTTCCATTTAATGCTCTCCCAGTCAAATACTTAAGAGTAAAACTGATAGTCACTGCCACCCACTGACTCTGCCAAGAACTGCATTATAATGTACTGCAGGCTGAAGCAAAAGGTCTGCAAGATCATTCTTTTTTTTTGTCACAGAAAGTGTGTGGTAACATTAATGCTGGTCCCAGCCAGAAGCAGAAAACACACTCATACAGCCCCTAAAAGGGTAGAAAGGACTTTAAATGCTCTGCACTTTTGTTCCGCTGAAATGTAGCACAGCAAACCAAGGGAAAATTCACAAGAAGTGCCAATAGAAAATGTGCACTGAATACATATGACCGTTTATAAATAATTCAGTCATTTAGGCACCTAAGCTACTGCAGCAGTGATGTATGTCTTTGAATGTATGTGTAAGTCATATGGTAAATACAAGGATATCCTCTGTTCCTACAGGAAGAATAACACTGTACCAAGTAAAACTCCTTCCACTTGAAGATTGATTCTACTACCTCCATGTTTTTTAAAGAAACATTCATTTGAACAACTGCCTGAAGTTATTAATTTAATCAGTCTTTTAAGTATATGTAAAATATGTTATGCTCTTATGCTATTCTATACTATGTAGCGCTTTGTTATGCTGTGTTGTGTTACATTGTGCTATGCTATGCTTCACTATACTATGCATGTATAAACTATATGTTGTGTTTTGTCATGCCACGCTGTGCTATAAATGTCCTCGTGTTATTAGTAATAACCAGTGTTTCACACTGTTGCTGCTTTAGAGCAGAGAAAAAAAAGCTACAGAAGGATCAAGGATTTTCAAAGGAACAAAAGAAAAAACACAACCCAAGTCCTCTACATCAATGTCATTGGCAGTTGTCATGTATGTGTGCATCTACAGCCTTATTTACTAGTGCTACCAATGGATATTGAGTCATTTGTAATCGTTGCAGAAGTCACCTGTGATCTCCATCAAGTAAGTTGGAAATTCTTCTGTAGACTTTTGTAATGGATGGGATTTGTATTTTCCAAACAGATTTTATTGGAAGTGTAAAATAATCTATTTGGCACAGTTTGGCCCACTTTTGTGCCAAACTGTGCCAAATCCACTTTCCGCCTGGTATTATCTTCACTTAAACCTTTCTGGAGGCTTTGTCCTTTGCTCTAAGTCTATCAACTTGTGCACATGTGTACTGAAGGTGATCAATAGTGTCTACATTCATGGAATCATCATTAGCAGGGTGTTATCCTTTATCAAATAAGGGGAAAAAATAGGCGAGGATAAAAAAAAAAATTCTCTTTTAGCTTTTAGTTTACTCAGTTATAGTAATAGCTACAGTATTTTGGTATTTCACTCTGTGACGTCTGTAGATGTCCACAGACACAAAGAACAACCATATAAACCTTAGGATTGTGGAGCAGTTCTTCATTTACTTTGGGTATGTCTTTTAGGTGTTTTTCCCTGAAAATATTGTCAGGGTGGAAGAGGTTAAGTGCAAATGTTCCTATTTCAGTAAATCCTGTAATAGGATTAGACCTGTATCGAAGTCATATTTCTGTGATCTGATGGGATGTGCAACAGTTATTCTTTCAGTTTCACATGCTGTATATTCTAGCTTTTCTATGTTGACAATTATAGAAGCAGGCTGGTGATGACAAATGTAACTTTTAAACAGTGTTTTAGGTGGTCATTCAGTGGGAAAAAACTGAAATTCCTCAGAAAAACAGCCTCTCTAAAGAAGACGATGATGGATGACAACACACGGAAATGATATTTTTTCTATCTTTCTGTAGTTATCTGTAACTGCTGAATCTGCCCTTGACATTACAGCTATGGAATTGTCAGTCATTTTAAGGAAATAAAAAACTTTGTTGAACGTAAACACACATGCAGAGGGTAAATTTACAAGTTACCACAGACCCACATATATACTACTCTTATGTAAATAGGGTAGGGGTGGCCAAGCTTGGTCCTGGAGAGCCACTATCCTGCATGTTTTAGATGTATCACTCTTCCAACACACCTGATTCAAGAGCTAAACGTCTCATCAAGCTCTGCAGAAGCCTGATAATGACTGTCAGGTGTGTTAGAAGAGGGATACATCTAAAACATGCAGGGTAGTAGCTCTCTAGGACCAGCATTGAACATCCCTGTTTCAGATGTTTCCCTCTTTCAGCACACCTGATGGTTGTTATCAGGCTTCTGCAGAGCTTGATGATAGACTTATTATTTGAATCCTTTTTGTTGGCAGAAGGAGACATCTAAAACATCCATTCATTCTCTAGGACCAGGGTTAGCCACCCTCTGAAATAGGGCTAAAGACAGTCACTTTAAAAAAAAAAAAAAAAAGTCAGCACAAAATAAACTACAACACAAGCATCCAAGCAGAAACAAATATTACAAAATGAACCATTAAATAACACTTAATGTTTTTTCCCACATGTAATATATGAACAAATGTAGTGATTATAAACCTACTACTTTATTTCCTAGAAGAGTGTGATATGTTATTTTACTACTTTATGCCCTTTGGCGAATATGTCGTGTGTGTGTGTGTGTGTGTGTGTGTGTGTGTGTGTGTGTGTGTGTGTGTGTGTGTGTCAGACAGACGAGGGAGGTCGTAATTAGCTGTAATAGTAATTAGACTAAAGGTCGATGTTAACAAGACAGAGTATCTAATTTCTCACTAGATATGAATCTGCACACAGATTGCAGGCTGTGAGGACACACACACACACAGGTGTACTCACACACACACACACACACACACACACTATTACTCATATGTACACAAAAAAGTAGGGCGACATTTCCATTCTGGAGGTGAGCTGATCTTGCTCATGACATTTGGCACTCAACACTTAAACCTCCCGTTCTTCTCTTCAGCCACTGCATCTCATTAATGCTGATAGCCAATTAACACAAGCAAGAATTATTAACCTTTTCTGCTTCTCCTCCATACCACTAATGACCCCAGTGTGCTCTGCTACTTATCTTTATCCGTGCTATCCAGAGACACAAGTGAGTTTATTTCTAAGCTTGGTGCTGGAGTTAATGCGGCAGAACTCATGAGGAGGAAGATGAATATACAGTAGTTGTGCTTGTGTTTATTGTCTTAAAGGGCACAGCCACCTACCAGGGGATGTCATAAAGATTATATCTAGAGCTGAACTATTCACCTGTGAGGACTTACTGCCAGGCTCTTTGATTTTGCTTTATGATCCTAATTTTTTTTTTTTTTTTTAATGCAAGTGGCGTCAAACTATGCAATAATTACTACATGTTACACTTCAGTATTGTCTCACTACCATCCACTACAGCAGTGGATGTGTGGGCAGCTTTAACAACAGCATGAAAAAATAGGATCTTTTCTCTGTGACAATGTAATGTCTTTGTAGAGCAATAGGAAACAAGCTTCGAGGCACAAAGATTCAAAGATATGAGAATGGATGTGAATGGATAACACTTGACATGAAGCTCCCATTGTGTATTGATGAGGTTTATATATATATATACATATATATATTGCATTCTCTGCACCCAAGCGCAGAGAAAGAAGGGTAAGAAAGATATACGGACCAGACCTTGTAGCTGCAATCCATCACCTCCTCAATTAACATTTGATTAGGCCAGATGATGGTCTGTATCGACATTTCATTAGTAGCAGAGTCAGTATTGCACTGTGTCACTTATGTTAATGGCTTTGCTGTGCTGGAGCCTTGCAGTTACACACCAGAAAAATCTGAGCTACAAGCTAGCAGGGAATCTAATGATATTTTCCTACACTTATGTTATCATGCAGAAAGGGCAGATATTCCAAAATAGATCACTTCCCTTTGGCCAGCTTGCACTACTGCATTTCTTCTCGGCAACAATACACGTATAGGGGGAAACAAATGCAAGTAAGACTTTTTACAGATTGCAAGCAGCAGCTGCATCATTCACGTAACCCTCCTCCTGAAAGCATTCATCATTTATCGCTTCATTGGAACCTTAGACAGTATGAAAAGACTCTAATTAATAAGCAAAATGCCAAGAAATATCAGCATTTAAAAAAAAAAAACATTTACGTCAGTGAAATCAGAAAATCTAAAAACAATTATGAATGATATGAAAAATGGTCTGCAAGAGGAAAACAAATAAAAGTAGGAAGGGGTATGACCTTTACTCTCAGAACCTACAGGGGAGGAATATTACCCAAAAGGCTCTGAGCTGATCGATCCAGGAGCAAGGCTCAGTCGGATCAATACTACCCTTAATATAGTCTATACTAAACATTGGCTTTTTAATGAGACACTGGTGGCACTTTTTCACCTCACTTCACTAGCTGAAGCACTTATTGTGTTTTATTTCACTCCTATTTCAACCTTGGGTGCTTCTGAACCCTGGATGAAGGAAATACAGAAGTTAAAAAAAATTACATCACGGGTATTTGCCACCATTCTGACCTTTTTATGCAACAATACTTCCTGAAGAGTCCTGTATATGGGATGACAGTGAGCAAATCTACTGTGTCTGTGAGCATATTTTTCATGAATATGGGTGAGTATATTCAAGATAAAGTACAATAGACTTTTCTACATGCATGATGTATGATCCTTACATTATAAATGCATGAAAACTGGGCTGTATACATTGTTTGACAAGGTAATAATCATCTAACAACAGCTCCATCATGTGGTGAGTAAAGCTACTGACTTTCTCCAGTGAAAATCCCAGGCTATTGTAATCTGTATTCCACCACAGAACACAGATTTATCTTTTCCTTGTATGTCGGAAGTTCCATCTTAAGCCAAAACAGGACACAAGCATGACTTACTGTGAGTCTCTGAGGTTGGATCACTTTCACAAAATGTCAACATTTGTCCAGACCACTGAAGATTATTGAAGCGAAAATGTCACATTTGCATTCTTTTGGAGACTCACTTCCCCTGCTGCTCTTTGGTAAGATACGTCTTTTTACCTTTAGGCTACACATTTGAAGGGATAAATCCTCCTACTATATCAACACTTTAGTCGATATCTCTTCAGTAGACTAGAGAACATATTAAATAGAAAGTCAAGTCATTTATCTGTATCAAATCAAAGGTATACCATGACTGATAACTGAACAAATCATGGTAATTACATTTAATAAAAAGGAATAATAATAATAAAAATAAAAAAAATGGCAGTAAAAAAAGAAAAATAACTATAGTTTCTAGAACTAAAAAAAAACTCAAATGAACATTATAAAATTGCACAAAAAGACAGTTTTATTCATTTTTATCTGTTGTAAATGCTTCAGGGTATATATGAATAAAAACTTGAAACTTTATTTTTTAACAAATTATATTCAATTTTATGTATTTCCTCAAAGAATCTAAACTAAAACTAGGCAGTTCCTCAAAATCTAAACAATAGTTTGCAAAACCAGTAGTTAATACTTCAGGATATACATAAATAAAAACCTGAAACCATTTTTTTCCCCCTACTGTAAATCATTGTCAATTTCTTGCAATTCCTCAAAAAAAAATAAACTAAACTAAACGATAATTAAACTACACATGCATTTGCAAAACTAAAAGTAAAGTGAAGTGAAGATGCAAAAAAAAAAAAAAAAACTATAATAACTATTCTCTCTATTTCTTCACCAGTTCAAAGTCTGATTAATCCATCCATGATTCTAAATAATCAACCAATAAATCAAAACACAGGTGTAATGAAAGTGTGAAAGTGTGTATACCATAAAGTCAACAACCACAAAATAAAACAAAGAGCTATGACTCCTAAAAATTAGCGTTCACATTTCTAAAGGCAGGTCTGCTTTTTCAATTCCTGGATAAACTCTATAAGGAGTCCTTGAGGTGGACAGGAGGTGTGAACTTACCTCATTCTTCCTGGTAGCTCCTGCCCTCCTGGCATGACCTGGATAAGGTCTGATCGCACTGCCCTGCCCTGGGAAAGGGGAAGCCATTAACAGTCCCGTGAGAAGGACACATTCAAATAGGAAACCATACAGAATAAACACAGAGTGAGCGCACCGTCGCGTTCCCATGACCCAAAATGACTGCATGTGAATGAATGTGAGTGTGTGAGTGCATGTTGGAGTCGAGAGGTTTGGCGTATGTTCAGTGTCAGCCAGATAACCAGGAGTGTCGTGTGTGTTGACCCGGTCGACTCCCTGTATGCGTTTACACTACAACTGGCACCTGCATCAGTAAAAAGTCAGGGGATGGGATCATGAACTAAAATTCTCACATAGTACTACTACAAAATAATATATTTAAAAAAATAATACGAATAATGCCTTTTTAAAATGTCAAAAATAATCAAAAGAAAGAGAAATATTATCAGGTGACACTGTGATATTGTGCATTTTCTCCAGTTAACTTGGTCAAAAGAATCACTTTAATAATAATAATAATAATAATAATAATGACCTCCTGAGACTCAAGAAAGTACAAGTGTTGGCGTCATTATATTAAATAATTACCTTTATTGTTTTGTTGTTGTTGTTTTTTTTTTTCAAATGCATTTTTTACATTTTTATAGAATTTTTGAGAATTTTTTTTCTCAAATAAAGCTATGAAACTCTTGTCACCTACAGAGGACAAAAATATTTCTGGTTCTCAGGGGAATTAAAAGAGCTCATTTTGATTTGTTTAATCACCAACGCTTTTCCTATCAAAATATACTTGTATTTCTTTTAGTATTTCACTCTTTATTTTCACATTTTCCTCCCATTGTATCACCATTTATTGACTGTTCTATGGGAAACCAAAGTAATAGTCCTTTGAGTCAAGCGCTGTCCACTAAGAGGCAGTAGAGATCTAGTGTTCAGCACACCACCCCAAACAGTCTTCACTTGCTCCATTTGCCTGGGGCCAAGTATATCATAAACACATTTGAGGGTTTTTTTTTTTTATTTAGTGCGCACAAAACGGTGCTTAATCAAAGCCCAAAAGCGACTAAATATAACTTATACTGTATAAGGCAGCAGACCCGAGCTGATGCATCACCATAATAGAGCAGGTCTACATTTACAGTACTACATAAAATGAACATTTCTATCAGAAGAAAAACACAGACTTTGTCCAAATCTTACGCTCGTACTTTGATTTACTGCCGTACCTTGGAACAAAAACAGGTTGTTATTCATTATTTCATGAAGATTTACTATGTGAACAATTTCAGCTTGAGGAGCTCAAGTGCAGTCATTTTAGCTTTGGTGATGAGCCAGGGTACTTAGCCGGAGGTTGCCAACATCATTTCAGCCTCTCTCTCTCTCTCTCTCTCTCTCTCCTCTTGAATGGGCAATCAGAGGGAGCCGTACACCAAACACTGGTCCCATCATCAGCTGAGCATCCGGAGCATTGTATATATTATGTGTACATAACTAAATATGTGGTTTGACCAATGTAGAGGGGGATATAGAGACCTGAAGGGTTGGGGGTTGTTCAAGGACCCTTTGATTATAGCATAATGAAGGCTAAGGTTGAGAGCAAAGACAAGGGTATCTATGTTAGGATCCTCTTAGGATACAAAAGAAGGGGAGAAACACTGCTAAATATATACACTACCCAAGAGAAATGCAATTACATGAGTATATAAGATTAGAATAATCCAAAAAAAGTATACATTTAATGCTGAAAATAATCTGTAAACTGGTGTAAAACTGCCTTGCATTGTATAGATAATAAGACAAATAAAGCATGTTAAAAGAATACACTTTCACAATGGCTTTATTTAATTCCTGCCAGAAATCCAAACGGAGCGTAGGCACAGACAGATTGATAGAAGGTTTATGGGCTCAGTGATGGATATAATAGCATGGTTATCTTTATAGGCCTGATGTTCATGCATGTGTGTGTGTGTATGTGTGTGTGTGTGTGTGTGTGTGCATACACGTACCCATATTTGTGCCTACTGGTGGGACTATGTTCATGCATGTATTGTGTGTATATATCAAGGGGGATGGGGGTTGTCACTGGAAGCATGGTGCAGATTAAAAAGGGGGGAGTGTGCAAAGGAGTAATGACAAGAAAAAGGGAGCTGAGGGTTCCCAAGGCAACCTGCTGCTCCCTGGCCCTTGCTAGCTGGCGTGGGGGGCCCTGTCTCATCTTGTGTTGTGCCGGAGCACCTGCACACTGTTTGCACAGGCAACAGTGATTATTTTGATGATCTATTGGCTTGCTAGAAACCCACATTAGCGCTCATATTCGCTGATCTAACATCTCCCTCTAGATGTCATCCATTTATTCAGCTGGAAATGTTTGAGGAAATGCCATATATGCAGAAACAAAAAGACCCAGCCCAAAGCAACATTCAGCAGCCCCTGGATCCACACACACACACACACACACACAGCTTCACTGTTGCAACATGCTTGGCGATGGATCTCTGATGATGTGCAGACTGAGTATTATAATCTTGTCAGGAAAGGGAATTCTGTTGGATGCAAGGTAGAGCATAGAAAAGCATCAATATGGTGAGTATTGAAGTGTTAAACAGGAGGAAAAAGTATAAGCCTGAAGATGAAGGTGGTGTGTCTGGAACTGTTTCTGTATGTGGGTGCTTGTTGAAAGTGTAAGAACAACACATCTGACCCTGAATTATTACTTCAAGCTATTTAAAAACACCAAGGCCAGGTAAAACAATTACAAGACGACTCTAAAGTGAGAAGAAGAAGAAA
The DNA here is from genome assembly GCA_020466265.1 of Siphamia tubifer. Lineage (NCBI taxonomy): Eukaryota > Metazoa > Chordata > Actinopteri > Kurtiformes > Apogonidae > Siphamia > Siphamia tubifer. The sequence continues at coordinate 21,926,406 of CM035805.1, forward strand.
AAGAAGAAAAAAAAAAATGCTCCTTGGATGATTAGTACTTGGAACCCAGATGATGCATAAAAAAAGATGGTACATTTTTCTGCAAACCACAGATATGTACAGTTCAACCTCTGTATTTATTCACAAAAATAAGAATAAAACACTTAAAAACTGCATTTCTCTGTACAAGTATATCAACATAAGTGATGGTGCATCCTTATGTAGCTATATTTACCTAAAGAGGACTAAGACATACCCTCATTAGAAGAAGTTTTAATATATTATCGACAAATATAATGAAAAATAGCTCATAAGAGTTTAGTTTCAGTGTTGATATTATCCATGCGTTCTTGATAATAACCAAAATCACTTCATTTCTTACGTCAATGTATGTATGTCCCCAAAAATCTAAAGACAGTTTGGCTTAATCAACTTTTTTCTTTACCTTAGTTGAGGTAATGTATGCATGATCAAATCCTTGAAAAAAAAATATTTGGTTAGGATTAGGAAAAGACTATTACTGTTACTGTAATGCATCTTGCCAATCAAATTTGATATGTTTCTATTATCCTGCCCAATATAAATACCGTTTAATAATAACATATGAACATCATTTCTGAGAGCTAAAAGGACCATAAGCTGATAAAACTCTAGAAAACTGATAACATAACATGGAAAAATATGACTATGATACATATTTTGGCTCCTCAGATGTGGAATTAATACATTTTCAAGGTTTTCAGTTTAATACCATATGGACTCTGTGTGGATATTAGCCGAGTCAAAGAGAAGGACAACACATACTGTAGGGCACCTTGTGAATTGAAGTCAAAACCAGTATTTTCCATCTGCTGTTGCTATATGAAACACTCTAAAAGGTAACACGGAACTGTTTTCCAACTGCATATGACAAAGCATCTTTCTTGGAATAATTGTGATTATTATCTGGAAGAACAACAAGAAACCATGTACACAATCTACACACACTTTACCCCTCCTGAAGACCTCTGCATTTCCTGTTAGTCCCAATAATCTAGGGACAAGCAGCTCTACTTCCTGGTTCTCAGGCTGGTGAGGAAGGAACCGCAGTCTGGTCACACGGTGCTCACCGCTTCCCCTCACCACCACCCTCTAACTCCCTCCCTCCATTCCATTCCTTTCCTCACACTTCTCTCTCTCTCCTTTTTCCAGCTTCTCTCTATCCTTCTGGTGACTTCTTCCTCACTGTTGTCAACCTTTGTCTTCCTTTTACCTCCCACACAGGCCCACACAGACTTACACAGCGTCTCATACGGAGAGAAAAAAAAACAAAAAAAAAAACAACTACCTCTTGTAGGAGGAGACGCACATACAAACACACTAGTATTTTTCTCACTACAGGCAGGATGTTCGCCTGGATCGAAGGATATTTTCACATGTCACCGACATGGTTTCTGAGTCCAAAACACTGTTTCTATATTTACAGGCTGTGTTTATCTCCTGCCTGGTGTGGAAAACGGATGTGGAAGTTATATTTAAAAATTACGGTGGTGGAGTTTTGAAATGGGAGAGGTACAAGAGGCATCAGTGGAGTGAGAGATAATGACAGGGAATTGAGGTCGAGACAGAAAGACAAGGACAGCTAGCTAATTTTCAACATGCTATTGCAGGAAAAGTGGAGGGAAAGTGATCTACTGTACACTCGCCTCCTAAAAATGGCCACTCAACACCCAAAAACTCTTATAAATCATTCATTTCAGCCTCCAGAGTACCATATGGGAACTTGCTGATGCAGTTCCAGAACAAGTGCCGACAAAGTAGTGCTCTGTAAAGGGTTATGTGTCCCTGTAGACATGTTATACTATCATTGTCTGGCTGTGAGCGCTGTGCTCTTTGCTCGTGCTCCCTATGGCGTGTCCCATTAGTGGTCTCTAGCAGGCCACAACTCATTCCTGGCACGAGCCAAAATACTGCATAATTAACCAGGCTCACTTGTTTACCCTGTGTGATCAACCTTCAAAGAACCAGTATGATATGTCCACATGTGTACAGCCCAGCATCCACGCATTCATTCTGCATGTACACACACAGGCACGTTATTTACTCTCCACTGTAATACCCCCCCCCTGCCCTCAGGCCCCAAAGCCCTATGGGAAAAAAAATTGGCGGTCTGGTTACGGGCAACAATGGTGGCATTTAATATGGGTCATGGTTACTAGGCAACCACAAGACGAGTGGACTGGTGTTGGATTACTGATCGTTTCATAATTAATTACGGATTATGAATAATTGATTGAGAAGTGTTGGGTAATTTACAGTTGTGTGTAAATGGGACCCACTCCACTGCCTTACCGTCTGTGTGTGTGTGTGTGTTCGCATGCAAATTTTATCAATTTATTCACACAGCTATTGTCTCTACAGTAGTTGTGTGATTTTGGGCCTTCTTCTGGAGATTCCTCTCAGTGGGTGAAACGCAAAAGAAAAATGTAGGTTGTAAAGGTTTCCATAAAAACTTCAAACAACTCTCAGCAGCAGACTGGTAATCATTTTTGTGACATCTCTCATGATATTTTCAGAAAATAAATTGAACTGAAACTATTATCCGTCATCTATTTCTGTAGTCAAACCAGTTGTACAAAAGTGTAAAGCTTTCTTAATATTTTTTCTGAGATTTTGTGTGTATTATATATTTTTTTTAATCATTATTATTATTATTATTCACACTGGCATGAAATCATTTATTGACTGCTGAGAGAGAGAGAGAGAGAAAGGGGTCTTAGATAAGTGTGGATGGTAGAATAGAGTTAGAAAGAGAGGCAAAAGAAGAGAAGAGGATGTAGGTGAGAGGTAGAAAAAGCGATGCGTAGGAGTTTGAGTGGGCCGAACAGAGAGGGAGAGAGAGAGAGAGAGGGAGATGGAGCTGAAAGCAGATCTGGACAAAGGACCAGCCAGGAGCGAAAACTGTCACTGCTTCTTTTTCCAAGCTGAATAATTTCTTTTTAAGTAAAAGCCAAAATAAACTTAGGAGTTTAAAGCAGTCAGTGTTAACTCCAAGAAAGACAAACCTGAAATATTGCACGACTTAAAACATAATATAGTATATAGTCCTGTGTAGCATCACTGTTTAACTTTCCATAATTTACAGTTAGATGTTGTTCTGAAGGTGACCAGTAGGGGTCAATGACTGTCACAAAGTTTACAACAAACAGCTACCGTGTTATCAGAGTAAAATGATCAGGGCCAACGGACAGACAGACAGACAGACAGACAGATGGATGGGCTGACATTAACAGAGACAGGCAGAGAGATAGATGGATACTGAACCAAACGTACAGACAAAGAGATAAATAGACTATTTAATCAGACAGACAAAAGCAACTAGAATTTTTTTCAAGTTCTCTGTCCTTTTGCACTAGTATCTGTTGCTATGGTAACACAAGGATAATGTCAGGACTATGGTTTGACTTTGGTAATCTGCATGAGATGGTAGTAAAGATGCTGAACAGTAGCTTCTACAATTCAACTAAAAAGATCTTTATTTTCCATTTTATTAAAGAATCATAGATGCCAACTATAGTTAGTATTTTTATTAACCTATAAAAGACCCAAACATCAATCACTGAGTAAAACCATCGACTGATCTGAAATGTTTAAAACCTGTTTATTCACTAATCCTATAAATACCTGTAAATAATTGGTATAAAATGTTAATATTTTCATCATTATCAGATATGGATCATTTGGGCATTCAGAGGCTCCATAGTGAATGTGAACACCACCACAGAAAGGATATGTACACTTTATTTTACTTATTTTTTTGTTATTTATTTATTGGTGAATGATTGCATTTTGCTGCTGGACACCTGAATTTCTCTCCTATATATCCATCCATCTGTAAAACCCATAGTTTTTAATCAACTTGGTTTATATTCAGTTAATTATATATAATTATTTATTTTACTTTTTCCCCCCATTTTGTCTGTCCCCGATATAAAAACCCTGAACTTTTATGAACATCTTCATAATCCGTGAATTGAAAACCGGGAAATACCTGATTTATACTGATACAATACAAAATACAGATGATAATATTACAAATAAAATGTGATAAATCACTTAAGGTTAGATATAAAGGAAAATATAAGTAGTGTATGTTTTAAAGTGACTAAAGTACTGTTTCTGTACCAGCTAAGACGAACAAACTCAAATGAAATGGAAGAAAGTAGGAAAAGAAGGAGTGGTGGGGGACGGTTATGGGGAAAGTAACGGAAAGAAATGGACACCAGTATGCGTGGTATGAGCGGGAGATACATAAAAGCAGGGAGGGAAAAAAAGAGCGGCGGCTGTCAATAGAGGAGGGAGGTGAAAGGAGAGGTGGATTACGGTGGTATCATTTTACTCCTTCAACCCCCGCACACCCCATCATTAGACACTGTTCTGTATCTGCCTTATTATCCTTAAGTGTGTGGTGACTGTAAAGATCATACACACCTCTACAATCTATAGGGGGGGCGGTCAGTACAAAGGGAGACTCAGACAGGAACGTATCACGTTCTCTTAATAAGGGATGTGCAAGTGTGTTTGTGTGTGTGCAGCTGATAGTTTACAGGGTACAGAAAAACAAAGCACAAAGAAGAAGCTGATAAAGACCTCCACAATGGACACAAAGAAGTAACTTAAGTATGGCACCATCCCTCTGTCAGGGTCTCCTAACAATAATAATAATAATAATAAAAAGAATAATCAGCTTAATCACATGGTTGCTTTGGATTAATTTTGATTAATCATGATTAAATACTCATTTTTAATATATATTAGTTGTGTTTAATTTTCAACAAGCAAACCGAATAAAGTAAGAAGGGAATGTAGCTGCACTTAACATGTTTGTTGCACTGAAATTTTCCACAAAATACATGAAGAAACACAAAAAATGCAGAGGAAAAAAATATTCAAAATGTGCTAAAATCTACACCAAAAATAAACACCAAAGAGTGATGAAACATTCAAAACATACTCAAAAACTAGTGTCAAAACTAGTGCCCATTGATGTTTTTTCCTTATCGGGAAAAAACATCCCAATCAAAAAGCCGATCACGTGACGTAAATTACTAGTGACCATTTTCAAACTTGCAAACACGCTACGTAACAGGTGCATCTCATCTTGACTTTTTCTGTAGTTTTTAAAATATAGTTAATTCATTAATTAAAGTTCGGGACCATTTTACGTTACATATTTAACAGTGTGCCCATGGCTAAATAGCATTAGCATTAGCACAGCACTGTTGCTACAACATCTGAACCAAACACATCCACACTTCTACAGCACTTCGTCAGAGCGGATTCAGCTTTGCTAACTGGTGAGTATTAGCATCTGTTAGCATGTAGCCTCACGTGTTGTAATTATTTTTTAGGAAATATACCAAGGTACTTTAATTATTAGGCTACATCTACTTCACATATCCAGACACGTGCGCCTGTGTGCGGACAACTAAAAACACCTCAGTCATTTTCCGTCCACATTTATTGATTGATCTATTTTAACCCTTTAACTCTTGAGACATTATTTCAGGTAAATGTGCTGCTGCGCATGTGTCCTAAAAGCTACTGTGAGTCTGTGTTTGTGTTCCTTTTCTTCAGGGGTGTAGTTTGAATGTCCATCAGTTTAGGATGTTGAACATGGACTGTGAACTGGAACACATTGTACAACAAGTATTTGAATTTTGGCCCAGCAGGTTTTGTTTTGGGCTCTTTAAAGAATCAGTTCTAATGCTTTCTGGCACTTGGTTCGATTCCAAACAACAATTACACAGTCAAACGTTTATAAAGATACAGTGGGAAAAAAAAGGAAAATCACAATAAAACTGGAAACCATAGTAAAAACAAACAAATTCCAAAGCGTTTATTTTTAGTCTCACTCACTGCTTTGTTTTGCTCCATTGTATGTTTAGAATTATGAATATTTAGAATAACTCATACAGTACATATAGAACACTCACCGATGATGCAGCAGACGTTAAAGGGTTGAAAAAAATGGAATTAATCTGATTACTTGAATAATCGGTCGAAAAAAAAAAAAAAAAAAAATCAACAGAATACTCAATTACAAAAATATTTGACAATTACAGCCCTAGATGCAACTATCCATACCTTAGGTGAAAGGTATGGATATTTAAAATTCCTTCCATGATCGGTAGTGATCGGCAATTGGCAGATCAAATTTTTTTGGTGAACGGTATCGGTGATCGGGCTAAAAAATGCTGATCACTATTAAAAATTCTTCTAAAATGCAGAAAGAAACACCAAAAAATTTTATAAAATATCCAAAACATATGTACAAATATGAATATATATGTAATTGATGTGTTTATTCAACACATTTGACAGTTTCAACAAAACAACTTGAAACAAATCAACTGTTCCAGTTTAACCTCATTAAATGTTTTAATCAGATCAATCAAGAGGATGAATTAATCTGGTTTTAATGCATTAATTTTGACATAAACCTAATCATAGAAGGAGTGGAGTTGGTGTAATCAATGGGTTTCACTCCCACTAAAACATCTGACAAGTTAAATTAGAGAACAGTTAAACTGAATATTAAAACAAAGAATTTTATTGAAAAAGAAAATCATGATTAATATCAAACAAACCCTAAAAATAGCAGATTCTGGCTGTATTTGTATTTTTTTAAACTCTTATAATCTCTCCACATATGTAATTTACCTACTACCTGAGCCAAGTTCTGCGTAGTTCTACCCATAGTTTATAAAAAGTGTTCTATCAATACAGATTAATGAACCAAATAACTTTAATCATTTCTATCCCACATACTTCATAAGCTGTAGAAAAGACCTGATGATAATCAATGTTGCTGCTTTCACAGAGTTTAACCCAGTGGTACTACTTTGTCAGTGCCCGTAAGAATTTTACTAGATATATATTTAACCTTTCATAAGTGATTTATCAACATTATTATAATAATATCCTCTGTATTTTGCATGTTTCAATGTAAATCATGTATTTGTCTATATATTTAATTGACTTAATTGATTTAATTGATCATCAGGATGTTCATGAAAAGTTAAAGTAAATTCAAAGGTTATAAAAAAACCCCAAAAAACAAAGACAACTAAAGAAAAATTTACATTTCCAGCCTAGAAATCAATAATTGAATGTAAAACCAAGTGTTTCCTTCCGCTGTCATTGATCCAACTCCATTGGTTTTACTGGTAAATCAATGTTTAGAAGATGATGGTGTTTCCATGGTAACTATGGAGCTCCTTAACATCCAAATGGGTCATATCTGATGACCTTGGAAAGATGATAAACTGCATTTTACAACAATCAATTACATGTATTGATAGAATGAGTGGATCATTTGTAATTCATTAAACATTTACATCAGTAGATACTTTTAGTTACCAGTGGATGTTTGGGTCTAATGGGTTAAGAAAAACTAAAATTACATTAAAACATCGAACATGACTAGGCCTATATTACATATTTTGTGGATATGTATTCTAACAAAGCTGAAAATAAATAAATATGTTCAGTATAACACCTTCTCTAATTCTGTAGCCTTTAAAGTTCTCATTCTTTTCTTTACTAGCATAACCCCGTGCTAATTTTGTGTCAGTTCCTAAATGAATTTTTCTTTCTATTTAACCTTGAAGTGATTCAACATCATTTATTATAAGATTACCCTTTGTATGTTGCATTTGTCCCTGCAAATCATGCATTTCCCTACATTAAACTTCCTATATTTAATTGATATATTCATTAAAACTCAAACTTAATTCAAATATTATTATATAAAAACAGAACATATAACAAAAAGTGACTTTTTCAGCCTATTGCCATATTCTTTTCTCTACTAGACATAACACTGAAGGTCATTGGCAACCTTTTCATACAATTTGAGCATAATGAAAATAATGCAAATTAATAGTAGTCGACTGCAAATATGATTTGACTTCACACACTGTAAACCCAAATAATTGATTGCATTAATTATTTTAAGTTGATGAAAAATAAAATTTTCCAGAACTTAAAATTTAGATCCTTATTAAAGTATACTTAAATTAAAACATTACTTATTAACTTAGTATTCTAAGGTTCTGTCAGACCTACTGTCAGGGGTCAGTGTCTTTGTCCAAGGACACTTGGACATGTGGACAGACAGAGACAGGATGTGAACCACTGTCCCTTCAGTCATTGGATGACCAGCTCTACCAACTGAACCACAGCCGCCCCTGAATAAAATTACTGTTTTGTGATTGTAATTCTTTTGCTGTGATAGATATTTTTGGTTATTTGGAGTGCTCTGAAATTATATTTCATCATCAGTTAAGTTAAATCCTTACTTGCAATAATAGTATAACATAATTCTCAGCATTTAATGACTTAAATCCACTCAGTTGTACCTCATCTATGTTATGTTCACTTATATCCACAATAATTCTGCTTAATAAAAAGTTTATATAAAAATAGTTGGAAGTACTTAAAAAGAAAAACATGTTACAGCAACTTAATACATTTGAGTTTGTAGTACCATTTCTGAAACTTTGAGTATTTACAACTTAATATATTTAATTATTCTGAATATTCAGGTTTACAGTGCATATCAGATTTTCATCAATAGCACTAGCTACTACTATTCTATGTTGTATTATGGTTTTAATGACATACATTGTGTTTAACATAGTTAAGTTTGAGACAAATAAGTTTGTATAGAGACCCTAAGTTGACATGCAATATAAGGCAATAAAAAGAGGCATGCAAGTAAAAGTAAGAGAAGAACCAACAGCCAAAGGGTTGAACAGACATGTGCTGTTTCATAGCGGTTGAAGTAAATGATTACCACTCCCCCCCCTGACGTCGAGGGGCTTGTGAGTAAATCTCCTTGTATGTAACAAAGGAGCATTAACGTGTGTCACTGAAACAGGATGCAGCTAAAGAACAGTGAGCACACAAATAAATAATAATAAATCAAGACTTGACTGTTTTTCCTGTTAAGGGGTCAGTTGTTTTGACAAAAACTGTTGGATGATTAGACATACGTTTAGTGACAGCGATACAAGACAAGTGCGTATTTACTGGGCAGTAGTAAATCTGACAAAGGTCAAAGTACAGAAGTTTAATATGTCTGACATCGTAAGAGATAAACTACATGTCTATTGCTCTGCCTGAATGTGTAAATATTGTGTGTTATTTTATTACACTGGGAAAAAAAAATCTAAATCTTACCAAGTGTATTTTTCTTATTTCTAGTCCAAATAATCCACACTTCAAATAATACATAACTTTTCAGTGAGATATAAGGACTTTTTTTTATATATATATACAATAGATCTTGAAAGTTTTATTTCAAGAAATCTTACCAAGATAAATTACACAGATTTTTTTTTTGCTTGAATTACCCCCCCCCCGCCCCCGCCCCAAAAGAAAAAAAAAAAAGTCTAAATAAAAATCTGGCAATTGAACAAGTCAAAGTTTTCTTCATATTGTCTGAAAACTGGTTCTTACTTCTCACTGAAAAGTTTTAAATTTTTTTAAGTAGATATTTTGACTAGAAATGAGAAAAATACACATGGTAAAATTTAGATTTTTGCATTGTAACTACAGTTTAGTCTAATCTTTCAGGCAGATGTACAGTATTGTTGTAAATCTAAACCTTATATTTTCAGACATCAAAACCCACAGACATGGAATGAGCATAAAATAAAGAAACATCCATCACTTTTAACTCCTTTTTAAAAACTAATTCATTCAAGATTGCTTTTATTGTTTGATTACTCTTATTCTGTCAGTTTTAATGTGTGATCGCTCTGTTTTCTATAGTTTTTTTTTTTATTGTAGTGTAACTTATTGTTCTATTTTTTACTTTATGTAAAAGGTCTTTGAGTGCCATGAAAAGCACTATACAAATAAAATGTATTATTATTATTATTATTATTATTATTATGGTTAACTCCTCTTTTAGTGCAGAGCGGCTGTGTTTATCTGTAATAAGCAGGTTTGCTGTGTATGTGTGGGAGTGTGTGTGCAGCCACACTCACATCGTATATGTTCCATACTCATCTGCTTTTACAACCTATTACAGTAATTAGAGCAGTGCTATCAGAGACAGAGACCGTCTTTACTTTGTCGCCCTTTCACACAGTCTCACAGTCTCCTTATCTCTAGTGGGATTTTTTTTTATTTTTTTTTTCCTCCTCAATCTGACTACCTCCCTATCAATCAAGATCTTTTTTTCTCTTTCATTTTAACTCCCGCGACTCGCAGTATCTTTCATTTTCATTCCTTGAGACAGTCATAACAATTATGGTTAAAAAAGAGAATCTGAAACTTTTTACAGTTTCATTTTCTTTTATTTCTCCTAAAATCTCTTTATCAACGTGGATGCAGAGAGATAACGTGACTACTACAGGTTTACCGGCACAGACAGGAAGGATATACCTGAATAAACATGCACTGTGTCTGTGTGCATGTGTGTGCACGTACGCTACGCAGCCGTAAATGTCCTGCAAGTGGTCGTCATTGTACGGATGTATACATGTGCATAGCTCTGCAAAACCTGGTGCTTTCATTACATAGTGTGTGTACTATAGGTTTAGGAGTTGGTGTGTATTTCAGAGTGTGTGTGTGTGTGTGTGTGTGTGTGTGTCGTGCTTGGGGGAACGTGGAGACTCACGAAGGGGCAGGAGCCAGGGGAGTCGTTAAGCTGAATTTGCTGTTTCTAGAATGTGCCCTGGGAAGAGACCTGATGTCACTTTGATAAAAACAACACATACACCCTGTCAAGCAGGATAGATGGATGGATGGATGGATGGATGGATGGATGGATGGATGGATGGATGGATGGATGGATGGATGGATGGATGGATGGATGGATGGATGGATGGATGGATGGATGGATGGATGGATGACAGAGGAACAACAAAATAAGTACAGGAAACAAAGTAATACATTTAATAAGTGATAAATGATCCACTAATCCCATCAATGTGTTGTAAAATACAGTTATCCATCTTTTTCTAGTTATCAGATATGAAGCATTTGAACGTTGAGAGGCTCTGTAGTTACCATGGAAACACGGTCATGTTCTACAACACTGATCCACCAATAAAACCCATGAAGTATGATTAATGACAGTTTTTTAAGTTCAATTATTGGCTAAAAAGGTCATATTTCTTGAGTTTTCTCTGTTTCTGATATAATAATCTTCAGTTTTAGTCTAAGGTTTTATGAACATCTACATAATCAGTAAATTAAATATCAGAAAAAACACCAGAGCTTCACTGAAAGATCGCAAAATGCATAGGATAATATTGTGGTAAATGGTGATCGATCACTTGAGAAAAGTTAAATAGAGAAAAAAAAAATAATAATAAAAATGGGTTATGTGTTAAAACAGGAAACCAAATTAAAAATGATAGTAAGAGCTGGAGAAACAGAAATTAAAAAAAAAAAAAAATGTGCAACAGTTTGCTCCCTTGGGAACAGCATGTCATAACTTGGAAGGGATTATAACACAACCATGTTGTACAACAAAACCCCTGCGGACTGTTAATGGATAAAAGACAGCGGGTTCAATCCAAGTGTGGAAATGTCATTGGGTTAAAAATCAGTGTCAAAAGCCACAAAAGGTCTGAAATACATTATACAGCTCTCCAAACTGATAGAGAAGATAAAGTCTGGCTTTCGTCACAAACGGCATCCCCCCCCCCCCTCCCTCCTCTTCTCCAAATAAGACGTGGTGCGAAGTACCTGCACAGCAGCAGGCCAAAGAATACCAAAAGAAAAACACATTTTAGTGACAGCTGAGTCGAGTAAAACGACAGCTTGAGATGAGTCACTTTGCTCCTGTCACTCTCTCACATGTATTTATTACCAATGAGGCCCAGCCATGTAAGCAGAAATATAAAAGGAACATCTGTGGAACCTCCACCCTCTGTGATGGACCGGGAGGAAGCACTAAGAAAGGAAAAATCACATTGTATTGACTTTGGCAACAGTCACATCATTAGATGTTAGATACAGCTGAGGTCAGAAGTTTACATCTTGACCACATGCACTAGAAATAGGTTTGAGCTGAGGTAAGAGAACTGCTTGATTTTTGTTGAGGTGAAATTTCTAATTCTAGGTAGATTTGTTTCAGGTCTCGGTTACTGTATTTGATAGAATTTTGCCTTTTTTTTTTTCTTTAATTAATTTCTCAACCCTTCAAACCCTAACCCTTAACCCTGGTGCCAATATGGAGTCAATCCTGTATGTTGGTGTTAATACACTGGGGGTAAAAAACTAAATCTTACCAACTGTATTTTTCTCATTTCTAGTTAAGATATCTCATCGAACTTAAAACAAATGTTAAAAATACTCATATTCACTAGTTACAGCATCAAAAATGTCTATAACATCACTCAGAACCACTGTGCACTGCAAAAAAATTGTATATTTTATATTTATATGTTTATATTTTGTAGTCAAAATGTATTGTCACACTTAAAATAAGACATAATCACTTAAAGAGTAACTTTTCAGTAAGATATGAGAAATTAATTTTAAAATATATTATTTAAAAATATATAAAATATTATTTAAAGACAATGTCCAAGATCATTTTCACTTGTTCCATTGGCAGATTTTTTATTCATTTATTTGCTTAATTTAACATTGTTTTTATGCTTAATTTGAGCAAAAACAAATCTGCCAATGGATCAAGTGAAATTTATCTTGCCAAGATTGTTTAAATAAGATTTTCCCAAACTATTGTCTGAAAATGAGTTCTTATATCTCACTGAAAAGTTATTCTTTAAGTGATTATGTCTTATTTTAAGTGTCAATACATTTTGACTACAAAATACAAACATATAAATATAAAATATAAAAATTTTTTGCAGTGCACAGTGGTTCTGAGTGACGTTATAGACATTTTTGATGCTGTAACTAGTGAATATGAGTATTTTTTTTAATCAGTTTTTAACATTTGTTTTATTGCATGAGTTTACTTTTCAGTAAATGCTGCTCAGATGTTTTATGGCTAAAGGAGGGAGACTGTTGTCATGACAACCGATGACGCAGTAGACGACAACATCCAATAAAACTCTTTAGAATTTTAAGTATTTTAATGAATGCTTTATTACCTGTAGATCATTTTTACTGGTTAATGATCATTATTGGAGGTGTTTCTATGTATTCCCATCTGACTCCATGTCCTGTTTAAAAATAACACAAGTCTGGTCTTTTTCCTCAGGACACATTTTTGACACATCAGAACATACCACCTTTGTCTAGAATAGAATAGTGCACCATGGGACAGATTCAGGAAGGAGACATGTACTGGTTTCCAACAGATGAAGATATTTTGGTGCAACAGTGAAAGAGCAGGCAAAGATGTAACTGATCCAAAGGAGCAACGACAGGTTTAAAATGAACTAAAACAAACAAACAAACAAAAATTATACAAGGCTGACGATAGCAAATGAGATCTGTCAGAAATATTGCACTTTTTGAAGGAAAAGCTCCAACATCAGTCCAACAGTTGTAGTTGTAGAATAAACAGGAGTGACATAGTTCCTACCAAGAATAAAACAAAGCAACCACAACCATAAACCTTAGATTTAGAAGATAATTTGTCTTTTTTTAGGAATTAATTTCTTATCATATAATTTTTAGTCTATAATAATAATAATAATAATAATTATAATAATAATAATAATAATAGATTGGATTTATATAGTGCTTTTTTGGCCACTCAAAGCACTTCACATTTGTGACCGATTATTCATTCACTCTCACATGCACACTCTGGTGGTGGTAAACTACATATGTAGCCACAGTTGCCCTGGGGCAGACTGACAGAAGCATGGCAACAATTTTGCACCTATGGCCCCTCTGACCACCACCAAACATTCATAAACCAGCATGAGTGACACTGGAGGCAAAGAGGATGAAGTGTCTTGCCCAAGGACACAATGGACCGACTAGGACAGAGTGGACTACCAGCAAACTACCAACCCTTCAGTTACTGGACAACCCACTCTACCAACTGAGCCATGGCCGCCCCAAATTATTTGCATTTCATTTTACATGAACAAATAGACTCCAGAAAGAAGGAAAAATATTTGCACTTACCATGTGTGTAGTAAACTGGGCACCCTGAGGTGATAGCAGAATTCCTGACTAGGACTGGCTACTGAAAGGGTTTCATTCGATACAGATACCAATTCGGTACTTTCAAAATGGTATCGATTCCTAAACAGTATTTAAATAGGTATTTTAAATGGGGAAAAAAAATTTATTACAACCAGAGACATACACAATTGAACCGTAAAAACAAACGTACCTAACCTGTCTGTCTAACAAACTGCTACAACTGATTAACATTTCATTATTATTATCATTGTTATCATCATCATTATTATTATTATTATCACCATCAAGCTAGCATCACATGTCATGTCACTAGTGAGAAATTCACATGAACCAGTTAATTATTTCTATCTGTTGGCGTCATTAAAATGACTTGTCCTGTACTGTCATGGTCTAGTATCTCCACAGTAGTTGGTCAGAACTTTTATCTCTTGGGTCTGTCATCCCCACACTGGGTATTTCTATTTTTGAGGTGCCATTAACTCAGTAGGTTTACTTAGCTCATCACAGAGGCTTTCAAACATGGTGCAGCTTCTGCTTTAAAGTAAACGTTGTGTGTGAAGCTGGAAGTGCTACAGTGAAAGGATTGTATATAATACTTTATTTGGGTCAACTGTTCTGCCTTGTGTTTGTCCTCTTACTTCCATCCAAAGGGTCAACATGCTGTTTAGTGTCTTTCATCTTTATGGGTTAGTTCTGCTGCCTGTCACTACCAGATTTACTGCCCATGTGTAATGGTAACTACTTGGACAAACTGTCAGATGGGTTAAACGTGTTACAATTTTTAATCAGATTAATCATGATGCTGGATTAATCTGCATTAACCCATAAAGACCCAGTGTTACTTTTATGGTAGCTCCTAAATATTGTAAGTTTTTCATCAATTGTAACCTTTTTAAATTGATTTCTTAGCATTATTTATAATCGTATGCTCTGTATTTTGCATGTGTAAGTGTAAATCCTGTATTTCCTTGTATTTAATGTAATGATTATGTAGCTGTTTATTAAAACGCAGATCAAAGAAGAGGGTTTTTGTATTTATAATGGAGGAAACTGAAGAAAAATCCTTTTTTTTCTGTAAAACATATCATTAAATGAACATTAAATAAGTGTGTCCATCCACTGCTATTGATCCAACTCTATGGATTTCACTGGTGAATCATTTCACAGTAACTACAGAGCCTCTGAACATCCAAATGGATCACATCTGATGACCATGAAAATATTTTGAACTGCATTTTTCACCAATTATTGACATGTATTAATAGATTTAGTAGATCAGCAGGTATTAAACGGTTTATATCAGAGAATACTTTTGTTCTCTGCTGGATATTTGGGTCTTAATGGGTTAATGCATTCATTTTGACAGCCTTAAAATAAAGTAATTACAATAACTATAATAACAGGAGGATAAAATTGGAAGAAAATTGTGAAGAATTGAGTTGAAACATATTTATCCATGATGCCTTTAATGACGTTTCTCTTGACATTATGGACATCAGAGTCCTAGTTAAAGTCTTAAAAGCTGTGTTTTGTACACTGCTGCTCTGCATGAGACTTTGCCCCCCACTGAACCCCAATTACTGAGACTTCCTAATGGATATCCTCTTGTCTCTGCTCTCTGATCCTCTACTGCTCCTCTGGGATGAGGCCTTATTTGTCTGAGTGTCTGTGTGTGTGTGTGTGTGTGTGTGTCTTCAGTGTTGGCTGCATTGCCATACAGTCTGTTCCGTAATGGGATAGCACAAGCCGTTCATTACAGGTTGTACTGTGTGACCCAGCGACCTGCTTCCTCCTGCTGATATATGACCCTTTGCAGTGGTCCATCAGGTGAACCTCCTTATGGAGCCTGCAGTGAAAACATGCCTATTTGGGGCATAAGCAGACTTCTTAAACATTAATGTAGGTTAGTTCAGAACTTAAGAGGTCATCACGCCCCATTCGTCAGCGTTATTTTATTCACTTTTTATAGCACTAGTACACAAAATGAGAATTTAAATTCTTATGTTATACTTTATACAAGACAGTGATATTTTTGGAACAATTATAACAGGTGGCCTCTTATAATCGTTCCATCATATTTTCTTCGCCACTTCTTTTGTACATTTGTTTTCATGAAGAACTTTACTTCCAATATCTGTCCATTAATTATCATTATTATATCCAGAACCACCACCAACTATCCTTTGTGTTAATGCAATAACTTCAAAGATATTCTGTTTAGAAATTCCAGGTTTATCATATAAATGAATATCATGGAGAGGAAGAACTGATGAGATTTTGGATGATTTACCATTTCTAGATTGTCAACAAGGGGGCGGTCAAAAGTTGAAAATCACTAAACACTCTTTTGTTCATCTCTCTGGAACTATTGACTATTGACTTCAAACCAGGCGCAAATACATGGCGATGACCTGGGGATGCTTCCCACTATATCATAGTTACATCATAGCTTCCTGATTAAGGATCAAGGATATACACCTAGCCATCACTTCCAACAGAGTAAGCCTAGTTATAAATAATAAATGCTTAAAAGCAATTGTTTTAGTAAAATAATATCATATAACCATAACAGCTTGTGTCTGCATGTTTTCTTTGCCAACTCCTGTACACTTTTGTTTTTAGGAAGAATTTTACTCTCAGTATATGCCCATTAATCATCATCATCATTATTAATAATAATAAATGCTTAAAAGTGTGTGTTTTAGTTAAAAAAAAAACAGCCTTTTTTATCATATTTATTATCACAAACACCTGTAAATGTCCAGTAAATGACTCTAGAAATTAACTTTACAACTGTTCAAACATGCTTTTTGGTCTTTAACATTCAGTTCCATATTATGGCTTCATGTTTTTGTTATTTCCAGGTTTTTTAAACAGTGTGGAAGTTCCTTTCTATTTGCAACAGTCCCACACAGTTGTTATAAAGTGTGACATTGTGTCCAAAAGCTCAGGATCTCAGTTTTCAGTTGCTGCATTGGAAAAAAAATATAACTCTTGCCAAGTGTGTTTTTGCCATTTCCAGTCAAAATATCTCATCGCACTTAAAATAATACAAAATCACCTAAAGTGCAACTTTTCAATGAGGAATAAGAACTTATTTTTAAACAATAGAGCTGGCAAATGTCATTTAAAGAAATCTTACAAAGATAATTTTCATTTGTTCCATTGTCACATTTTTATTTTTGCTTATTAATTCAAGCAAAAAATATATTGTATTGATTTTAACCTGTTTTCAGTGAGGCATATTTATCAGTATCTTGGAATTTTGTGGATAGGACAAACAGATCAGGAGTTACAGTAATTCAAATGTTGTAAAGTGAGAAATGTATCGCCATTGTTAAAAGGTTAAATGTCAGTTTTGATCACCACAGAAGAGCATTTATTATCTGTGCTTTGGTGCGCACTCTGGGACACTATGGTTGTTTTCTCGTCCAATGCGTGTTACTTCTGCACTAAATCTTCACCAGTGAGGAACAAACAAGTTGATTCTCTGCAGTTAGTTACACCACGACTTCCAGGAAAGGTGATCAAAGCCTCTTCCTTTTCTAAAGGATCAAACAGCACGGGTATATTTATTGCTTTGTTTGGTACAAGGACAGAGGATCCTATCATTTGGAATCTTTGCTGTCAGAAGATAGATGTAATTTTACATAGAAGTAGCTACAGGCATCCGGAGTCCAAGTGTCAACATAGTAATAAGTCATTAAGCTCTGCACTGCAATGATGACTGAGGTGTAATAAAACTCATTACATTTCATTTAACTGTCCAGTAAAGATGACTTACTGTATAGAAAAAGCAGAAGTGGCAAAAGTACTCACATTCTTTACTTAAGTAAAAGTAGCTACTTGTGTGAAAATGCTCTCATAAAAGTAGAAGTATTGATTGAACACCTTTAATTCAACAAAAGTGGAAAATTACAACTTCTCAATTGTAATAAATGGGATGTAGCTGCCATTGAAGTTGGAATAAATAATAGATTAATAAATATTAGGTTAAAAATATAGAGTTTGTGAATAGCACATACAGATGGTAGCACACAGCTTTAGCAAACTACTTTCATTAGTTCAGCAGTGTTTGCGGCTGCTACATGCAGGTGCACAGCTGTTAGCAGTGACAATACGCATTGATCGCTATTGAGAGAAAGCAGCACCAAGCAATTACGAGGTGTGAGTTTTTGTTCTGGGATGGTTTTGTTATGCAAATAAATTACTCATTCAAACACATTGTTTTGAGAAAAAACATATTGTATTTTGTTGACTGCAGGAAACCTGCCGGGACTACTTTCGCTTTTACTAAAACTGGACCAGAACTGGACTCACAGGACACTGTTGGTGGTAAGTCACTGTGGGTGCACCAGAGTAAAGTCAGTGATCCCATACAGATTCATGTAAAAAATACCAAACTATCCCTTTAAGGATCCAATTGCAAACCCCCCCCCCAAAAAAAACAGCGTTGTCCTTTAATGTCTGAAAACTATGATAAATTACAAAATTATATATAAATATCTCTACTCATGCCGACTTTCACCTCTCAAAAATTAAAAACCATAAGCCCAATTTTTCCTCTCCATAGGAGCTTGCTATAATGAAAAAGCTTAATGTCAGAAACCAATTATATTGAGCGTCTATAGAGAAGAAAATGCTTAACGTGCATTCCATCCATAAAATTGGGGCTATGGTTTTGATTTTTCAGAAAAATAAATACTCAAATACAGTACAGATACTTAAAAAAAAAAACTTACTTAAGTACAGTAACAAAGTGCTTATACTTCATTACATACCACATCTGATAAAAAAGCGAGGTGCACCACGAACATGTCCACTTTTCCTAAAGTTAACACAGAAAAACATAATCACACTCTCGCTCTGAAGCCGCAAAGAAACCACTGAGCCAAATATACCAGTGGTGAGGAAAGAGAAAGTGACATGGGGAGAAATTCTGGCATCACTGCTGACATTAAAACCTGACTTCATCACATTCCTGTCATGTACAGCATCTCATCCCATACATCCCCAGTAGGTCAGCAGAGCCTATATAGCAGGGGTATCAAACATGCGGCCCGGGGGCCAAATGCGGCCCGCCAAAGGTTCCAATATGGCCCTTGGGATGAATGTGCAAAGTGCAAAAAATTCCACAGTTAAGGTTGTGGCACTGATTTTAGTTCAGGTTCCACAAACGGACCAATATGATCTACAGTCAAATTATAGTAGAATAACCCACAAAAAAAAAAAAAAAAAACTACAAGCCTACAAAAAAGAATGACTCCATATTTTCCTTTCATTTTGATGTGAAAATAACTTACATTATGCCCGTAAATAATGACACCTTTAAATTTCTGTCTCTGTTATAGTGCAAAAAATAACATCAAATAAGGAAAATATTTATACTTACGAACTATCCTGTGAGAATAAAATGTGAAAAACCTGAACAAATATGAACAACCTGAAATTTCTAAAGAAAATTAAGCACAATATTATCAATTTAGAGTCTTTGTAGTAGGTCTGATCCATAATGTACACGTGTAAATGATTAACTGAGGCATAATATTGTTAGAATTGCACAGATTTTTCTTGAGATATAACAGTTTTTTTCAGGTTATTCACACCTTTCCTGTTGGATAGTAAGTGTTTTCATAAGGTAATTAGGTTTGTTTGCACTAAAACAAAGACAAAAATGTGGAATTTGCTCAGTTATTATGCTATTATTTTACTGGTCCGGCCCACTTGAGATCAAATTGGGCTAAATGTGGCCCCTGAAAGTCATGAGTTTGAGACCCCTGCTATAGAGCGATAGAGTTTCAGGTAGGAGGAGGCTTTCAGGCTTTTGTTCAACTTTACACTACATTCTCTGTGCCGTAGCGCTTACTATAAAAACATCATAAATAAATGGTGTAATAAAAAGCAATATTTCATCCTGATCCCTGTGTAAAAAGCAGCATATGGTCCCTAACTCATAAATGCATGAGTATTGGTACAAGGCACTGATAAAACCTCTAATAAAGTTCATTATGGGACTCCGAGTTCAGCAGAAACTGTTGTTTTATGGCAGACGGGTGCAGTTAAAGCGCACCTGTGTGTTTTTCCAGGCAACATTGAAAGGCGAGAGTGATCAGCACAGTTGGTTCGGTCATTTCATTTTATACCATTATTGTGCGAGACATGACAGGTGTTTCATTATTTCTGCATCATTGGTGGCTGCGGTTGTCATCACTAAACTATACAAGTGACAGTCATAAACAGAAGAACAATGAAAATGAGACACAATGCAGTTGTTTGCCGTTGTTCTGCCAGGAGATTCTAGATGTGCCAGATGTAGACAGTTTTATATAACACTTCTCTTTTCATGTGTCTGTAATTGAGATATAAAACTTGCATTCTATATTCTCCTTGCACTTAAAGTGGAAGTATGAATGACATCACTGCACTTGTATTCATTATACTGTTGTCTTCAGTTCTGTTTTTTTATTGTGTTGGCTTTTTCTTTTTTTAAAGCCCTTTTATTTTCTCCTGATTGTTCTTTGTTGTTATGCGAGGACAATTACCAATGTGTATTGGAAACAACTTTGTCTTCCTTCGTGCCTTTTAGATATACGCTTCTCTCCATTTTCCTCTATAAAAGGTTTATTAAAAGCAGAGATGGCAAAAGTACTCCCATTTTATACTTGAGTAGAAGTACAGACACGTGTGTGAAAAAAAATACTCTTGTAAAAGTCGTAGTACTGATTCACCTCATTTACTTAAGTAAAAGTAAAAAAAAAAAAAAAAAAAAAAAAAACTTCTCATTTGTAATAAAGTGCAAAAGTAAAAAGTAAACTTACTTTTTTGCAATGAATGAAACAATACTCAATTAACCAGGAAAAATCCTAAAATATTCTGTCTGACAACAGTCCTGCACTGGGTCAGGTACATGACAGGTAGCCTTCAAAAGCAAGTACAGCATAAATAAATAATAACAATAAGTAAAATAAATCGATAAATAAATACAAATAAAATCTAATTTATATGGGCATGGGTAAAATTAAACCAAACATGGGCAGATCCTTTAGTTTGGAAAAGTAACGAGTCTATTCTGAGAATAATGTACAGATATTTATGCAAAAATGTAGTTAGTAAAAGTAAAAAGTTGCAAGAAAAATAAATACTTAAGTAAAGATAGCCCCCCAAAAAATCTACTTAAGTACAGTAACAAAGTACTCATATGTTGTTACTTACCAGCACTGATTAAATGAGTCAACCGTTCTTCAGTGAACTATGTAAAATCTTCTGAATTCCAAATCTTTTGGGTCAAGTGTATTTTTTAGACATATGAATGACAATGCTTTTGGAGTAGATATGTTAAGTGTACATGAATGGGAGTATATGGTGAAATTTAATTCAACAGGCTTTATTTACTATCTAGACTATACTGAATTACTAACACTCAGTGAGTCAAAAAACAAATTCAGCTTAAAATAAAAAATTAATATGTTTGTTCAAAGTTCAGAAACTTACACCACATTCTATTTGGTTGTTCTCCTTTGGATCTGGTTTGACCAAATGTCATTATGAGTAGAACATAAACCAAGTTGATATTAACTGCTTGTCCAACTACATGGTTTAACAAAAATAATTGCATATTATGACATTGGAAATTGGATTGCCAGAGCTTTAAACCCTGTGGATATTGAGCGAACTCTTTGGAATATCTGCCGTTTGGCTTCCTGAGAAACTAGTAGCGAATGCAGGGATCCAAAGAATAACATAACAGATGAACAGAACAAGTATCAGTTAAAGCGTGTTACATAATGTCATGTTCTGTTCTGTTGTTCTTCTAATGCCATTGTGGCTGCCGCTAAGTCTGTCTATCCTGTCTTGTCTTTTTGGCGTGGCTGGTGCGGTCCTGTCCTGGCAACAGTTGGGGACCTTGGCAGCGTCGGCCATCTTTTTATCCAGAGAAGGGCTGTTCCGAGGAGCAGTTGTAGGGTGTCTGGGCCCCAGGCCCCGGGCCCCAGCTGCTATCTCAGCTTCACAGTCAGGCTGCGGAGTGTGAATATTCATTAAGCTGGCCATATAATCATAGGCTCACTGATGTTTGTGTTGCTGCCTTGGGGGCTTATAGGAACTGAGGGGCCCTTTCAAGCACATGAGGTTCATCTTATTGCAGCCAACAATGTAACATGTTTTTAGGATACATCTCTTTTGAGCACGACGTTGTTTTGTCATACAGATTGCTACAATTAAATTGTTAAGCAATAACATCATTCAGTGGGGTATTGGCTCATAACTGTAATTTTTCTTCATGGCTCTGGGATGTTTTATTTGACAAAATAGGGACAACTGTAATTGACCAGACACGCCTAATATTAGGATAATATTTTACTGTGTGTACACGTTGCCTAAATTTTCCTGGAACAGTTCTCTATTGAATTTCATTAAGACCACAGTGGGAGATGGCTGGGCTGACAGAAACCAGAATAAGTAGCTCTGGGCTTTTCTGGCCCAGATGAGACTCAACGATCCTGCAGCCTTCGATGGCAGAGGGATGTTGAACGACCTCAGCACCCTGCTCTACTGAACCACATAATTCCCTGCCAGTTGGAGGCTTATAAAGCAACTCCACTCCCTGGGATGATGCCTTTTCACAGCTACAGCACTGACAAATCACTATCCTCATGACTTGACTTCCCCTCCAGAGGCGAGGCTCCTGCCCCAGTGGTATACTTAGGAGAAGGGCTAATTCTCGGGTGTGTTTCGCCCAATGCTGTTAATAAAATTGGGACCTCTGACTGGGCAGGAAAAGACTCTATTTTGGGGGATAGGCATAGGACCAGATGGTCAAATGCCCACAATTTGCTTTCCCCTGCAAATTAAGTCGGATGAAATCAAGGCAGCTGCAGGAGAACCATGGGGGATTTAGAGGAAACAAGAGGATGACATGTGTTTTGGTTCAAACCATAAGGGACAGACCAATTGTTGGGGGAAAAAAAAAAAAAAAAAAAAAGTTAAACTCAAAGGAAATTTCGGGTAAGAAAAACTGAAGAGAGCCGATTTTCCAGTACATAATCCTTTTGCAATCTCTCAATGTGTCGAGTAATTCCTCCACATAGCAACAACAGGCTTTGCAGATTTACAAAGCGCTCCTTAGGTATTATACACCACCTTTGGATAATTCATTCTGCCTGTTTAGTTGAACACACCACAAAGAGCATGTGTGGTATCTTCTTTCCTTTCCAGTGGTCTCTTTTTCTATCCCTCCTCCTCCTCCTCCTCCTCTTCCTCCTCCTCCTCAAAGCACTGCAGTGAGCGGGGGCACTCGTGGCGGGAGAACGGATCCTCCAGGTGATCGGGTTTTCAGCCAAAGCACCTTGAATAATTAAACGCGTGGTGGGCGAGCCGGCTCAAGTTTCTCGGTTGATTCAGATTTCCATGTGTATACAAACAGAGGAAGGCGTGTACGTAAGAACATGCTCGCCGCTGCACATTATCGCCGCAAAAACACTTATCGTATAGTCCGAGTCTTGGCTCTGTAGCTTTGTGGGAGGCTATCTTGTATTATTATCTGGCTGTAAGGGCCGACTCCCTCCCTCTCACTATCTGCTATACAATCAACTGCTGCTTCAAAACAACTTAATCCTCCGACTGGCGAACCATGCTGTGTTGTTGCCATGCTGGCTAGTTGTGCAGCACCAGGGTACAATTTCACACCATTGTATCCCACTCAGTCCGGTAGTTATGTTTATCTTTACGAGTATGATGGAATTGCATATTTCCCTATGAATGAGCAACAGCACTTCACTGATGATTTAAACATACTTCCTTTCTGCTGTGGACACTAGATTTATGGAGCAAAACACTCCAACTGGGAGTCCTTTGTTTATCGATTTAAATCCATAGCATTGAAGGATTGACCACAAAGTTGCTTTTGTTTTGTTTGTTTTTTTCCGAGCTACAGTCAACGAATGTTTTATAATGTGTGATGTGATGCATAGGAAAGTAACGGGAGAGTCTGTTATTTGTTGGTTGTGCGTGCATCGTAAGGCTTTCAGTTTAAGACAAGTGAACGTATAGTACAGTTCGGGACACCCTTAAAATTTTACAATATCTCAAATATCATGCAATATTTGCAAATGTTTTTTTGTTTGTTTGTTTATTTGTTTTTCAAATGATGTGGCTCCATCTGTCAGACAAAACTGAGTTGGTCCATTTTTTTTTTTTTTGGTTGTTTGTTTATTGATTATAAGAACAACATAATGAAACTAACGTCTTAATTGTTTCTACATGTCATGTCCTGAACAAGTTTCAAAAGGCATTATTTAATTGAAACATTCAGACCTTGATCGAACAGAGCATGTGCAGAAGGGAGCATGTGGGTTTTGAGAATGGAACAACAATTCTTGGCAGAGATCAATGAGTCAATGATTCTTAATGCAATATTACACAAATGAATGCAACCACCCCCCACCCCCACCCCCACCACTGTATTACAACTGATGTCCTGAAAAGATTTAATTGTAAGTCACTAGTTCCAAATTCAATTCAGTATCTAATTCAGTTTAATTCACTTCAGTGTTGAACTGTTCAGGGATATTTTAGTTAGAATATGAATTTTGCTTTGATATTTGAGAAAATATTAAAGACCTAGAAAAGCACTCAGAGCTTAAACCTCCGCCAAGGCAGACCTCCCCCCTTCGAATGAAGAGGAAGTCTGCCAAGGAGGTTATGCTTTTGCCAGAGTTTGTCTGTCTGTCTGTCTGTCTGTCTGTCTGTCTGTTAGTTAGCAAGATAACTCAAAAAGTTATGGACAGATCTTGATGAAATTTACAGGGTAGGTTTGGTAATAGGGAGATCTGGAAATGATTAGATTTGGTGGTGATGGGGGGGGGGGGGGGTTACATTGCAGTAAATGGAGAATAAATTTCAAAGTGAACCAGAATCCAGGACCTCTTCTGGATCACCATCAAAATGTAATCATTTGTTCCTGGGGACACTCCCAACACATCCTGAAAATGTCCTCAAGATCCATCCATTACTTTTTGAGTTATCTTGTCAACTAACAGACACACAGACAGATAGACAGGCAGACAAACTGACAAAAACATAACCTCCTTGGCGGAGGTCATTAATATTGTAAATGACAAAGAGAACATTTCTAAGCAGATAGAATGATAAATAAAAATGTGTATTCAACATGACAATGCAAGTGCTTTATTTAATGTAGATGTACATTTTATTCATCAATGGAAAAGGCTTATGTATATTGTCAGTAGATGTCTGAATATTGTGCATAACAGAAAGAGCATGTTTAGCTCATGAAGCTAATAATTTAGAGCTGTAAAACTATAAAATGTATCCATTCTGTGCATTTCCCATTTTACAGCATTTGTGTAAAAACCTATAGAAATTAATGTGCATTCAATATCTAGGGTTGAAGTTGTGAGATTTAACTGAACTGGCGCTTATGCATGTTGTCACAGGGGTTTTACTAAAACAACCTGAAACCATGGATGGCAATTCAACTCTTGGTTGATTTGCCATCCATGGTAAACAGGCAGATGGACAGCAAATTGGTTTCTGAAATCTTATTACAATGTCTGTTCTTAGGGTTGTCTTGAAAATTATTCCAACAAATATGTTTACACAAATACAAGGATGAGACCAAAACAGTATAGACTGGCTGGCTCTTTAGTTTTCCAGAGACTTTGGTGTATTTGTAAAGCTCTTTTGACATTTTCTGTAATATTTTTGACTTGCTTTAAAATACATAAAGTTGAAGAATGTAAAAGGAGAGTAAATGTTACAGATCCACATAATGTCCCCAAGTCCTGCTCTGTGCTATGGAACAGCCCGGCTGGCATCGCCCCTCTGGGCCTCAGTATTGCATGATATCACGCAGCTAGCTGGCCTTTGCTGCCACCGTGACACCTGATCATGTTTGGCATAGCCTTGGTGCTGTTCATGGATGTTGGTACAAGTGTAATGTGACAGCTCGTTCCTTTCACATGGCATTCGTCTGATGTCATCTGTGCACACGCTGAAAGGCTTATGCTACTCGGTTACAGCACCCTTCGCTTACCAGGACACAAGAAATGCAGATTGGTTTAGAAGGTGTGGCACTTGTGACTTTTTGGTGTGTGTCGCTGGTCTAAAGCTCCACCATTATTGATTTTGATTTGATTTGAATGATTTATTTCGAACATGTGCAGAATGCAACAATAATCAAAAGAACAATTATCAATACAACAATAATAATAATAATAATAATAATAATAATACACAATGAGTAGTGTCATTCTTTGTATTTTTTAATGAAGTGGCTGCACAGCACAGTAAACATGATTAATGATGATACCTATGAAAACTTTGAGAGTAAAATGTATTTAATATAATTAAATCTACTATTGTCAACAATATGAATAAAAAAAATGGTGACGTCAACAGTTTAGACATAGATAAATGTGGACAAATTGAAAAACTGAAATACATTCTAGTTACTAATTTTGTTGCATGGAATTTGAACTTGAACAATGACATATTTTGCACTTTACAGCATTGAAATTACTGTAACTTCTGAACCATTTCTTTTATCTGCATAATTCAAATGGCATCGGTCAGCAGAGATCCTGCACTTTCCAACACTATAAAACACTTTAGAGAAGGAATATATGAAGAAAAAGAGAGATACACAGAGAAAGTGAGGAGTCACTTAGTGCAGAGGTAACACCAGCCTTCAGCCTGAATATGGATGTACTGTATGAACATTCCCTTTTTACATTCATGTGAATAGCACAGGTGCAGCATGGTACTCTATAATTATTTGCAATTAATTTGATTCTTTGCAGGTGCTCTGTAAATTACACAGCTTGATTCCTCATTTGTATCAGTATTGTTGGTATAAAACCTGTGGGGATTTAGCCAAAACTGTGCGAAAATAATTCTTCTGTTAAAAAATAAATCTAACTGTATATACACTAATTGCTGCCAAATATCAAACAGTGAGTTCCCTCAGCATGTTTTTCCCCTTCTTCTCTCAGAGGAAAAAAAAGGTAACAGCTACATTAATTATTGTGACTCTACTCTGCCTGCAGATGTAAATGTGTGAAAATGTGTCAGTCTATAGGTGTTATTCCTCTGATAGACTGGTGAAATGTCCAGTATGGACTGCACCAGTATCAGCTGGGACATGCTCCAGAAACACTTTCAACACTGCACAGATAAGCTGCTGTAGATATTGACTGGATGGAGTGAGACATTTCCAGGAAACGGCTCAACCACTGAAAACCCATGGTGTTAAATTCATTTGATTGCAGTTCTAATGTCTGCAAACAACATTGTTTACATTGACTTGTTCACATATATATATATACTCGTATTGCAATTTTCTTTTTCAAATTTCAAAATACATCTAACTACATGACTTAGTTTTATTTTCCAGACATGTGCACATTTCATACTGTCATTGAGACAGAATGACGGAGCCAAATGGTTTACACCTGGTAGGAAAACAACCATCGACTGAATGTTGTGATGGGTATGGGAGAGCCTCTGGGCTCCCACCACCTGCTCCATTTCTCACATTCTGTCACACCTTAGGGGACATTTCTCATCCGGTCCACAACCCAATTACTCCACAACACATTTAACTGCCATCAAACGCTGCACAGCGGGGGTGCAATGGAGCCGCAAAGAGCCGGGCTGTTGCCATGGCCACTGTCACTCAGCAGATTTCCAGGAATGGAAAGAGATCAAGAGAGCTCTCTGATTGGTTGTTGCACTATTTTGACCATCAGAGCCAGGTCCAGTATTCACAACAATCACAGACACTGTTGTTATGCAACTGAACAATTAGAATATGCACATTTGTGAATACTGGCTGGTCCTGTTTCCTGAATTGGAAAAAAAAATCATCAGCAGGAGTGCCTTGAGACACATTTGTATTTCTCACTCACTTGTGTATCAAACAGACTATGTACTATGACCACGTGTTGCCTCATGAACTGCAAAATTATAGGAAAATTTACCAAAAAGGAAAACTAAAGAAGCGCTAAACTGTGATGTGTGGAAGCATTTTCTTTTCTGTGGCCTGAAAGTTCAGTGTTGGGTTTTGCTGTACTTTCATATGTACTGTTTAAATATGTAATTAGCACATACAAATCTCACTGATTGTGCCTTTTTTTAACATTAGTACTTAAGAAGAAATGAAAGTTTTCAAGCCACTAGACAGATTTTCTTTATAGATATTCAATTTACATATTTAAAATCAACAGTTTTTATCCATTTAATGGAAGATAATTCAGTTTGACTATTTTTCAAGAAGTATAAAAAAGGTAAGAGGTACAGTGAAAGACAACAAAATGGTACCAGCAGCCAATACCACACACAGTGAAGGTTTCCACTTGACCAAAAGTCAGACATGTATGTCACAGGCAGCTGATAAGAAACAAGTCTGAGCCCAAAATCAGTCTTCTGCCAAAGGGATAACCACAGACATTTGTCTTAAGCATCACACAACATTCTGACAGATGCATGGATGTAGTTAAAAAACCATCCAAAAAACCTTTTAGCACTGCTGAGACTAATTCCACTTTTATTCTTGGCACATTAAACTTCCAGCAGTTATAATTTATGTGCGTTATCCATTTAATGGGTAACTTTTTTTTTTTGTTTTGAGGGGGGCATTCTGTGAAGTCACATACCATCCCCAGTGACACATCATCAATTTACCTGAATTTTTTTATTCTATCAGTGCCTTATGATGTCAAATGAAAGAATCAGAAGTTTGAGCGTCCTAGATCAAACGGTTTTGAAATTATAGCCCTTCACATTTTGGATGCTATTGCCACGCCCACTTTAAGGATCCAGGAATTGCACACAACATTTTGGACCATATTTAGAGGCCCTCATCTTCTCTTTTAAAGTAGGTACGTACCTGTAAATTGCTGTATCTATGTATTTTAAGTCTATGTACCAGAATCTGAACTTAAAAATTGCATAGGCGTACGATTTTTTGAGCTATTAATGATTTAAAAGTGGATTATTTTTTTAATGACGCAATCATTTTTTTTTTTTTTTTACATTTTGGGGGTCCATATCTTGTAAACATTTTATGTTGGTGGGGTTTTAACTGATTTATCATCATAGTTGGTAACTGTACTACTGTATATATTTCAAGAGTTTCAAGGTACTCAGGTATTTGGTGGAGGTACAGGAGAGCCCCAAATATGGCTATAGGACAAAATGACCATTTCGAATCCCCTCCTTTAAGCCACATAATGGTGGGAATGAGCTTTTTACCCCATCAACAGTCACCATTCATCAACATTTTGAGCCAATAAAAACTTTGATTTTCCAACTCCAACTCACTATGAAGTAAGCCTTTGCATATGGTACTATTTTGGGATGTAGAAAGTATGTCAACTGTTATTTTAACTGCCTATTCATGTTTCTGATCATAAAAAACAGACCACCATAATTAAATTGATCAACTGAAACAGTAAAATATGATATTAACACCCAATACCACCCAGTTATATTGATATAACAATGGATTAACCCTTTTCTAGCCGTTGCACAAAGCCATTTTTAATAATAATTGACAGCTTTCCCTGTATCTGACCAAACTCTGGACAAATCCAGCTACTTGAGGATGATTATTTCAATTACAGGTCAAATGCATTTTTCAAATAGGAGAGGGAAAGATTAAAATAAGGAAATAATCCCAAGAAAAACATCCTGGTTGCTTTACTCTCTATGCCCTGAATTGTGATGTTGAAGTCAGAAGCTGTTAAGTCTGTTCATCAGTAATATATGCTGATTGGAACATACAGTAGGGGGGGAAGAAATGCTTTACATTTCTTGATAAGATGTTTTCTGACATTATGTTAATTAATTTCTTAGCCCTCTCAGGTTTTCTAAATAATAAGTCACACATTTGTAAACTATTAGTAATTTAATTTCACATGAAATTATCTCAATAAATTAAGAAAATATGTGGATAGTTTATGTAGGTACAGTAGGTATAGGTGCAGAATAATGAATCAGTGTGGTATGAATCAGATCCTGTCAAGATGAAGGCATAGCTCCTGTCCAATAGAAATGAAGTCATGTCTTCCTATTTAGTTTTTTGTTGGTCATGGTGACAATGCTGAATAACGGGAACAACAGGACCTAACCAACTATCTCATTTCCGTTGTGCTCTGCTTCCTCTGACTCAATGCCTTCAGAGCAAACACATAGGATTACACACAAATGTACCTCTGACAGACAGCCCAAATGCTCAGTAATAAGTGTCACAGCATTCCTTTTCTATCAGGGGACCTTTTTGGGCATCAAAGCAGGGGAAATATAGTGCTGCTCAATCATCATGGAGTGCTGCAGGGCAGCACCACAAACACACTGCAGAGGCCAGATACCACAGATACCAGGCCAAAACTAATGCGGAACGGAACCCGCCTGGGTCTTTTAACCATTGGACTCAGAAATACTGTACGAGCGGAGGGGGGGGGGCATTAATGGGGACCAGAGGTCTGTGGTCTACGTGATGCTGGCCAGAGAGACCAGACGGTCGATGACTGATCTGGAAGGGTGGGGGGGGGGTCATTAAGGAGCTGCTCAAGCTCTAATCATAGAATAACACTCCTCGTTTTATCTACCTTCAGCTCCATCTCACCATGAGAAAATTCAGAAGAGCG
Organism: Siphamia tubifer; assembly: GCA_020466265.1. Lineage (NCBI taxonomy): Eukaryota > Metazoa > Chordata > Actinopteri > Kurtiformes > Apogonidae > Siphamia > Siphamia tubifer. Next base: position 21,957,188 of record CM035805.1, read on the forward strand.
TAATCTGAACCCTGGTACAGCACAGAGCTGGGGTGAAGTTCACTGATGAGTCTGTGAGGAAACATCTGCAAGCCATCCACTTGTAATAAGTCTCCAAATAAGAAGAACTTGCCCAAAAAGAAGAGAATTAATGGGATTATTTCAAGGAGTAGTTATTTTATGTAGCCATTAAGTGAATCATCATTTATATTGAGTAAGAAACGCATAACTGTGAGGCATCAACTCAAAGTAACTGTTGAACCTGCATGCCAGACGAAAGCATAAAAGCATGTGGTCAATGTGACAGTGTGTTGATACACAAATTCATCGGTTAGAATAAACAAAAACCTAATTTAACAAAGGAGGAAAAACTCTCAGCTACTTGTGTCCAAGAAAATGTCTCATCTGCTCTCGCTGATAGTTTTAAAACGAGCGGCTAAAGTAACAGCACATTAGATCAGCACTAAGAAACAATTAGAGATCCAACACATAGATGTGGTTTTGAAAGCTACATAGGATGTGTAAATTGGCTCGTTCAGATAATTTGCTTTGACATTTTCATTCCTGAATGGTGAGTAGATCCAACTTAGATCTTAAACTGATTAAACCGACCCAGGGAGGGAGTGGGGAGGGCATTAGTTAAGAAAACAGAGGCCAGGGCCCAGAGCGACAGGGGTTTGGCTTATCGGCACTGTGAGCTGGGGCACTCTTAATTCATTCTGAATTAGCTGAGTCGTGTGTGCTGAAATAATCATCCCCTTGTTTATTTGTTCAGGCCTTGGCACAAGCCTTTATCTGCTGGTGAGCAGTCACACCTCCTCCCCTGCTCTAGCCTTTCTTACTCTGTCTGTCTTAAAACTCCATCTGGATGAAAACCAAACGCTGATTTACAAGGAAGTACAGGACAGAGGGTCACTGGAACCTGTCTTCCAAAATCAACACGTATTTTCTCTAAGCTCTGGCACTCCATCAGCAGCTACAGAACATGACTGAGCCCTGCAGGGGAAATCTGCCTGTCAAACCAGTGCATTAAATAGCCTTAAAACACAGAAACTCCCATAGAGAGTCACACTTCAGACATCATTACTTGGCCTTGGCATGACAGGTGAATGAAACTGTGATTGAAATGTACTTATTACTCTGTATGAGGAGTGACAGCGTGTAAAGTGCAAAGAGACATTAATTGGAACCGCAATGGCTCGAGTGTTATAGAAAACAATAACAAAAAGTACACATGTTCTGTGTTTGACAACCTGCCTCACACATTATAACAATATATAGATACGTCCGTTAGATTTCTAGAAGGGAAAGCCCTCAATTATGATCTCTGACAAGTTTTCTTTAGAAATCACTCCAGGTTGTATGTACGGAGACCATGAAATTACACACAGCATGTCTCATTAATCTGCAGATGTGCTGACTGATTCACTTGCAGGACCGTGTAAATATTCCAGAGACGTGGACAATCCAGACATCAGTGCTCTGGCTAATTATGGTCATCACTCAGTGGAAACAAGCGGCAGACAAGCGAGACATCTGCTGCCACGTCTACCACGGAATAAAGCAGAAAAAAAAAAAAAAAAAAAAATGTTGTCATGTTCAAATAAATAAAACAGAGTTTAAAGCTCTAGAGGTGAATGTAATTTTATAATATTTATCTATATGTTACATATAGTCAGGCAACACATCCATCTGGATTACTCTAATCTGATTGTTTTGTCTGTTTTTAACCACTTGTTAACATTTCATTTCAAGGTCTATGTCTAGTTTTACACACACTACATGTGACACAGTGAGCAACTGGATGTCATGCTGTTTGTTGAAATAAACAGTAAAGATGTGTTATTGCCAATTATGTTGTATGATTTTTCATCCATTTACTGCTATTGGAAGCAGTGACGGATAAAAACAGCGTGTTCTTGTTCCATTTTTATTTTAACTGGATTAACTACAATGCAAAACACACGGTGACAACTAAATGTTCCACTATTAACTGTTGTCATGTCGCTTTATTTTACTTTTGTTCAAGGTTTTCACTGTAACTTAATGCTGTCTTTTTTTTTTTTTTTGGGTGGGTGGGTTTGTGTGTGTGTGTTTCCACATTCAGGGTAACTCCCAAGTTCAGGCAATCTTTACTGTGTGACTGTTGTAATGATGATGTATAAGAATGTTTAAGTAATCCAAAGTAAAGAAACATTTGAATAGTGTAAAATAATATGTTAAGTCTTACATTTATAGACCTGTGTTCTGTAATCTGCTCATTCCTAACCTTCATCTTAGTGTAAGTCCCCATGAACTTGCCGTTTGCATGCATATCAACATTGGCACATAGTGTCCATTTTGATCCCATTGTGGCCGAGTCTGTCATTAAGAGAGCAGAAACAATGGCTAGAATGAGTGGTGCCACAGTAAACAGCTCCCCTGTGAATCCAAGCACAACAGTTCCACATTTCAGGAGCGGGAGCATTAGCGAGTACGTCCTACTCACACTCAAGCTGCAAATCATACAGTGACATTATTGTAAGCAATAAACACTGGATCCCACACAATGCCTTTAAATCACACTATAATGGAAAATATGGGTGTACTACTGCAAAGATGATAAGTGAGAAGGCGGCCATGTCTTTGGTTTTGAGTGCCCTCGCTGTGACCTTTCTCCTGGGATACGACAGATTGTGCTATTGTTGATCTGCGCTGCCAAATGTTGCCAGTTGCTCAACAAAGATCGCCAAATAATTTGAGGGCACTCCTTTAGAACTATTTACTGTGTTTATATTATGATGAGTTGTAGAGTCAGGCTTGATGATAGAAAGCCTTGGATGAGCGGAGGGCGTAAACCCTATGTTTCATCAGTGAAGGGATGGTTTTGTTTGCTCGTCTCCTTTCAGCAGATCTTCCCACCATCCTTCCATCTGACCTCCTGATGCTGGCTGACTTCACTGTCCTCTTGGTCCAGATTCTTTTCATCGAAGAAAATCTGCTTGTGTTCAGACAAATATTTGTTTTTGTTCAACGATTGCGAGAGGTAGTCAGTTTTGATCCATAATATAATTGAAAACACAGTAGAAAGTTCACAGGTCATTGCTTCAACTTGCAAATTAAAGTTTATTTCTACCCATTTTTTCATTTGATAATTACTGTAGTAATTAATCATTTAGCTTTAGGTTTTAAAAAAATATTTAATTTTGATGTGAAGATTTCAAAACTTTATTTACTTACAGAACAAGAGGTGTAGTCCAGGGTGTATGGTAGTGAAGTATATCTACTTATTTTTCACTATACACACTTTTAAATCCCCCTCACATGCACCATTCAGTAGTATTTTAGGATGAAGGCCTACTCTGCCTGTAATTCAGTGGTTCTCAAATCCGGTCCTCGTGGCCCAGTGTCCTGCATGTTATACCTGTTTCCCTATCACACCTAGTTCAATTATTGATCAGATCTTTAGAAGCCTAATAATGATGTAATGGCTTCCAGGTGTGATGGAAGAGGGAGATATTTTTTACATGTATTTTAATTAATTTTTTTATTTAATTAATTTATGAATGTAATTTTTTATTTGTAATTTTTTTTAATTGCTTTCGTTGTTAATTTTTTAAATGATTATTATTTGAATGTTATTAATTTTTAAATTAATTTGTATTTTTTTATTCTTGAGTTTTCTTTGTTGTATTATTTTTAAATGTAATTGAATGTTTTTATTTTATTTGTACATTTTTTATTGTTTTATTTAGTAATTATTTTTATTTCATTTTAGTATTTTTTATGTAATTAATTAATTTTTGTTTGTATTTATTTACAGATTTTTTATTTTTATTTTATTTTTTAAAAGAAGAAGAAGAAAAGGGAGATATCTAAAACATGCAGGACACTGGGCCATGAGGACTAGATTTCAGAACCACTGTACTCACTGCCTTCACTGATTAGATTGGTTAACTTTAAGCATGAGGACTGATGAGCCAATCAGAGGCAGAGTAGGGTGGCTCATGCCCAAAAAAAACAGCACCGGACACCCCAGGTGCCAGTCCCACCCCAGTTGATTGACACATCACTGCACATCCCATTGAAAATTATTGGAAATGTTATTGACGAAGACAGAATAAATATCTTTCCAGTGAGTGATGTGTATCAGGAGAACCTACTTTGATGGAATCCATCATTCTGAGGTCAGTTTTAAGGTGGTTTCCACATGAGTCATTGTTAAACTACTGCCCATATGACTTACATATGACACTAATAGTTAAACTATGTGAGCAGCCAAACGTTATGAAAAACTAATGTTATCCTACATTTTCCTCATTTTGAAAACATTTGACCTTCATGCAGCTCCTTGTGTCACCAGTAAATCCCACAAACTGCTCATGATACTGTTATAATAGTGAGCAAATAAATACTACTGATGGATTTTGGGGGAATAACTAAATTGATGACATGTCACCGGCGTCACAGGGCGTTTTTCCTGAACTACTTAAAAAAAATTGTATACCCATTTTTCTAGGGACCATTACACCACTGTACAGAACACGTTTCAGACCACACCTTTCAAACTACTCCTTCATTTTGACTAGAAACACACCCTGAAATGGTGTTAGAATTTAAGGGGCACATGTCCACCATTTGTAGCAGTGGTTCTTAAATCCGGTCCTTGTGGCCCAGTGTCCTATATCTCCCTCTTCTTCTTCTTCTTCTTCTTCTTCTTTTGTTTTTTTAATGAAAAATGATAATTGAAAAAAGAAAATCAATTAATAAATGAATAAATGAATAAAATGTCAAAAAAAAAGTTTTAAATAAATAAAATATATATATTTAACTTTAAATAAATAAAATTAAATAACAAAAAAATAAGACATTTAATTAAATGTTAAAAAAATAATAATTTAAAAACATTACATCATTATCAGGGCTCTTTAGAGCTAATCAATAATTGAACTAGTATTTTTTTTTTAATTGAATGGCTAAAACATGGAGGACACTGGGCCACGAGGACCGGATTGAGCTATAATCTGTTTCATTCAGCTACAGTATGTTACTTGTTGCAACTTTGGTGCTTAAAGGGTTACTATATTTCAGCCTACAATAAGTCATTTAACTCTAAATGATGCGGTGAGTAACTTATTTCTTAAACAACCATGCCAGGTCATGACCACGATGTAACATGGTTCAATAAAACATGCATTATTATTCCACATCAAGCCAAGAATACAACAGAGAAGATAGGGAAACAACTAAAATGGGGTTAAAAACAGTCCAAAGCGGTATTAAAAAAATTAGTGGTGAACCTTCATCCTCAATGTGATTAAAGAAAAACCCTTAAATGATCGGAAATCACTTAAACATATGCTGGAATCATAAAATCAACATATTATAGTCTTTATTTAACGTTGAAAGTAAGAGCATTACCACATGCACCACAGCATTACACTCCAAAGAGAATTTCAAAGGATTAGGACAGAACAGCTGCGAACCTTTAAGAAAAACACTTATCTGATACTTATCATAATGGGAAAACGGGCTTCAATTTGCTATAGACTGTAAAGATTGGACTGTGTAGCAACAGAAAAAGGTCATGTGGTCTGATGAGTCCAGACTGATCCTGTTCTAGAGTGATGTGTGGAGCGATTTACCCATCATGCCTAGTGCCAACAGTGCAAGCAGGTGGGGGTAGTCTTATGATCTGGGATTGCTTCAGTTGGTCCGGTCTATTATCAGTAACACTGTGTCCCTGATAGCACAGATATATTCCACAATAACAACACTGGGATTCGTCAAGTTCAGAAGAAGCATCATTTTTACACATGGATCGGCCTCCAGGTCTCCAGACATAAACTGCGTGAAGAATCTTATATAGTGGAGAAGAGCCTGCGCAGTGGTCCAACTCATCCATCACCAACACCAGGTGAGAGAATGAACGCTGAAATTAATGTTAAAGGTTGTCCAAAAAAGTACAAGTGTGATGTGTGTGGGACTTGTTTTTGGCTCGACAGTAGATTTAATGGAATGCAGATTTCTATAGTCTCAACACTTTGCATGGATTAATTTATTTCTTTCCAAATTGGCCAACACGCCGGACGTTGATTCAGTATGTGTTATATGTACGGTGCAGTCCATTAGAAAGTGGGAAACCTACCTCCCCTACTTCAGATTTTTGGTTTGGAAATAGTTGATTTGATTTCATTTGATATTCTCTTTTCATTATCTGCTTAATCATTAATTATTTTGGTACATTAAAGAATAAAAAAATGAAATTGTTCTGTTGTTTTCATTTTGGACCATTTAGCCATTTTAACCCATAAATATCCCATGTTCCTTTTGTGGCAGTTCACAAATGGTCTATTTATCCTTTTGTCAGTGATTTAATACCATTTATTACTCTACCAAGTAATGGTGGAGTTATGTTTTTGCTGGCGTTATGTGTCTGTTTGTTAGCAAGATAACTCAAAAAGTTATGGATGGATTTGGCTGAAATTTTCAGGGAATGTTGATAATGGCCCAAGGAACACATGATTAAATGTTGGTAGTGATCAGTGGAGGTATATGAGGGGGCAGATGTGTTATTTATTCACGTACTTGGAGCAAATCACTGATGTTATTTTGTCTCTTTCTTGGTAATAACCAAGTAATTGGGTTGAAACAAGTGATAATGCATTTTCCGGCCATGATGTTGTGGATTTTCCTGGAAATTACCACCTTGTTTTTCCAGGTAATTAAATAAAAACAAGTAAATCCTGAACTCATCATTTCAGTAACTACAGATAAATTTGAAAAAATTACCAATGTATTCTATTTGAAATGAAAGCTGGTTGCACTATTACCACTATTACCTGGAAACTGCAGCGTAATTGCACTGGAATCTACATGGAAATTACTTGATATTACATTGAAATTACATCTAAATGACCATAGAAATTAGCCACCTTAATGAAAGCCATTTGCATCACTATTACCTCGAAACTGCAGAGTAATTACACTAGAAATTGCTTGTAATAAGTGGTTACAAAGGCATCATTACCATGAAATTATGTCAAAATAACCATAGAATTACCACCTTATTACCGTAATAATCCATAATGTAAAGTGTGACTGAAAAACCTCTAGTGTTAACTGAAAGGATGATGTTTGTACATTCAATTGTTCATATCTGATGACCATCAAAAGATGCATTTGACCTGAATTATTTACACAGATAGATAAGATTAATGGTTCCACAGTTTTTAAATATTTTAGAAGTGGCCCTGAGGGGTAAGAACCACTGTTCAAGAGGACCTGCCTGAGCCCTCATACACCTGGAGACATGAACGAAAGCTATGGAGCAAGGAAGTGTCTTATCCTTCTTAACTTAGACTATGTATTTCCAGTCAGAATAATTTCACCGTTTACCTTACAATAACTTAAATATGGCTCAATTACACATTAATATGAACTGAATACAGGTCTAAAATTGACCTGCATGCGTTCCACAGTGTTTATGGAAGTCATTTTTCCCACCGCTCCTCCTCCGTGAAGGCAGAATTATGACGTTTGTTTGCATTCCAATCATGTAAACGTGCAACTTGGTCATTCTGACTGAAGTCCCTTCGCAAAGTATCAGATAAACATTGGACTTAGGACTACATATGAAAGTGGCTTGGGTTGGATTTGAAAAAGTTCAAATAGTCTTTAACAGCTTGAATACACATCAAATGGTCAAAAAAGAAAAAAAGAAAAATAATAATAATAATAATAATAATAATAGGATTTAGGCCACATTTGCCTCCAGTCAATGTAGCCTTACAACTGAATGTTTTCTTTGTAATCGCCATGGTGATGCTATTTGTTGTAAATATTTGTGTTTTGTTTTTGTTTTTTTGCATATATAAGTAACACAAAGTCATTGTTTTTATTACAGAAAAGAGCAATAAGAATAATATACAATAGCAATTTGAGGGAACATACAAATTAATAATTTATTAAATTAGGATTGTTTAAGTTTAAAGAGTTAGCTGAATTAAGGACATTGTTGGTTGTGTTTAGAGTTACAAATTAACTTTTGCCTGTAAATTTACAGAGACTATTATATCCCCGAAAAGCAGAGCGTCAGAGATGTAATGGTTTTGCGTTTTGAATGGCTGGACCGATTTGTCCCAATGCTGTAGGACATGAACTGATTAGATTTTAGAGGTCAAAACTTTCAAGATGGCCAATGTTCAAAATGGCGGAATTTTATCTGGCCCATTACTTTTGAACAGATAGACGGATGGCCACTAAATTCAGTGTGCTAATGCTATAGGTCAAGCACATGAAGTCATGCTTTTATATTTTGTATTTAATATATAAGTTGATGAATGGGTGGATGGCAGTGGTGAGTGGAAGCATCGCATTTTGGGGATATACCTTTAGCGGTCAGAGATGACTGCATAAGCCTAATTTGTTTTAGTATCACAGAATAAACAACAGGTTTCATTTTAAACTTCAAAAACTGGAAAACAAATGTATTATATTTCTGTTGTTAGTGTCAGAATGTGTAATTGTCTGGCAATGAAAGAGACGAGCTATAGAAATAATTGTAATGTGTAAGAAGAGAGTGGAGAAATTATCTAAAAAATATGTAATAAAGTGGTTTTGTTTATGATTTGGGATTTATTTGTTCATTGCCCGTTATGTAAAATGTAATTTTTTTTTTTTTTGCTGTAATGGGTGTAATGGTGACTGTCTAATGTAGCAGATGTTATAAGAAAGGGGCAGGTATTATAACTTCTCTTCATCCTGCTCTTTTCCAATCATTGACATTGGAACAAATAAATTAATTAATGAATTAAATGTAATTAAAGAATATGAACGAGCACACAAAAAACATCACATTTCACCCTAAAATCTAAATGGTGCATTAAGACCCAATTCCTGAACCTAAATTAAGAGGCTGTAAAAGCTTTGGTCAGTTGTGAGAACTTTTTAAAAACTCCACCCATGATAGTAGTAGAAGGTTCAGCCATACAACAAATAGAATTTTGCACTTTTTTGTGTCGTGGGTTGTAGTCATTTTCACTGCTTGAGCAGGTGTAACAGCAGGGCATTAATACCCCCTTAAAAGAAGAAAGCCCCAAGTGAGCGTTAAACTCTTACTGCGCTCACCTGTCAGCACACCACAAATACAGGAGTGCATGAGCCAGCTTTTCCACTCAATTACACCCAGTGGCCCTGTAGTGGCACACACTGTCAGCAAGCAATTTAATGGCCCACTACTCTGCATATTAGCATTCACTCACCCTGACTCTCATCCTTTTGTTATAATGGATTCACACAAAATTCTGACCAAGAGCACATTAGAGACGAGAGGAAATCATATGAAGAGCTGAATGTTTAAAGGTGTCATTCCATGGTTATTTCATTAATATTACTGTGTTCTCCATTGTTATTTAATACATTGTGTGTTGGTTCTATTTAAAAAAAAAAAAAAAAAAAAAAAAAACGTCCGGATTGCTTTGTTTCCAGCCGTTTTTGCACGATAGAAAAATGACTTCAGGTCGAACAACAGCGTACTTCCTCATACATGTCCCATGACGCGGTGATAAGGAGTCTCTGATTGGCTCAGAATGCGTGAAGGAACACTCCCCCTCCACCCACCCTCCGTTCTCGCTCTCTGTATGTGTTTACCTTTACCAGAGTAGCATCCAGCTAGATTTCATGCCGTTACTGGTTCCACAGAGAGCACATGAACCAGTTTGCTCCTGGGTCCCTCATTTTCAGCAGAATGACACCTTTAAATAGTGCACACACTGTAGTATATAATACTGTGTACCAACACTCCTCAGCCCCCCCCCCCCCCCATATGCAGCAAATGTTTACACTCCAATCTATACAGAGTTTTATATGGCACTGATTTGCATTCCGTTTCAATAACAGGAATAATCTGTGTTTGGACTTTGTTCTGTTATTACCCCAGTTTTGTAGCTGACGTACTTTAAAATATGATTAGATTAGATATTCCTTTATTAGTCCCACTAGGGGAAATTCCAAGTTAGAGGCAGCCCACCACAGGCACCAAACAAGAATCAAGGAGGGTTTTTTTTGTTTTAGATTAGATATTTTTTTTTTTTTTAGATTAGATATATAATACGAATTGTATCCAATTTAAATACTACATACCATTAACTGGGCACATTAATTGACAATACTCAATATTGTACTTAAAATAACAATTTCAGGACTTCACATGTTTTAAATTGAATTCACTTAAGTTCTAATTGTACATTAAGTCTTTTAAGGCAAAAAATCTACTTATCTGGGCTTACAGTGCACAACACTACATTCATATTATTCACTCCTTCCACTATTGTGGTTTCTGTAATTAGTCCATCTAGTCCATTTTAGTCTATTTGTGTCCATTTGCTTCATGTAGTCTGTGTTATTTTTTTCCATTGAATACATTCCTTCAATGACTGTGATTCATTTGTCATTTGATGGTGGTTCTTTCATTCTCAAGTTATTTTAACCCTTTCATGCACATTGGTCGCTACAGTGGGCATCTATTCTACAGCTGATCTCTTGTATATTCGTGGGTTTTATTGTTTTAGTTGCATTTGAGCTACCACAGTGGACACATATACTCCATTTTATACACTGACATTCATACCATTACTGTTACTTGTTCTTGGTGAACCTGATTTGCACTAAAATGTTTGACAGTAAAGCAATTGCTAGTTGTCATTACACTGTAATTAACAGCTTTCTTAAAACAGATTTTTGTTTTTGGGATATTTTTCTTCATGAAGTTTGTAATAACTAGTATCAATGTATGTTAAAAATGTGAGAAAAAAATCTGATTAGCTACAATAAAAATATTTTAGATTTTCTGATATTGCATTTTAAATACATGTTTCTTTGCTTCAGAATACGCATGGCGTCCAGCTGAGGGGACACTTTTTAAACACCATAAAAAAAATAGGTTCATTTTTTTTAAAAATCCAATCGTATTGTTTGTTTTTTTTCACGTCTAATAAAAAAGGCATTAAAAAATCATGTGGGATCTACAACAAATTCTCGTAATTTCCTCCCAACATTTCTGGTGTCTGTTCATCTGCTTAGTTTCTTCTTACAGTAGGTGCAACAAAGAAATGCACTAGATCTTTCCAGGAGAACTCCCTCTAGATCCATAAACTAGTGGATATTTGGCGTTTCTTCCACATATTAAACCAATCATCCTCAGACTATATACATTTAAATTACAACGATGCATCATCAAGTGATGAAGACAGGAGCTTTTTTAACCTAAATAATAATTAATTTACATTTCTTTATATCCAAAATTGACAGATGTGATATAATTACAAAAACAGAAGAGGTAGGAGGCATAAAGAGAGAAAGTTTGGTGGATTGTGGGAAAATTTATATTTACATAATCAGGTCCTGTTTAACCCATAAAGACCCAAATAACCACTGGTAACCAAAATAATCTACTGATCTAAAATGTTTAATAACGTCTGATCCACTAATACTATCAATAAATGTAAATAATTATTGTAAAATGCAGTTTGTCATCTTTTCATGGTCATCAGATGTGACCCTATTGGCCATTGAGGGGCTTCACAGTGAACATGGAAACACCGTCGTATTGTAAAATACTGATTCACCAGTAAAACTCATGCAGGTTGATCAATGACATTGGATGAAGACACTTAATTTTGATCACTTAATGATAGTTATTAAAGTTACTTTTTCTTCTGTTTTCTGTATTTCTGATTTAATTTCCCTCAGATTTAATGAACATGTACATGATCAGAGAATTTAATATTGGAAAATACCTGATTTTTGCTTTGAAAAAACGTTGACTATGAAAAAAACAGTGACAAATCCCTAAAGAAATGATTACATAGAGGAAAAAAAAACATTGTAATGATCGCAAATGTAGCAATGAGTTTTTATGGGTTCCTTATGTGGTCTTACCACAAATGAATAATGTATAGTACAATAAATCATTGATTATCCCCATATTTATATTTACCTATTTATGTCTAATCCACTTTAATTGGAGCAGTCTTTTAAAGGTTCAGTATCAGTCGTTGACCTAAAAGCATGATTCAAAGCAGGAATAGAATCAAAAGCGGACAATAAAATCTCATCTCGTCATCTAAACCCGCTTTATTTTCACTAGGGTCACGCGGGTCTGTGGGGGCCTAATCCAACTACAATAGGCAAAGGCAGGGTACACCCTCACATTCACACCTAGAGGCAATTTAGATTAACCAATTAACCTATCAGAGCATGTCTTTGGATGGTGGGAGGAAACTGGTGTACCTGGAGAACATGCAAACTCCACACAGAAAGGTCTGGTGCTGGATTCGAACCATGGTCATTGTTGCTGTGAGACACGAGTGCTAACCACTGCACCACCCACAATAACATCTGCACAATTAAAATGAAATAAAATGACCACTAAACACACCAAAATGTCCATTCTTAATCCAGTTTAAAAGCCAAAGATGAAAAGTTTTTTTTTTTTTAAGGACTTTTAAAAGTATCAGTTGTGGGTGAGGTCCAGATATGGAGACGTATCAAATATAGTAACAACTGTCAAGACTCAGATTGGAAAGAAATTAATATCCTATGTCATCTTCCTCCCTTAAAATGGTGATGCAATATGCTAAAAGGACACCATTAAAGAAAGCTGGGTTTTTACTTGGTAGAGGACAGGTAATGCACCTTCACACTGGGTGCTACCTGCTATAATTTGAATAAAAGGGAGTAGAGAACGATTAAAAAAAAAAAAAAAAAAAAAAAAAATCAGTGAAACATGATGAAATATTAACGATTCATTCTGAGGTAAGAAACACAAAAAGTCTTATTTTCACGTTCATAATAATTACAAATACCATGCATCACTCCTGTAACTCTATCCCCCCCCTGAGTTCCATGAAAGCTTGCACAATGAATATCCAAATATGTTTTCTATAAAGGAGATTACATTTAATCTGGAAATAGTCAGTGAAAGAGCAATGAGGAAAACAACATGGGACACACGTGTTTAGAGTGAGCAATAAATACTGTTTCACAATTACCAGAACTGAATTGTTTTGTAGGATAAGATCAAGAGTTAGAGAGAAGTTGAACAATGTGCAGCAATATTCATATGCAAACTAGGGCAATGTGAACATGTGACAGAAGTATATTGTCAGTCTATTTATTATCCAACTCATCACTTACACACACACACATACACAGAGAGAGAGAGATGAGTCTTTTGTCAAATGTTTCGAGTTAAACGTCACTAACATTATATTAAATGACCTTTTTGTATCAACAGAAGGGGCCGCCGCTGCTTTCTGCCAAACCTCTACTCTCCCATGCGAGGCTAAATGAGAACAATGTGTATCTGTGTTTGATGATAGCACCGCTTTCTGTGGCCGCTGAAGAACACCCAAATTGCAATTTGACCTCCTCACCCATAAAATACCAACATAAAAGCTTTTGTCATTCGCGACGGCAAACAGAGACAAACACAATAACAGACAGATACCACTTCAGCGTACACACATCCATTCTCACTCTCTTAAAAAGGAAATAACTGGATTCCACTGCCAACAACATTGCGCAAGGTTTGTTTTTTTTGTTTTTTTTTTGCCTCAGAGAAGAACGTTAATAACCTATAACAAGTAGGTTTTAATAAAGTTGAAGTGAATACATTCTAAGCAGTGTAATCATTTTAAGCCTGACCGCTCACTTTTGGTCACGGCTTGTTTGCACCATAATGTGTTCATCAAAAAGCTCAACCTTATATTAGACACAGGTGAAGATTCATATAATGTCACTGACTACACCCGCTATCATTCCCTCTACAAATGAACACAGCTGGCCTGGCCCTGCTTGGCCTAGCCTGGTCTGGCCTGCGCATCGACACACTGTGTCACTAACAGTTAGATCCAAACCTTTAAAATAGTTCCTGTGTATGAGCCAGCATCTGTTTTCTATTTACCCGCCTTTAAAACACCCGACAATGGGTAAGGAAAGTACCTGAGAAAGAAGGGGATTATAATGAGTGAACAGTAAGAGTGTGTATAATCACATATTTGGAAATGCTGTACGTTAGCCTAGGTCATGACAGAAGAGAAAATATGGAATTGAGTTATGTTCGCTATTTAAATGCACTGTGGGGGGAAAAAAAACAGGCTGTAGAATTAACAGCAAAAACGTGTAAAATTGAAAGTGAGTTATATATATTTTAAAACATTTGTTTGTTAAAGATTAAATCAAATGTAGCTGTAGTTTTTACAGGAAGAGTACGTTAACAAAACAGTTTTGTACAAACACATTATGTATCTTTACTGTTTTGACAAAATAAAAATGTCAATTAGAAAAACAATGTGGTGCTGTTCAAATAGCAAGACCACAATGTTGAAATAAGAGGGGGTTTTTATACATATATTTAAAAAAAAAAAGCAAACAAGTGACTGGGGTTCAATTGGCAGAGAACATTAACCAATAACCAAAGGGTTGGCAGTTCAAATCCCAGCTCTGACTGTTGACATGTACAAGTGTCCTTATGAAACCCTTAAGACACTGAACCAGAAATTGAGCCCAGTTTAAGCACCATGCAGATGAATATATGGAGCATGTCATTTATTGTTTACATTTGATGTTAAATTTACATGTTTAAAACCAAAGTAACTAAGTACAAAGTACTTCATTACTGGACTTAAGTAGATTTTTTAGATATCCATACTTTACTCGAGTACTTCTTTTTCTTACTCCCTTTACTTTTACATAAATATTTGTACTTTATACTCTTTATATTCTCAGAATAGATGTGTTACTTTTACAAACTAAAAAGATGTGACAGTATGAAAAATAAGTCACTTCAGAGGGAAAAGCAGTGGAGAGGAGCTGTGATTTTATATATTATAGTTATATGACTATTATCTCACAATTATGACTTTTTATCTCACAATTTTAACATTTTACCTCACAATTTTAACATTTTACCTCACAATTTTGACCTTTTATCTCACAATTTTAACATTTTATCTTAAAATTATCATTTTTTAATCTCATATATATATATATATATATATATATATATATATTTTATTTTATTTTTTTTTTGTAAATCTCATGTGACTTTTTTTTTCCATTTTTTCCTAAATTTCCTGTTCATATCCACAAAACTCTGTACAGTCAAACACATTATCTACACAGTAACTCGTTTTTAAAGGCTTTATTTGAGATACTTTTGAAACTTTTCAGATTTTTCCTGGTTAAGTATTGTTGCGTTCATGGCAAAAAAAAAAAAAAAAGTTTTACTTTTTACTTTTGTAGTTTTTTTTACTTATACTTTGGTAAAAGTAGAAGTACTGATTCAATTCCTTTAACCGAGTATTTTTTCACACCAGTAGCTGTACTTCTACTTAAATACAGAATGTGAGTACTTTTAACACCTCTGTTTAAAACGTTAAATCTACATGTTTATCTGTAAATCTGTTTACAGTTTGATGGGGGGGGTTTATAGGATTATTCAGGCAAACAGCTGCCAGTTTTTTCTGCTAAAACAACAGAATTTTTTTTTTTTTTTTTTTTAATAGTGTGCACCAAAAAAATATTTAAAGCAGAGTTTCCCTTTACTTTTTTTTAAAAAAATGTTTGAGGATAAAATATGCCTGAACAGCTATTTTCCTCAACAGGAGCCAACTAAATATCTCAGTCTGAGTTCAAAAAATGTACAGATGGAAAAATATCTCTTTGATTGAAGCTGATAAACGTGCTAATTTATTGTGAAACACACATACAACAGTGATTAACGACATGAAAAGCTGCTTGCACATAAAAAAAAAAAAAAAAAAACCTCAGGTGTATTGGCCGGGGTTGACAAAAATATACATAAAAAAAAAAAAGTCAAACTCACTTGTTGAGTGAAAACAAACGTAGCATATTAATTGATTCTCCTCCAAATAACTGCTCAGGTTTTCCTATGACTGATCGACCTCTGGGGACTCTCTAAATGCAAACCATTTTCCCTTGCTCAGCTTGTTATTTAAGACAGCGCTTGATGCCTGAGTTGCTGTGCCTCTTATCTGACCAGGTTTGTTTAGCAAGTGATGAGAGCTGAACCGCGTCCTGCCTCATCGTATTTCAGCTGGGCAGGTCAGTCGTGTCAGGCACAGGTAACACACGCTACCACTGCAGCAATCAATTCAGTGTAGAAAAGTCAACACGTTGCCTTTTATTGCAAAAAACTACCAAACTTGTCTTATTTTATATGAGCCGTGACCTGAAAAAAAAAAAAAAAAAAAAAAGAAACTAGACTTGCTGTTCTCTGGTTAAATCCCTTAACCGACATGTTAAATTGTTTACAACTATGTCCAGACACAGATGTAATGAAGTGCGTTTTGTTGAAATGGAAGTTTTCCTGATATATGGAACATTGAATCATTTCCACTGAGAAACATGTGGTACACAGGTATTTTTACTGAACATCATGACTGAGATATTGCACTAAAACCCATAAAGACGAACCAATACTTCTGTGTCAGTTGCCAAATGAAATTCTCTCGGTGTCCAAGCTTTTTTAAAGTGATTTATCATCATTTATTTAGAATGTTACCCTCTGTATTTTGTATTTAAATCAAACATTTTCTGTATTTCATTCACCGATTATAAAATCCCAGATTAAACTTTAGGGTTATTACATCAAAAGCAAAGAAAACTTGAAGAAAAAATTGACTTTTTCCAGCAAAATATATCATTTACTGAACATAAAACATTTGTCTCCATCCACTGTCATTAATCCAACTCCATGGGTTTTACTGCTGAACTGGTGTTGTACAAGATGATACTGTTTCCATGGTAACTACAGAGCCTCTAAAAGTCCAAAAGGGTCATATCTGATGACCATGAAAAACTGTATGTTACAATAATTACTTATATGTATTGAGAGGGTGAGTGGATCAGTGAGTATTAAACAGTTTAGATCAGTAAATGGCGGTGGATGGGTGCAGAACATGACAACAATGATTATAACATATGTCGGTCACGTAAAAAAAAAAAATGCCAATTTCATCAACTAAGAAAAATTCTCGTTATTGTTCAAATGAACCAATTATTTAGTTGCTCCTTAGAAGGATGGGTTAAATGCAGAGGATACTCATACCGTTGTATGATGACAATAGAGTACTATCTATCTATCTATCTATCTATCTATCTATCTATCTATCTATCTATCTATCTATCTACCTATCTATCTATCTATCTATCTATCTATCTATCTATCTATCTATCTATCTATCTATCTATCTATCTATCTATCTATCTATCTATCTATCTATCTATCTATCTATCTATCTATCTATCTATCTATCTATCTATCTATCTATCTATCTATCTATCTATCTATCTATCTATCTATCTATCTATCTAAATCATTTATAATTAAAGATAAAATACTGTACTACTACAATCAATTACATACTTCAGTCCAAGAACCTTGTGCTGCTGCAACTGTAGACCTTCAAACACAGTCAAATTTATTATTTTATTCCCATTTAACAATGTGTAAATTGCATGGATGTATTTCATAATAACACAAGAGCCAGACTGTGACCATGTAAGAAATTTAACAAAACACGACTCCATTGCTGCCTGGTTTGGTAAATACTAAATATATAAAAATGAAATATTTAAATAGAAGTGTTCAGGCCTTGCCCAAAGTTGTGTTCTGGAAATAGTCACATCTTTTCGATATTAAAAACATATAAACTTAGATTCAACCAGCAGCAGGAGCAGTACTTAAGTTTTTTTGGCAGAAAAACGTGTATGTTAGAGTGGTAGAGAAAACACTACGGTAGCCAATGGTGTGTAAAACAGAAAGTTAATGGAAAAAAATTAAATAAATGATCATATATCTTTTCAATAGGAATATTACACACTACATTATTGCAATAATAATATTTTTTGATATATTATGCAGCGCTGCTTGGAGGCATCTTGAAGTTGTGATACTACTGACTGCTCCTTCTACTATTAAGTCGACTTTTTTTTTTTTTTTTTTTTTTTACACAACTCATTCTAATCTCATTGGTTTTATGTGGAGCTTTCAGGTCAAGCACAGGCATTGATGTCTGCAATGTTACACTTTGACTGACAGTTCACTCACATGCCAAGAGTTTCCATTTACTTAATAAAAACACATTTTTTCCCCAGACAGTTCGACTGTAGTTGTGGTGAATCGGTTCCACGAACAAGAATATGAAGTTGGTTTGTTACACAGTACCATTAACACACCTATGGACCATCGGCCTCTTGCAGTTCTACCCTTTTTGCCCCAAAACCCAAACTAATACCAGACAAATCAAAAACAACTGGCTTCAAAATATCCAATCAGAAACCAGTGGGTGATGATAACATGGTTCCTATCTTGATTACACTGGTCTACAAATACAATGCCTTCAGAATAAAAGTAACTAGTAACTAGTTTGTGTGAAAATGTGAATTTCTGATAATTAATGAGAGAATAGGTTTATCTTGGCACATTACCATTTCTAGTGGAAATGTTATAAATCTATTGTATTATGTTGCACAAAATAATACATATGTGTTTGTGTCTGTGTTTACTATATCACATAGTATATTAAAAACATCACCTGACCAGCACTTTTGTCTTTTGCTTTGTAATTCAGCTTATTAACATATGAGATTAAGTGAATTTTTTATTAAACATTAGACCAGTTTTATATACACTGTTTGGACAAAAAAAAAAAATTGTACATAC
Source organism: Siphamia tubifer (assembly GCA_020466265.1). NCBI lineage: Eukaryota > Metazoa > Chordata > Actinopteri > Kurtiformes > Apogonidae > Siphamia > Siphamia tubifer. Next base: position 21,975,897 of record CM035805.1, read on the forward strand.
AATATTTCACTGCATCACCTTTGGTTTTGATTACAGGAGATTTTCACTGGTTTTAATCAAGCAAATAAGTCACATCATTCCATGGGTAAGTACTGCAGTGGTTAATAATGTTATTTAACTAACTAATGTGGTAAGTATCCTCCTCATGTCTGTAATGTTTAACAGATTGAACACCATCAGGATTGATCAGGGTCATCAGACTTGTGACAGAATACTTTATAGATCATGATACTTCATTTTCACACATGAATTAGCCTCTAAAAAGTCCAGACGATAAAGATGGGATGATAAAGAGTTAATACAATGGACCACTTCTCCATCATCAATAATGAAAATCAATCAAAATGAATTCAACTATGGATAGAAAAAAAAATCTAATGAACCTTATTGTGACAGTACATAAGCATTATGTGGCAGAAAAATATGTCAAAGTAAAAGTTTCCTATAATCAAAATCAAAGGTAGTGAAGTGATATATCACATGTGTATTTTTTTTTGGCAAGGCAAGGTAGATAATTGTTGAAATATTTTATCTGCAAACCATCATTTTGTACAGATGTTATTAAAATAAGCAGATACAGTTGTGCTCATACGTTTACATACACTGACAGAATGTGCATGGGACGGTCTTGGATGTTCCAACATGACAGTGATCGAAAACATAAGGCACTTGTCGTTAAAAAAAAAAAAAAGTGAAGATGAACGAGTGTCCATCTGAGTCTACCGACCTTAATATCATTGAGCCACTTTGGGGAGGTGTCAAAAAATGCAGTTTATGTAAGAAAACTCTAAATCGTTTGCCAAGAAGAATGGGCAGCTTTACCATCTGGGAAAATAAAGTGTGTGATCCACAACTACCACAAAAGACTTCCATCTGTCACTGATGTTAAAGAGGACAATACAGAGGATAAAGAACTGCATGTGAATGTATGATCAGGGTCATTTGGATAGTTTCTGTTGTTAGTAGGATTTAAAAAGAGAAAATACATTTGGTTGATAACAAATGGCTTTAATAAACCACTAATGAAAAGTGAAAGAAAAGGTTTTGTATCATTTATATTCTATGAAAAATGACCAAAAAATCACATATTCTGTGAGGGTATGTACATTATATACACTATAGTGTGTGTGTGTGTGTGTGTGTGTGTGTGTGTGTGTTGCTGGTTTAGACAAAGGAGTGAGAGCTCATAAGCTATGTTTCTTCTCACTCCTTTTATTATTATTATTATTGTTTGCTTCCTGGAATTATTATTTTAATATTGTTCTGTGTGGGAAGGTCGAACAGTGGCAGTCAGTACCTTTCCATATTTGGAATACATCATTAAATAAATAAATAAAATAAAATAAAAAAAACAATATTGTTATCACTAATCTTCACTTCTATCAACTCAAACATAATCAGTCCAATTAAACTTCTGCACCAAATTTAAAGAAACCCCATGAGTGTATAATCAGATCAGACACTAAAAATAAATACACTGCAGAAATTAAAGTCATGCCAAGTGTATTCTTCTCATTTCCTGTCAAAATAGATCATTACACTTAAAATAAGACAAACACTGAAAGAGTACCTTGTAAGTGTGTTATACGAATTTAAAGCTAGACAAAATTTTATGTTTTTTTTTTTTTTTTTTTTTAATTTACTTAATTCAACCCAAAAAAAAGTTAAAATAATCTTGGTAAGATTTCTTGAAATAACATTTTCAAGACCTATCATCTAAAAATAATTTCTTATACTGTACCTCACAAGTTAACTTATCTTATTGAGATATTTGGACAAAAAAAAAGAGGAAATATACACTTTTTAAGCCTTTAATATCCACAGTGTATTAACCCAAAAGCATAGTGTGAAGCCATAATAAGTAGAATGTCTCACTTTCCTGCTGCTGAAGGAGGAAGTGACCACATTCATTGTAAAGCAGCGATGTAGGGTTAACCTTAAAAGGCTTATGACTTCCAGACGTCAGCTTGAGTCTGCAGGATCAAACAATGTCTATGTCTACTTCTATAAGTCACCTGAGCTGCTTTGTGCTCAGCTCTCCATGTGTGAGTTCCTTTTCTTTTACAATGTTAAATGCTTTAAGGCGCTGGGAAAGCTCCATATAAATTCACTCCATTATTGTCTACATATGTCGGCACCATTGTGTCTGTGTGTACTTATTGTGCCCACTAGATTTCTAGACTAATGGGTTAAGCAGAAGGACAGCACCTGAAGTAGAGATACAGGTGTTTGATTTAGACCACCGTGTGATCATAAAAGTGAGATCGATTTTACTCTACAACTGTTATAAGGAAAGGAACAGGAAGTGTAATAAAAGGTGTTTAAGGGGAAAGGTTTAGAAAAATAACAGTGTAGATTTTAATCCACCGAAAAAGAAAAAAAAAGATGCTGAGAATGAGCTGAAACCCAATCATCTGTGCTGTAGAGTTGGCAAAAAAACAAAAAAAAAACACGCTGATCTATCAGTTGACGGCGTTGCATCGTAGCTGCCTGACAGAGCGGAACATTTTCACGCTTCATCCTACCCCTGCCGGTTTCTTTCCAGGTGCTTGTCCATGTTTTTACTTTCTAAACAAGTGCAAAGTGTAATCAGTGTGGCCTCAAGCTGTATTTATAATAAAATATTGACCTGTCATATGCTGTCATCACCGCCAACAGGCCGCTGTATACGGAAACACATAGCGTCATATTTATGCTCAGAAACACCAGATACACAGATAAAACCCCATGGATTCATACACACCAAGTGGTTTTCAAGGGCACTCAGGGATCACATTTGTTTCCACACGTCTTTTTACATTCTCATTGTACTATGGTCTGTTTGTTCCAGGGGGATGGTGTCACAAAGATAAGGACAACAATGCGAGTGGCACAGAACAGTTTATGTGAGCGTTGTTAAAATATGCATGTGATATTTCGATAAGGAGCAATGTAAACTATTTGTGCCATTCTTGATAAACAGCCACAGAAATGACGATCCATACGCAGCAATAATAACTGATGGCAGCTGTGTTTAAAAAAAAAAAAAAAAAAAAAAAAAAAAATGCATCTTCAGCCAAAGTTTTTTTTTCACTATTTTCAGCCAAGGGAAATCACCAGAACATGTATTATCCTGCCAAGTTATGGGATTTGATCCAGAATTGTGTCATATGGATGGATTAAGAGTCTGTTAAATAGAGTATTCTGTGATCACAGACATTGTTTGCATTTTTTTTTTCCCCCTTTACGCAAAGAAAAATGTGAATGTGAATATTTAAGCTAAGCCTTCAAGGGCTGTGGGCAGCTGTGTTCACATGCGAGGAAATTCCATTTATATTTCCTACAATATGTGAAATATTTAGGCCATTGTTCATTTAAGTTTAAAAACCAATTGTTTCATTGATATTAAACATTATGTACTGAGCAACACGCTGCTTTATATCACTTAATTTCACAAGCGACAGAACAGTTATCAATAAAAGCATGTTTTTATCAAGCAGTAATTTCCTCTATTAATCTCAAAGGAGGAATTTTTAAACCATCTCCACCTTAAATGTAGGATGATGTAAAGTATATCCGAACATGTGTGAATTTCCAGTAGGTTTTTTTTTTTTTTTCCCCCCTTTTTCTCCATCTAATGACATATCTGTATTTTGGAGGTTCCTCCCTTGTTGCTCTTTGGCCTGAAATATTTTTCTCTGTCCTCCGCTCAAAACCCAGATCCAGACAATCACCAGGCGAGCTGTCATTCTTCCAGCCTCTGGAATGTCTGAAAAGCTCCCGTTGATTTAACACGTTACAAAAAAAAAAAAAAAAAAAATGTTTTGAGAGAGAGCGAGGGAGGAAAAATGGCATAGCTTGTTAGTGACATTTTGGCATCAATTCAGTTCAGAGCTAGAGTGTCCCAGACTGATTAGAAGACCATGTCATGCACATTACTGTGTGAAATACCTTTACAAAAAACACACTGTGAGACAGGAAGGGGACTTATCGCTTTGACTTTGGCTGATTCAGGCCAGAGGCAGCTCTATGGGACTACAGATGAGGGTCCACTGCCACACACGATTGATTTACACTTTTTCATTCATGCTGCGGCATTACTGCTGTTTTTCTCTGCAAGCCTAGAAAATTGTGCGTATATATCACAAAGCCTGGTGGGAAAAAAAAAAAAAAAAAAACGATTGATAACATTAATTTCTCTGCTACTTTCACATTTTCTGTTGGCAGAAATTGAATGTAATGAAATTCTTTACAATGTTTATGTGTGTACGAACAAATACAGGCAATCTGCATTATTATGTCTGCGTGTGAGGCTCCTGAAGCTAGTCCAGGTTTCTTAAATAAATGTGTTACCGCCTGCAAACTGCAGCCACATAAACAAACTATCAATCTTTCTGTCGTGCCAGCTCTCAAGAGGAGAATGAGCATTGCTTGAGTGGTTACAAAACTACACAATGCTGTCCATGCACTTAATTGAATTTCTCCTCAGAGAAATACCCTAAACTCCAGAAAAAATCCCTCAAGCTCTTTTCAGACAGCATATCAGCACAGTAGACTGTTTTAAAGACAGATAAGAACGCTCCAAAAACAAGATCCCACATGCAGGACAAGAGATAATATGAGTGTCCACCCCGACACTGATCTATGATCGATCAGATAGAAATGACATTGATGTGATTGTCATACGAGATGTAGTGCAAGTCAGTGCAGGATGGCAGCTGTGATGTTGAAACTGTTGCTAAAATGAGAAGAAAGAGCATTAAAAAAAAAAAAAAAAAAAAGATCATGAGTGAAAGTTTGTGATGTTTAGATCTAGGAAAGTTGTTACATGTGTTCTGACAGTATGAATATGAGTATCTGTTTGTGTATAAAGCACAGTTGGAGTGGAGTCAGTACAGTTAGTGACAAGTGAAAACATATAATTCATTTTAAATAGATTTTATTTTTTTTGTAATTCACTTTTTATTGGTACTGTACGTCACAAATGCGAGACAAACACAAAACATCCACAAGTAAGTTACAGTCAGATATCAACTAACAAGGTTTAACACGACATATACTGAGTAAGTGAAGTAATTCTATATATTTGTACATCACTGAATATTAAAATATACTCATAAACAAAGGAAGAAAATTGAGATAGGAATAGATTAATTAATTAAAACTGAAAGTGTCAGTTTTCAAAAAGAAAAAGGTAAGTAGAGTATGTAATATAAATTTAAAAAAGAATCACTGTTAAAACCAGTTAGTGTTCATTAACTTAAGTGTAAATGGTTGAGGACACATGAGAGCAAAGCACTTTACATGATTACAAAAAGGAAATAAGAAGAAGAAATGTAATTAGATTTGTCCACCACATTATGCAGTTCCCTCACTTACTTACAGTAAAATCAAGTCACAACTACTATGACCTTTGACCTTTGACCTTTGGCCACCAAAACATTTTCAGATCATCCAAGTCCAAGCTAACATTAGTTCTGAATGTGAAAAATACACTCAATTTGAATTCATAGAGAGGATCGACGAAGTCAGAGTGATTTTGAACTTTGACCTCTGATCACAAAAATGTCTTCAGTTAATTCTCAAATCCAAATTTACCCTTTTAATATTGCCATTATAACAGACTGTTTAGATTTCTTCATGTTTTCTTCACAATAAAAGTACCAGAAAATGTATGTTTTTTGCCAATTCTTTTGCACTTTTGTTTTCAGGAACAACTTAACTATAAATATGCGTCCATTAATTAGCATTATTATTAATAATAAATTATTTAAACAGTGTGTTTTAATAAAAAAAAAAAGTTTTATAATAATTTATAATATACTTTTTACATCTATTCTGTCATATTTTTTTGTCTTGAACATTCAGAATCCAAATTATGGCTTCATACTTTTATTTCCAGGTGCTTTTTTGCCTGTGTGGACGACTCTGAAACAGTTCTTTTATTTCCTACATTGCTGCTGTAAAATGTTCTACAGTATAATGATGGGAAACTCAGGATCTCAGCATTCCAATGGCCTTTGACGTTTGTGAATAACACCAACAGTTCAGCAGATATAGTTATTTGAATGCTATAAAGTGCAGAACGCAGCACCAGAGAAATTACCAAGAGATTATTAAACTAACTAATGTGTCAAATTTTGTGATGATATGAAGTTCAGGATCCGTGACTACTGTACCAAGCCATCCTATAGAGGTGCATATATGACTTTAAAAACAGATAGGAATAAAAATCTAAATACTATAATCACTGATATTATTTATTCTTATTATTTATACATATTTAACCCTTTAAACCTCCAATGGTCCACATATAGGCCTGAAGTAGTCGCTCAAAAATGTTAAGAAAACCACCCAAACATGTCCCAAATGTCACATGACCTAATGTAGTTTAACAACAGAGATTCTCACATATCGGAAACAATATCCACAGCAGGTACAATCACTCATTTGTTCAAAATACAAATGACAAACAGCAGATTTGAACCTTTATGTCTCATAATTATCCATTCTTCTCACTCCTTTTTGAACATGTTGTTGCATTTATTTGCTGTTTTTTTTTTTATTTTGTCTCATTTTGTATTTGTTTTTTTCATTAAAAATAAACTTCTATCTATCTATATTCCAACAAACACAGTCATAGTCGAACAAAACAAACAAAACAAACCAAAAAAATGTATCCAAATGTAGTCCATATGTCATTCAAAACACATCAAAACATCAATAAATATCTACAAATGTTTTATCGGTTGCATAATTTAACAGGACATGCCTCCAATATCCCAGATTTCATGTTAATATTTTCATTTATCATATAAGCAAACAACAACTGCATGTTATTAAAATGGTTCAAGAAAAGCATTTAAATTACTTTACTAAGAAATTTTGGCGAAATTGAATGGAAGTTTAAAGGGTTAACTTGCAGTTGCATTTATACTATATTAAAAAAAAAAAAAAAATGATTTATTCTACTTGTATGAACAACACAACAAGCCCAAGTGACCAGAATTCAACAGTGCATTGTCACTTTGCTGTTGGTTGTACTTTTCTTGCCGCACTTTTTGCAAAACCACTCTGTCAATTCCTGTAAATATTAAGGTAGAGTCTGTAGGATTGCCAACAACAAACTTGACTTAAATGCACACACAACAAGGCAGCAAGACCTGATGTTTAGTGTAGAAACACCTTCTAACAGCGTGCAGATGTGTATCTTTACACATTTCCTTTATAGAAAAAAAGCAATATACTTTCTGTACCAAAAAAAAAAGTAATAACAAATATATGGACCCATGAGTCATAGCTTTATCTTGAGTAACGAAATATGCAGGCAACATGTTAAAGCTGCATTTACTTTCAAAGATTTATTTCCAGATGAAAGTGTGTGCACAGTTCAGGTTACATCACGCTCCTGTTCAAAGCCATTTCTACGTAGACTGAGGCATCCATCATATAGTGCCTGGGTGCGTATTTGAGCTCCAGTGACACAATTCAAATTCATTTGTGTTGCCAAATTATCCATGAACAAGTGCGAGACTCCAGAAATCCATACATTTTTAGGAGTGCTACATGTACATTTTCCAGAACACTTGAGGAAACATGCGGTTACCTCCATGCTCATAATTCTGACATCAGAAAAACGGGTGAAACATTTCATCCTCACAGCTGGATTATTTTAAAATAATTGGGCCTATACATCAACAAATACCATTACGGGCGCCAGCAAAGACTAATGGTAATAAGCACAAGCGCCGATGGTCATGACTTTTTATGGATTTGGTATTAAAAGCGCCGTCTTTCAACCTCACCATGTAAGCTGAAAAGAAATGTATTGCTCATTTGTCTGCACAAAATACAGTATTACTGCACAAGAGAATACATCACTGCTTTAATAACACTACAGTATGACTTCAATTCCTGAGTGACATGGAGTGAATTGGATGTAATTGACGTTTGCCTTGCCCAGATGGCCGTATGTGTGTGTGTGTGTGTGTGTGTGTGTGTGTTGTGTGTGTGTGTGTGTTGTGTATGAGAGGCCATGTGTTCCACTGTATGATGTAGGGGCTGTTTCACCCACCAAATCACACTCTGGCCAATGTCACTCTTCTGCCTCGGGGAGTAAATATCCCTGGGAACCAAGCCCCTGATGAGAAAACCACCAGAAAAAAAAAAACTCCCAAATACTGTAGAGAATGTTGCAGAAAACATAAGTACAAGTGTATTTGTGCAGAAAGTTAAGAAACTGATTTAAAAAAAAAAAAATGTAAAGAAAATGGTAATGTTTGGTCATTGAACCCCACACAACACACCCTTTTGTGTTTATCTCCCATCTTTGGAGTTTTATTGCGTCCAATTATTATCATTTATTTTATTTTTTTTCCAAAAATTCAATCAATTTCAATTCAGTTTTACGAGTAATGCTCCAAATCACAAAAAAAGGTTGTCTCATAGGGCTTTACAGAGTCGGTTCGAAAACAAAACAAACAAACAAATAATCAATGAAATGCACAATAGATGAAAGAAAGATAATCAACCAGGCATCCCCTTGTACTTAGACCCTCCTTCTCAGCAAGAAAAAAAATACTATCTTTATGGCACATAATCCTGTTGCTGCCTTGACAAGTGAATTTTCCCATTGTGGGATCAATAAATTTTAATCTAATCTAATCTACACTGTAAAAAAAAATCCTGTTTCACAAAAAAAAAAAAAATGGTAGTTGTGGTTGCTAGAACAATACTGTAAAAAAATACACCACACTGTAAACATATATATGAAGTAACATGTAGATTTAAATGGTGAATGGACTGCACTTAGACAGTATAGTTTATACACTTTCATGGTGTCCAAAGTATTTCACAAAACCACTGAGGCCTACTGGGAAAACCAGAGCTCTAACCGCATGTGAGCGGGTCAGAGCCAGGATTAGAACCACCAACACTTCAATCAATGGGTGACCTGTTCTATCAACTGAACCATATCTGTCTATTACACATATTTAAAATGTTCCACTGTTAATTGTAAAGCCGTAACGGTAGAAAAATGACTTGAGGTCAAACAACAGTTTCCCGGTACTTCGCATACATGTCCATGACGCAGTAATGAGGCATCTCTGATTGGCTCAGAATGCGTGAAGGAACACTCCCCCCTCCCCCTCTGGCTCTGTGTGTGTTTATCATCCCAGAGTAACACCCAGCTAGGTTTTGTGCCGTCATATGTGCAGGGAAAAAAAAAACGCATTATTTCCATAGAGAGCACATGAACCAGTTTGATCCACCATTTTTACTAGTTTGTGCAGCCGCTACTGTGGCGCAGTTTTCTCTTGTAGATGCTAATGCTAATGCTACTTCAGATTCAGTGCAATGGGGGATGGGCTGGGTATGGGTATGATACGATATAGAACTAAAATAACAAAACCCATGAATATACAACTGTAGAATAACTGTCCACTGGAGTGACCAGTATGCATCAAAGGGTTAAACATTAACACAAAAATCTTCTCAAATAAACCAATTTTTTTATGCAGACAATACACAGCATCTGATGTGGAAGTAAACACTTAAAATCCAAGACATCTACATATGATTTGATGGATAGAGCGTTGTTTTTCATAAAAGGGTTTCACTCTCCAAATTATTTTTTTTAGGTATCTGTACTTTACTTGAGTATTCATTTTTCTGGCAGAGTCGTTACTTTTACAAACTAAACAGATGTGACAGTATGAAAAATAAGTCAGAGGAAAAATCAGTGGAGAGAAACTGTGACTTTATATATTATAGTTATATAACTTTTAGCTCATAATTTGGACTTTTTATTTCACAATTTCCACATATTATCTCACAATTTTGACTGACTTTCGAATTTGTATTTTTTTTTTTTAAATCTCACAATGACTTTTTATCTCAATTGTGATGTTTTTCCTAAATTTCCTGCCCATACCCACAAAACTGAGCACAATGACCCTATCAAATACAATATCTACACAGTAACTCACTTTTAAAGGCTTTATTTTAGATACTTTTTAAACTTGTCAGATTTTTCCTGGTTAAATATTGTTGTGTTCATGGCACAAAAAAAAGGCATTTTTACTTTTCACTTTCACTTTATTACAATTGTGACATTTTACTCTTTTACTTAAGTAGAGGCATTGAATCAGTACTTCTAGTATTTTTTTCACACCAGTATCTGTACTTCTAAAGTATAGAATAGGAGTACTTTGACCATCTCTGCTGAAGTCACTGCAGGTGTGTTGTGGCACTACTTAAGCCAAACTTTAAGAGGTTTTTTTTTTTGTTTTTTTTTCCTTAAATCCTTTCAGGATCATTCGAGCCTCAAGAGAGAGAGGGAATAGAAAGTGGGGGTGGGGAGGGGGTCACAAGGAGACCATTAAGCACACATGCCATTTACTCAACAAATGGCATCAAACCATTAAAAAGGAAATTGCTCGAAAATTACCCCCAAGTCAATTAGACTCATTATTGTTTGTTCAGAAGCGGGTGGGGGTGGGGGGGGTGGGGGGGGTGGGTTACCATGAGGGAAGAGCTACCTTCAACACTGACCTGTGTAAGTTGGACACTCACAGGAGGTCAAGAGAGAAGGTGGTGGTGGTGGGTGGGGGTTGCAAACACCTGCTGGAAAACAACAAGGACACTAACCTGAGTACTACGGCAAGTGGCAGTCAACAACCCCAACGACAAGAAAAGGATGAAGCCGCCTGATTGTTGTCGTGTTTGGTGTTGTTGAAAGCATTTGAGCCGCTTCTCAGATTTTTGATAAAGCTCCGAGTAGTGGTGATTTCACTCGAGGGGGGGGGGGGGGTTTGTTCGTCTTTGTTACAAACCAGACTGTAGTGACAACATCAGAATCTAGATGTGATAAGGTTCTGCACAGACTCTGCTCCAGACACGTCATGTTGTCATTGCACGTCTCTATTCCAACAGGCTGTCCACGGCTTTTACACACAAAAGGGTAAAAAAAAAAAAAAAAAAAAACACTGTAAAAAAAATAATGGAGGGTAACAAATGACGAGCCACTAGACGCACCGGTGTGTCCTGGTGATGTGGAAGATTTAAAGCTGTCATTCTATGGTTATTTCATTAATATTACTGTGTTCTCCATTGTTATTGAATACATTGTGTGTTGGTTCTGTTTAACAAAAAAAAAAAAAAAATGTTCAGATTGCTTTGTTTCAGGCTGTTTTTTTTTTTTTTTGCACGGTACAAAAATAACTTGAGGTCGAACAACAGAGTTTACCGGTACTTCCTCATACATGTCCATGATGCAGTGACGAGGCGTCTCTGATTGGCTCAGAATGTGTGAAGGAACACTCCCCCCTCCCCTCTCGCTGTGTGTCTATTTACCTTTACCTAAGTAGCATCCAGCTAGGTTTCGTGACATTGCTTGTTCTGAAAACGTAAAAACAGCTAAAATAAAATGTAACCCTCCTGAGGGTTAAAAAGAAATGTGGGTCAGAAATAACCTGAAAAAACTAGAGTTTCATTGTGGCAGTGAGTGAATGTTTTAAAGCCTTAATAAAAACACTAGTTTAACCCTTTTAAGATTATTATTTACAAAAAGCTACATTAGTATCTTCATTTCTTTGCAATAAAAGTGTTGATTTGTTTTGAAGAATAACTCAACTTTCAGTTTTAGTCTAACAATTATCTTTCTAAATAATAAATGTTTAACTCTTTAACTCCTGAGGCTTTAGCAGTTCCACAGTAAACAAACAAAAACCAAAACTAAAAACAGCCAAAGTGATCAATAAAAATTAACAAAAAATGAATAAACCAACAAAATACATAACACAGACAACGTAAGACGCAAACTTTTAGGGATTTTAATTATTTTATGCGATTTCATTTCATTTTAATTAATATCTATTAAATTGTGGCACTGTGTTTTTAGGTTTTTTTGTATTATTTTATGTGATTGTATTATTTTTAAAAATAATTACTAATGTCTATTACTTGTGGCACCGTGTTTTTAGTGGAGAACAGTGTTTGTTATAGCAGCTGTGACAAAGAAGAATTTCTGTTTTTTATGTGGAACAGACAATAAAGCTGTCTATCTATCCATCTATCAAATGGAACAAAATTTAAGAAAATTACTAAAATAAAAAAATTAAAAAATCTACAAAAATACACAAAACAAGCAACAAAAACAACTTGTATTGTAATTTGGTTCCAATAGTTTTAGCTTTTTATTTTTTCTCAGTCAGTTGCTTTTTGACATCTCTTTATTTTATTTATTTATTTATAACTCAGTTCCATCAACAAAACTCAGTAAAAACACATTTTAAAACAATTTTTTTTAATTTAATTTTTCTTCATTTTTAAACTAAACCATCCATTCAGTATCTGTCAGTGCTGACGCATCAGGGGTTAAAGGGTTAAAACAACTTAAAACATCAGACCTCCTCCCCCACCCTCACCTGTCTGGATGGGCCCCCTCACCCGTCTCATCTGATTAGATGGACCCTCTGACATACCCCCACCCTACAGACTAGAACTACATCCACAAATGGACGTCCATTAGTCCTGGTGCATCTATATTCTGTCTGTCCATGAGAATGGATCTTTCCTTCACTGTTCTTCTCCACAAAGTTTCTCTTTTCCCACTATGGTTTTTGGAGGTTTTATTTACATAGTAGGAGGGTCTAAGGACAGAGGATTCCTAGGACATTAATCCATTTCCTTAATCTACTGTTTATTTGACTGTTTGTTTTCATATCCGACTGATTCTGTAAAGCTCTATTAAAGGGTATACAAATAAAACCTAATTTTCTTTAATTCACTTTAATTTAATCTGTGTGTTTTAGTAACCGAAGGAAAAAAAAAAAAACTTTCTTTGTACAGTCGTGGTCAAAAGTTTATATACACTAGCAAAGAATAATGTCAACGCCTTCTTGAATTTCCAATTATTTTTTACGACTCTTATTTCTCTGTGATAGGGATTGAAATACACACCGTTTTGTCACCAAATCTAATCGAATCAAATCAGCAGTTGTCAAGAGATTCAATCAGAAGCTTGTGGGTGTGGGTGGGTACTGAAAGCATCTTATTGCAGTGAAAATGGCCAAGAAACATGTGACCAAATATTAGCTTTGCTGTATGTATATTTTTGACCCAACAGATGTGGTCATATTTTCAATAGATTCATAATAAATTCATAAAAGAACCAAAAAATCATGATTGTTTTGGGTTTTTTTAATGACAAAAAAGAGGAAGTTTCAAGTACTCTATCGCAGAAAATTATTTAATAATTTTTATTTATGTTTTTTTTTTTTAAATCAGAAATAACTACAAATGTTCAGAACTAAACTTTGTGAGATTGCAGAATTAAACTAAACTTTTTACAACTGCTCAAACATCCCTTTAGCTGTGGAATATTCAGTTTTTATAATATTTTATTATTTCAACGTTTTTTTTAGCTTGTGTGGAAGTGTGTAAAACAGTTCCTTTCTACTTAAAATACAGCCCCACACTGCTGCCATCAAGTGACTTTTAGTGTTGAAAAGTTCAGGATTTCAACTTTCTGATCCTATTTGAATTTTGTGGATAACGTCACTGTTGTTAAAGGGTTATTTTTTTTTTAATTATTATTAGAATTGTGTACACATTTAAACATCTTACTACTCATAATATACATTTTTAACAACTACATATTCATCATGCTTTTAATCTGATGAAAACGCGTATATTAATGGTTTTCTTTCTTTTACTGTATATGTTTAATCAATTTTTCATTCAAGGTTAAATCATGATAAATCACCAGTGACCACAAAATGGATGAAGTCAGAATATCATAGTCCATTTGCATCTGCTAGTAACCAATAACATCATAAGACAAAATTATGCACCAGTCTATAAAGAAATGTTATAGTACAAATAAAAATGGTGACCTTCTGATAAAACTAGATGAAGCCAGAGAATAAACCGCTTTATTAGGATTTATCTTGTAGAAACCACAGAGGTCAACACTTAAGTTCATGAGATGACCAAATCTACATCACATATGGGGTTAAAATATTCAGTATGTTTTGCTATATTTATGTTTAATATATGGCTATAAGTGGACATGTTAGTTATACTCCTTCCAGCCGCACAAAGAACATCTATCTTAAGTCGTCAGTGTAATAGTGCACAATCAGTAACAATATCCATTCATTATCTGACTCTTCAGTTATCACAGGTGGTGTTTTAACTATAGCTCCAATTGGCAGTGATGAATCTGCAACACTTACTGTAGCTGCACACATATTTCTCAGCATCATATTATGGAGATATATCGAGCCAAAAAAAAAACATTATTTATTACTATTTACACTCAGGAGCCAGACAGAAAAAGCAATTATTTAAATCAGGTAAGATAATAGAGCGAGGGGAGAGACCGTCTGCATTTTAAGTGGAATTTATGATGTATTCGCAAGATATTAAACTTATAAGACTAGAATTTTTAAAAAAAAAAACATGTAAAAATGAAATTACTTTTTTCTTGTTACAGAAGCACACAGTCACATATTTACACATGCTATTAAATAGAAATACTGAAACATGACAAAAACTGTCTTTTTTTTTTAAAGTACTGATATTTATCTCACTTTAAGAAGGAGTGAGAAAGGTCCACAAAAAGGTTTTAATATACATCTTTTTGAGGAGCTCAAAGATTGTACGGACCCTTCTCACTCCTTCAAATGTTCCGTTAAGATCCTCCACACCTTTTATGACTGCTATCACCTTATTCCATGTCACTTCAACTCGGCATTGTACTGAAAAGTGTAAGAAATATCACTCCAACAGTACATCAAATTCACATTTATTGCAGCATCTGTCTGTGTTACTGTAAGGCATTTATTTTGTAGAACTAATAGTTTTTGGTTTCTGTTCTCACATAAAGACACATCTGCATCTACAATGATATTTTTGATGCCTCAACTAATAATATATCTTGGGATCAGTTTTTTTAAAATAGTAATATAAAGTTACGTTCAACAGTAGATCAATAACAGATGAAAACTGGTTTTGCTGATTTTTCTTAAAGGTTGGACAAAGACAAATCCACAGAATAGCCGCATCTTTGTATAAGCCTCATGGTTCAAATCATATGAGAAAAGTAGCAGTTTATACTGTAGTCCAGAAAATACAGTAATAGATTTGCTGTACAGCTTTTACAGATTTGATGAAAAATTGGTAACAAAAGTTATATACACAGTAATGATAGACTGATATATGGGTCAGCCAATATATCAGGCCAATACTTAGTTTGTTAGTTTTGTTTTTTATCTGAATGTAAATTGTATTATGTTAAATTTTAATGTTATCTGTTCTACCTTAACTTTCTCCCTTTTTTATTATTTTTTAGTTCCATAAATGTCTCCTTTAAAAAAAAATTTATATTGTCTAAGATTTGTTTTCATTTGACAGAAAAAAAAATTTAAAAATGTATCGGATCAAACTACTGGCTTAGAAAGATATCGGCAGTCTGTATCAGTCATCAAGCTCAGGTTGATATAAAAAAAATAAATAAATAACAAAATTTAAAAAAAAATAAAAAGTGGTGCCAGGTACAACAAACCCCACCCTCCTCACACACATTTTACATGATTTGCCCTATCTCTTTTGATTAAAACACGTTTATGGTGACTGTGACCTTTGACCTACATTCACCAAAATGTAATGGGATTCATTGTGGACCACTTTGCACCTTTTCTGAAAATTTCATGGAAATTGGTCCAGTAGTTTTTACGTAAAGCTGCTGATGGACAAACAGAACTCAAAACAATACCCCTTTCCCCTTCGGGCCCAAAAAAAATCCACAGTTTTAACATGGCTCTGAAGTTGATAGAACAGCTCAGAGAAATATGTGTCTGTTTCAGGCTTCAACTGAACCTCCTGTAAGATAGAAGTGTGTAAATACTGTTTTATGTTACTTTCTGCTGATGAGTATCAATAGTTTTGCCAGTATGAGACATTTCCCCCCTATTTAATATGTGATAAAAACATGTTAACATTGTAAAAACGCATCCTTCTTTGTCTCAAATTATAACTTTCTTTGTTCTCTTTAAGTCTTAATAACTGAAATTATGTTATTCTTACAACATCAGTGTTATTAAAGTTACATTATCCATGTGTTTCTTTACGCATTACTTTCTCCATTTTTGCTGCAAACTGAAAACTTTGACAAAAACGCCACCAAATTTCACTAGTATTTATGCACATACACAGTAGCCTATATACAGTATGGTTTAAATATAGTACCTCAAACATTTTCCTTCACATTACACAAGATTTTAAGTGTGTATTGGTATCTGGCAATATGATACAGAATCACAATACGGTATATCACAATATATCACGATACTGTTAAGAAGGTTTTTGTTTTATTTCTTTGTTTGGAAAAATTTTTTCCTGAAAATTTTAATTAAACCACAAATACTACACACAGTTTTATTTGTTCAGAACAGAATCGAATGCTTTATCAAAAAACGTCCTGTAAAGTAGGACGTTGGATAAAGATATAACACGTGGCTTTACCAGTACAAAACAAGACAAATAAATAAATATGATTATGTTTTACAGAACTTACAGTTTAAGATCCTGCTGCAGAAATAAAAGAGCTTAATAAAAATTTAAAAAAAAACATAGGTGAACTTCCACCATGTCTGCATTTGAATGAATACCTACATATATATATATATATATATATATATATATATATATATATATATATATATATATATTTTTTTTTTTTTTTTTTTTATTTTATTTTATTTTTTTTTAAATAAGGATACAGTATTGATTCCATATGAAATATCACCCCTATATAAGATATGTCATTGTTAACCTGCAAGTTGCACTTTAACTGGACACACAAACAGGACAAAATGTGTTGTGTTATCAGAGTAATATAATACAAATTAACATCATCTCTATTTTAAAAGGTGAAACAAGGTCAGGGGCACTTAAGACTATTGAAAAGCACTCGGCAGCTCCAAAATATAGATCCCACTGGCTTCTTTTAGTGAAATGACAGGGAGGCTTTTCAAACTGCATTCTTTACAGACCATATACCATTAGACTGAGAGAGAAAAAAAAACGAGAGAGGGCACACTGTGTCACACACAAAAGTAATTGAATCACTTCCTTTAAGCCATATTCAATTATTGCCACTCATAAATGCACTTAGGTTAGCTGTCCTATGGGTCCATTTATCATGTCAGAGGGGCAGTCAGGATGCTCTTACGGAATAACACAAGCTATCATTTAGTTGGATTGTCAGTGAGCAGTTATTGTCAAAATACAGTCCAACTGTGGCTTTTTATTCATTGCTAGTTAATGTATGTGTATGTATGTATGTGTGTGTGTGTTTGTGTGTGTGTGTGGGGGGGGGGGGGGTCGTCCTTGTCTCGACAAGGACAGCAAAGAAAAAGTGCTTTTTTTTTTTTTAATAATTATTCATGTCTTCTTTCTCACATCTGATCCTCTCTCCTGGTCTGACCTTGACATTAACACAATGAAAGCTTAAATCTGCTGAGCCAGCTTGGAAACAATGCACTGTAAACAGCAAACAGCCTCAGGCTCTGTGTGAAACTAAAAGGAGAGTATTTATACTCTATATCAGGGGTCTCAAACTCATTTTCTTCAGGGGTCACATTCAGCCTGATTTGGTCTCCAATGGGACGGACCAGTAAAATTAAAACATAATAACCTATAAAAATAAAAAATGACTCCAAGTTTTTGTTATTGTTTTAGTACAAAAAAATCTCCATTAAATTATGACAGTACTTCAGTACTTCTTTAATTTCATAAGGAAATTAAGGTCAATTTTAATAATATTCTCCCTCAGTTTATCATTAGTTCATGTGTTTTATTATGGATCAGTTCTACAAAGACACAGAAGCAGAAAATGGTTCAAATTGTGTCTAATTTTCTTTCGACATTTCTGGTTGTTCACATTTGTTTCCAATTACTCACATTTTATTGTTACAGAATAGTTTGTAAATGTAAATATTTTCATAAATTAATGTTAGTTTTATCCACTAAACCAAAGAAAGACATTTGAAGTCGTCATCATTTATAAACAGAGAAAAAAAATGAGCAGAAAATAGTCTCTTTTTTTTTTTGTAGCTATTATTCTGGAACATTTGGTGGGCTGCATTTGGCCGCATGTTTGAGACCCCTGCTCTATATGGTCTAAAATAAACTATATAAAAAGGACAGAAACTTTTACAACCTCCCTAGAAAACAGATTTAATTCAAACTTCTAAGTGTTTTAGAGGAAGTCATTATTTAACATGAGGTAAAGACCAGAAAAAGGAGACAATTTCATTATGGGGATCAATAATTTATCACATTAGCAAGTTAAATACTCTATTTCTGGAGGAAACGTAACGACACAAGGAGATGATTGTGTCTTAGGAATGACGATGGGGAAGAGGTGGAGGTGGTGGGGGGTGTGGGGGGTTTGCTAAATATGTTTGCTCTTTCAGTGCTCCCAACATCATTTAATTCCCCAAATGATCTGTGCAGTAACCCAGCTGGTCTGGTCCTGGGCTTGGATCAGAGCATACAGTAGGCCGCCTTTGAAGGGATCAAGGAAAAGACTCCTGCTGGTCAACAAACACAGTTCAAAACCTCACAGGCTAGAGGTTAAAAAACAGGGAATATTTGCCGTAAGACAGACTCATTTAAAGCACCGTGATGGCTTTTATGGACAGGATGAAAATTTAAAAAAAAAAATAAAAAATGACTGCACAGAGAGAAGAGAAACAGTGAACACCACACCAGAAATAGTGTGAAGGGAAAAACAACACCAGTGCTTTTAACTTGTTTGCACAAAAATCTGCTTTTATTACTTACATCTTAATAAAATATCTGCATTTTTTGTTTTTGTTTTTTTTTTACATAAATGTCAATAATTCTGATTTATTAAAACACAAGCATTTTTCTCTCTGTGTTGGGCTGAACATATTGAACCTTACATTCTTTGCGGTTAACACATGAAAGGTATAATATATGGGAAACAGCCAGCGGGACAAGGTCCAAATGAATGATGGGAGGAGGAGATGAGTGTCCTGTTTACCAGGTGAACACAGGACAGACTTTGATGGAAGTTGTAAAAATCCGGGGTCAAGGAAGTGTCTGCTGTGTTTTATGTATTTTTAAGTGATTGTAGTTCCAGAAGACTGCAAAGCATCGAGGTTTATGTTTTGTTATTTAGTCATAAACAAGTCAAGCAGGAAAATGAGTCGGAAAACCTTTTATTTTAAAGACGAATCAGTTTCCTTCCCAATGGGAGATTTGCTTTTCAATATATTATCCTGCTTTTAACTGGTTATAACTTACTATTTTTATTTCATTTTGACCCAAGTTCAGTTTTACAAGGGTTAGATTCATTTGGATTTTAAAGAAATGTACTAGTTTCCGTTTTTTGATCAAGGGGCAAGGACCTTGGACCCAAAATGGAGTTTTTAGTGGTTCCACTTTAAGGTGGCTCCAAGAAACTCCCAAAAACTTCTATTGAATTTGTCCCTAAATCAAACTTTTTTTTCCCCCCAAGGACTCATTCATTGTTTCAATCAGATCTCAGGTCCAACAAAAGCATCAACGTCTGCCATGTTAGACTTTAATTGACGGTTCTATATATTAGTCAGACTTTTGCAGTGTTGATTGATACTTTTATTCTGGACTGACCGCTCCACTGTTATTGAAATGACTTTGCGACAGAATATTTCATTAATTTACCATTTAACGCAACCTAGCACTTAGCATTACCTCACCTCTGACCCCATGGGCTCCTATAGCTCTAAAAAATGTGTCCAAATATGGTCACTTCTGGCTCCAAAAAGCAAACATGGAGCCAGTTTTCTCTTGCCATTGCTTTTAAAATGGCCTTTTTAGAAACTCGTGGGTGCTGTACTTGATCCACAATCTACAATTACGGTCTAGTCAGTCTTAGTATGATCGTCATATAGATTCGGTCATTTTAGGTTTTCAGTATTCTGTTGAACACCAACATTTATAGACGATGTAATGAATAAATGGCATCAAAAAAAGGTACCATATTGTGAAAAGTAGTCTTTGTTTTTAGATCATTTCAATAGGTTTCATGCAGCAATAACAATATAAATTGAGTTGGAATAAAAACATTTACCTGCAGTGTTATATCGTACATGTATGTGGAGTTAAATTTAATGTTTTAGCAACTACAATAACCCTGGTTTCATTTGAAAATTCCAAGGAATGAGTGAAAAAAACAAAACCTGTGCTGTCTTGAAGGCACTATGAAGCAGTCAACAACCCTCTAAAGATCAATGAACACCACCAAAGGAACAGGAGGAGCTTGTGTCGGCCAATCGCGGGAGGCCTTGGGGAGCAGCATCTGACGCAAACCAGGAAGCCACCTGATGTGAGAGGGGTCAGATAAACGCAACAGAACTGACGGTCACGCGGGACAGGTGCTTCCTTAATGATACACATCACACTTGCGTGCACACACATACACAAATACACACACATTTGCAAACTATATTAGGCCTGTTGCTCATCTCCTCCCTCAGCTGTGTCAGAGGCTTTCCCAGACATCCAGCCCACGCACACATACACACACACACACACGCACACACACGCAGGCATGCATCCTCAGACAGAAGAGGCGGGGTTGGGAGGACAAGCGGGCCAAGGAGGACGGAGGACAGGGCACGCACGCAGACGATTCTGACAACAGGCAGGAAACTCTAGAGAGCAGCTCTGGCTATTTTCTCTCCTCCTAAATGTGCTCAGTTTCCATTTTGGACAGAAGAGATAGGAAAAAAAACACAGTCATAAAAAAAGAAAGGGCAAAAAAAAAAAAAAAAAAGCTCAAAAGGTAAACAGGAGCTCATTGAAAAAAGGCAAATAAACCTTGAAGAAGGTATTAAAAGGAAACTGTACACCAAAATAGGAATGTCTCCTGTTTTACGTATGAGAGGGATTTGGATGGCTCATCCATCCTATTATGCTTCCTCCTCATATCTGCAGGAAAGCATACATTGAATACAGCGTTTGGGACCTGTGCCTGGCCCTCTCTGTATCAGTGAATGAAGTAGCATAAGCGGGAACAAGTGAGGTGTCCATACGTGCAGATTGCGCAGCAGAATAAGACAATGGGTCCATCACAGCACTAGAGGAGGTCATGAAAGAGGACAGCCGGGGTTAGGGAGTAGAACACGGGGGTGGGGTAGAGGGGGGAGGCTGGGGGGGGGGGGGGGGGGGGGGGGGGGGGGCTTTACTGAGTCAGTGCACGTATGCAAGGCTGTGTTCTCTAATAAATATACAGGACACATATGCACACGCCAGCGCACACACACATTTGGAACTTATTAAACTCCTACCCTGAGGAGGGCTGCAACCAAAGACGAGACACCGCTCTCTCTGACCTAAACTGGGCTAGACATCTTCCTGGCCTCAGTAAAACTCTGCGGAAGGCTGGGGGAAAAAAAGAAAAAAAAAAAAAGAAGAAGAAGTAGAAACAATGCTGCAATTTGCCAAATCATAGGAAATTACTAATTATACATGATGATAACAGAAGTGCATCCTTTTGTCAGTATGTCATCAGCTTTAATAGTAGCTTAGCTGTTGACAGAAATAGGGCTCCATCATTTAGTTTTGGGTTATGGTAATGTCTCTAAGATATGATTACAGCCACTAGTTTGGCTCTGCAGGGATAATTTATACTAAAATGGGGCAAAATGGGCTTGGCCACAAGTCAACGAGGCCAACACCAAAAAAGCCAGAGATACTTTGGAAAACTTCTCTTCCACACTCCCATGCAAACTCTCAGCACATATTAAATTCGATCAAGGTTTACCCGAAAGACCAATTAAAATGTAAACAGGTGACCTTTTATTATGTGGGTGACAAAGAAAAATATGTTAACACCCCAGCCAAATGAGCAGCAATCACTTTTTTATGACAGGAATGTTTCATTGTTTTTGCAACAAAAAGGATTATACTGCGACCCAGGCGGGCGGCTAGCTGCCGGCTGCTCAGGCCCACTCAGAGTGTCAGTTGAGCACAGTGGGATCTTTTTGCCCCCTTTTGTTTATTTTCAATGGCCCATAAACAGCTCCAACAAACCAAAAGGAAAAGAAAAAGGAAAAGAAAAAAAAAAAAAAAAAAAAAAAGACACCCTTTCTCCTCCTCTTTTTTCGATTTAACTTTGCTGCGTTTCCCTCCTTGTTTCTGTTCGCATGTTGCTGTTGCTTCGTACCCACAAACACTCTGGGATTGTTTTGAGCTGTCTGGCGGAGGAAGGAAAGCGGTGTGAGAAAGTGGCTGTTTTTTTGCAGCGGACAGGAATTGGCCTCACGGCGCACGGTTCCTCTCCTCGCAGCGGGAACAATGCCGTGGCGTCACACCCCTGCACTGACCCTCGCTGTTTCACATGGAAAAATGTTCCCAGAATTCCGCTCCCAGGCTTGGAGGTATAAGGCCGAGAAAGACAGGAGAGAGAGAGACGGATGTCAGGGAAGGTAAAAGGGGAGAGGAAACCTATGCTACCAGGAGCATTTGTAGCCATGGTGACCCAGGCTACGACTCCTGAAGCTGATTAGTTTGTGGGAGGAGGGGGTGTGGCTTAAAATCACGCATCCTAACAGCCAGTCACATCGTCCAGTTGGGAGTAAAGACAGGGCACGAGGTCTGCCAGGTGAACTATAGTAAACTACTGCTACAACTTGTTGCATTGTACCAGTGCCTCCCTCTTCATTCTCCACTCCATTTCACTTGACTCCCTCGCTCATTACCACATTGTTGCCCCTTCCCGCTCTTTGTATAAAAACTAATCAGGCTAATCAGCTGTTTTATTCGAAGATGTGATATTGGCACGCAAACTTTTAACTTGAAAGACTCGCATTAGGAAAGTCAATAAGCGAAATTCCCAAAGTTGTCTCGTGTACATTAAGAGCCATTAACAAACCTGCAAGAACAGGCTGTTCTCCTGACTGCATGTTAGGTTTTGGCAATAAATACAGATAGATTTCTTATGAAGAAAAACAATAATATAACCTTTATAGTTCCTTTTGTCATTTTCATCTTTACTTCCTTTTGGCCGATTATCTGAACCCTCATGGTTTTGTTCACATGTCCAACCCTGACTTTGAAATGACATTCATTGGTGCCTCAACTCTTACGCCTATAAAAACAATATTGCCCGAAATAAAACACTTTATTGCAAGGAAAAAGTTGCATTACATTTCAAAAAGTGGCAAAAATGTCGATACAGAACATAAATATGTACACTTTTTAACCGTGTGAGTTTAGTGCAGAATAAATATGATTGTATTTTGAAAGATTTTTGTTGAATTTTGTGATCATGAACACATTTCACTATTTAAACCAAACTGCAATCATTTCCGAAACCTAGCAAAAAATGATTTTATGAATTAAACCTTAAACACCTGCAGCTGTCGGGATTAAAACTTCACTCTATAGTGGCAAAGTCCTACATTTAGTATATGTGTCATCCACTCCAACTGCCTTCTACCACAGAAATACCAGAAAGAAAACTGCAAATCCTCCACTTACAAATGATATTTCCTGGCAAAAAAAAATCCAGGCACTGATCACATTGTATGTAATTAGTCATTTGAGCATTTCATGATGACAGAAAAACCACAAGTCATGAATCCAGAGTAATGTGCTCTTCATTTTCACTGGTATGTATCGATCCCCTCCTTTGCTCAGAGCAGTCATTTTAAATTTACATTCTTTCTACATCGGCCTAAATCTGGCAGCTGATTTCAGGTTTAACTGTGGAGTAGGAGAGTAAAATGCATTAGGCAATAACTCATTTACAGCAGCTACAAAAGTATGCTATTGTGCTCCCTTAATAGCCTTGCCAGTAACATTACACCCCTGTGCTGTTTGCGCTGCACAATAACCATTTTATATGCCCTTGTGAACTTGGAGTGTTAGCACAAAACCCAGTAAAAAAATCTGTGCTGATCTTTTATAAAGATCATAAAGAATTCAGAGAAAACATGGCAGCTGCATGTTCAGGGCTCTCAAAGGAAGGACTTGGACTCATTACACTATACATACTCACAAGTTTAAAATATGATATGAAGAAACTTTCATGATGAGGTGGTGGTTTCCAACAGTTGCTGTGCTGTAAAAGAAGCCGGAAAGAATTATGGTAAACTTTTTATTGGATGTAATCATTCAAGACTATAATGTACTATGTACTTAATATTAAGTTAATATAGTGTATGTAGTAGTTAATAGTTCTATTATTACATGCAGATTGGGGGGAAATTCAGTTTGTCTTCCAGTGACTGACCAATGGAATGGTATGATATGACCCTAAAAAATTAAAACCAAGTTGAACAAAAGACAGGACAGCATTGACACTCAACTCAAAGTTGGTCCAAAGTGTGTGTGTGTGTGTGTGTGTGTGTGCGTGTAAAATGGCAATTGGTAGCTAGCCCTCTGTTAGTTGTTTGAAATGCACCTGCCGTGGCATTTTTCTTTAGTTTGAGATGCTGCTGTCGTCTACACATTATATTTGGTGTGTGTGAGAAGGAGGACTGACGTTTCAGGCCGTTGCTGGTCTGGTTATGTTTGCTGTTGTTATGTTTAATTTGATAATTAATGTGTTGGATTAGGACTGTGTGAATAGGGTGCAAAAATAATAGAGGTGCCCACCTGGTGGATTTCGTGAGCACCCCCCCTTAAGAATGAGGTCTGGTGGCCTGGACTTGGGACACAGTGCTCATTCAATAGAATATTCTATTTTTCGTCATTACCTGTCATTCACATGAGTGCACCAAAAATGAATTCCATTCTTTAGCAACAAATCTGTTACCTAGCTACAACTTGTGAGTTATTTTACTGTAGAATGCCAATTGGCTCTTTGCACACCTTGTTCCCTCCCCCTTTCCACCATCTGGGTGCTCCTGCTCCATTCCAGTATGCACTCTTCTATGGAGTAGTTCACAAAGCCTGCCCAAACTTGAAGGTGTTTATGTATGTGATTAGTAAACTCAAAGGTGTTAAACCATTTGCTTTTCTTTTAGTGCAATACATGCCGTAATTTCTCATTTTTTAAATATTTGAAACTTTAAGTAATGCTGTGATAGGCGTGAATGTGAGAGTGATTGTCTATATATGTTCAGCCCTGAGATGAACTGGAGACTCATACAGGGTGTACCCCAACTTTGCCTATTGTAGCTGGATTAAGCGCCTACAGACCCCCGTGACCCCAGTGAGGATAAAGCGGGTTCAGACGACGAGGTGAGAAAATAGGACTTCCTGCACTTCTTTTTTTTTTTTTTCCCACCCACTTCAAGCACTGGCTGTACTACTATAAGATCAGATGCCAAATAATATCAGTTTTAAAGACATAGCAACATTAGTGTGGACAGAGCGAGACAAGTGAAGTGTTTTCACCATGATTTGTCATGTGACTGTAGATAGAACAGGCCCTGTGGGTTTGATGCACTTGAAAGACACGCTTCAGGGACAGACAACGAAACATGCTGATTAGGACAATAATACAGGTGGTAAGGGTGGTGAAATATAAGGGGCTGATTTGATATTTTGATTTGTTGAGCACTGAGTCTTCAAATTTCAGCATGGTTGACTTTGAAAGGACACCTCTGATGAAGCTAATAAAAACTTCTAGTCAATCATGGTCTAAAATATCTTAAGTTGCAAGAACTTTCCCAAAGACCAATTAGTCGGCTGAATTAATAGGTTGGGTTTTTTTTGTACCGCCTCTCACATTACCCACAGACTTTAGATGAACAGTAGAGAGGTGGATGAGATCACGATGAGGCAGACGATAAAAAAGGAAGTGGCCTGTGATTGGAGAGGAAATTGGGTGAGGAATGACAGCAGGACCTCAGAGGAGGAGGAGGAGGAGGAGGAAAAAGAGGGGCTGGTGCGTCCCACTCCTCTTTTTGTTTTAACAGAAGTTGGCAGCACATCGCCTGGCCCGGCTGGCACTGATGCAGTAAACGAACTCCACCCTGCGTCGTGACTCACTGTGTTGGAGCCTCATAATGAACACTGTACTGCCAAACTTTCTCTCATTGCCTTTGTCTCTCTCTTCTTTTTTTTTTTTTTCACCCGTGCACTCAGCTCTCATCCATTCTTATTCATCTACACAGCTGGTCAGGCTTTTCTTTTCTTTGTCTTTTTCTCTCAACATTGAACTGATTCCTAAGTTAATGAGACCAAAGTTACCAACGTTATTATGTTTTGCATCACTGCATTGTACAAAAGTAAACTAAACTTATTATTTTGGTATCAGAAGGTTTTTATACATTGTGCTGAAAGTGCTAATTAGACAAACAAACTGTTTATGTCTCGTATTAAAGTTTATGAGAATATTCCAGACACCAGAAAGAGTCAGCGTCTGAACAAGGTTTAGACGTATAAAATATTTTGCTCAGGGACATTCTCATAAAATCTACTTTTGTACAAGAGATTCAATAAATTTTAACTTGGCTATGATGCTACGTGTGAAAGAAGAGAGCAGATGGGAAGACTTTGAGTGCATAGTTGGACAAAAACGGCAATAAATACATGTTTTGTTTCATCTATATAGTCCCTATTTGTAAAAAAAAAAAAAAAAAAAAAAACCACACTACACTCGACTTTGATAAGGTCAAAGGTCAGGAGAGGGCCTCGCACTTCTGATAAATAAAGCCTACCTTGGTTCCCACACTGTAAACAACCTTGTGATGTCAGTGATGATCCCAGGGCCAGGATGAGGGCAATAAACAGGAAGTGGCTCAGCAGCAAGCTGCATCCCATAATGATCAAGACAAAAACACAGACAAACAATCCGAAATCACAGCAAGACACAAAGTGACAGATAGCACGGACCACTGACCCCGAATCACTGCACAAACTTACAACAACCCCAAAGACAAACAAACCGGCTTCACGCAGAGTGCCTCGCGGCTAGAAAAGAGAACCCAAGAAAGACATTTTACAAAATCAAAGACACACAATCCCAAACAAAGCAGTAAACACAGAAACAGACATGTAGAAACAACTGGAGATGTGTGCAAAGAAGGGTACAAACAGACATAAACATAGTGTGGTAAACACTGGGGAGCCATTCAGGGACCATCGGGCCTTTCACATCAGAGAAGAGACGTGCATCAATATCCTGTATTATACACAAAACGAAATATATGGAAGAATCATACATACAGTATGTGTTTTAAGTAGAGGCCAAGAGCGATGAATGTAGCCTTTGTGTTAAATTCAGCTGCAAATCCCCCTCTTTGGCCACCCGAATTGTCTCAAGGCCACATAAATCCTTTTTGAACCTCTCGCTTTCTCTGTAAACAGCTGGAGCCAATGTTTTAACGCACTACAAACACACACAGAGAAGAACATACAGTAGGGATTCCCTGCGTAACTCTACTCTGCAGATGACAGCAAGCCGAGATAAACCATCTGCACAAAAGTTCGAGAACAACTTAGTTATTGGCTCCACCTTTACATTGTCCCTAAAATACATAGTTTTGTGTGTGTGTGTTTGTGTGTGTGTGGGGGGGGGTTAGGTAACGGTCTCAGTTGCAAAATGAAACAGATGAGTTAGTGTTAACAAGCTGATGAAGAGCCCTGAAAGTATACAAATAAAAAAAATAAATATTTATTTACCCTCAAACACTTAAAACAGCCACTGGTGAGCAGAAGCATCTGCTGAGCTAAAATATCTTATATTTTAAACACTAATTCTGTCAATACATTAACTCATTGATTGTCAAAGACATATATATCTGTCTTTTTGCAATGTGTTCTGAACATAGCTGGCAGTCAATGAGTTAAAATAACTCAGGTAAAATCTCAGCCTTTTGTACAGCATCAGATATGACCCATGTGTACATTCAGAGGCTATGTCGTCAATGTGGTAATTATACCATTTCTATATTCAGTTAATGATATTTTCTGCTAAAAACCAAGTCACATTTTCTTAAGTTTTCCCAGTTATACCACTGCGCTGAACTTGTATGCACTTCTACCACCTAAGTCAAGGGTGTTCAGGATATTAGCTCTCGAGGACCAGGATTTGAGCACCCTTGGTCTAAATAAATTCAATACAGGAAAATACACGATCTTTACTAGAAAAATGCCAAATGCAGAGAATAATATTATAGAGTAGCTCATAGCAATTACTGAACAGAGCACAAAATGAAAAGAGTGATATAGAAGGTTTTATTGACTCTACTTTCCTTCATCATTCCTATCAAGGTTTCTGTGTAATTTTACTGAATTATTTATTGGCATTGTTTTCATTGCATTATTTAGGTATTGATTATAGATTTCAGAGGTTGAGAACCAAATATACACCAGTGACTAAAAGCATCTACTGATCTAAACTGTTCAATGCCTGTTGATCCACTAATCCTATCAATCCATATAAATTATTGGAGTAAAATACAGTTTATCATTTCATGGTCATCAGATATGATCACTGTCATCTTCTACAACATTGATTTTAATGTATTTTTTTAAATACATCAACCCTGTGATGAACTGGTGACTCATACGGGGTGTGCCCCACCTTCACCCGTTGTAGCTGGAATAGGTCCTCAGTGACCCCCGTGACCCTAGTGAGGATAAAGCGGGCTCAAAACATGAATGAATGAATGCATATTTGATATAAAAACTCTCAAATGAACTACCAGCATAATGATGAAAGCACATAACTAGAAAAGCAGACCTCCGCCAAGGTAGACACCCACCAAAATCTAATCATTTCTAGATCTCCCAACCTCCAACCTACCCTGAAATTGTCATCAAAATCCATCCCTAAGTTTTTGACAAACAGACAAACTCTGGCAAAAACATAACATCCTTGGAGGAGGTAATCAATAAAGCTAATAGGGAAAAAAGGAGGGGGTGCAAAATAGAGAGGATAATGTTATGACTAAATGATGATAAATCACTTAAGGATAAAAACAAAAAGAATAATTTAGGAACTGTGACAAAAGTAGCACTGGGGCTTTATATGGGTTAACTGAATTTCACTGGATTATGCACCCAACACTTGAACTGTGTGAACTATATAGAAATAAATGCTGATAAATTGGTTAAATGGGGAGAAAAATTCCCCCCCGAAATAATTCCAGGTCTTAAAAGGTTAAATAAATTCAAGTAGATACAGTATCATAGGATGTTGAATAATAAGAGAAGAAGAGGAAAGTGGGTCTTTGTGGTGTAAATGTGTTGGGTTTTTTTATTGTGATGAGCATTTTTCAATTTCATCTACAGTGAAATATGTGACTCTTCTACTGAAAAGTCCTAAAATTAACTTGAGTTGCGATAGGTCTTCCCTTCATCTCAGAAGGAGACACATACGGGGCTCATCTTTCTGGTGCAGCTGCTAATCCTCTTCCCTCCCGACTCAAACTACTGACCACAATCGCAGAAGGGAGGAGAACTTGAAAGGCAACCTCTGTGACTGTACTTCACACCTATTCCTTTGCTTTACACACAAGAGCGCTTACACACATGGATGCACATATACACACTCCATCTGTATCCCCTCACACACACACACACACACACACACACACACACACAGACAAACATGCAGCTGCCTGGACTCTGAAGATAAGGAGCTGGAGCTGTGAGAGAGAAGCAGAAGAAGAAGGAGGGGGGGGGGGGGGGGGGGGGTACTAGGATAAAGTATGTGTGTGTATGTTTGTGTCTGTTTGTGTGTGTTTCTCTGTTTTGGAGCGGGGGAGATGGGGGGGCTACTCTACAGGACGTCCTGAGAATGGTGAGCTTCTGAACCAGAAGACAAGCCGCACGCCACGTCTAGCGCGAACCGTTTGATATTCATAAGCAGAAATATTCCACGCGTGATCATAAAAGCCCACGGGCTATTATAACAGCATGGGAGCCGATGAGAAAAGAACGAATGAAATGTCTCATTTATCAAAATGGACATTAAATATCAATTACCTAACAACTAGGGAATCAAAAACTTGAATCCACCCCCCCCCCCCCCATCTGGCAATTTCTCAAAAAGCAGGTGTCTATGTTAATGAGCAGTGAAAATATCTGTATCAGCTGATACTTCGTGCATTGGTTGGAAAAAAACAGCAGCAGCAAAAAAAAAAACAAAAAAAAAAAAACAGCGTCTGAGCCTAAAGATGTCGTTAGCAGCAGGCGTACGCAGATGGAACTGCCTCTCCATTTCCCTAACGACTGCTCCATAGGAAGAGAAGCAAGGTCTTCTCAGCATTGATTTTCCTCCTGGGTCCATAGTGTGTGTGTGTGTGTGTGTGTGTGTGTGTGTGTGTGTGTGTGTGTGTGTGTATGTGTGTGTGTGTGTGTGTCTCAGCAGCAACAGCCTTCCTAATGGGATGTGTTGTATACAGGGGGTGCCTGGGAAACAACAGTGTAACCAAAGGGAAGAGCAGAGGGAAAACAAGGACCCCTCCCTGTCCAAGTATGGGACAAACATGTTCGGCACACACATTAACACAAATGTTTGGTCGCGCTTCTTTCAGGCTGATCTGGAGGAAAGCCAAGTTCCTTTTTTTCGGACACCTTTCTCTTAGCGTGCTTACTTAGCTAAGTCTCATAGTTGGAGAATATATTATATTCACGTTACATCAGACACAGTGCATGTGTCCTGAGCATCCATTTTGAGAATACCACAAAGCTGAGGGCCACATTTATCTCTGTGTATACTCCCTTTTCATCTTGTTTATTGGCCAACATGCCCCGTGGTCCTGAGAGCTGCCAGCCAATGACAGGCCTGGGATGGGAGCTGGCACGGCGCCCTGACGGAGCAGGTGCAGCCAGAATAGGAGATAAGGAGAACATGCTGACAGATCTGCCGATCAACTTAAAACACTGATTGAAACGCTTGATGCGAGGTTACTTTTGGCTGAGGGGGATGTTGCTGTATTACACGACACCCACGTGGGCGTGGGTGGGATTAGAGGTGGGATAGAGGGTGGGTAGGGGGTAAACTAACGCCTATGTGGGTGGTGTGTGTGTGTGTGTGTGTGTGTGTGTGTGTGTGTGTTAGTGCCAGGGCTCCTGTGCGACATCGTGGAAAATCCTCCTCAGCCGTTTCCTGTGGGTCTCCATTATCAGGCCTCGTTGATAGACCAGCTTTTCCCCCCTACTTCCTGCCTCTCTTCCTCTGCTTCCACCCCACTTCCCCTCCCACACTCTTCTCAATCACATGAATCACCGCTGCCACAGAGAGGGTGAGGGGCTGCAACCACGTTACCCTACAACTCCCAAATATCAGTCGGATCCTCACTATACAATGAGCCGATTCCTTCCTTTGGTTTCACATAAAGCAGAGCAGGTCAAACATATGCATCACTGGCTGTAATTGGGAAACGCTCCCATTCAGGGCTTTATTTCATTATCCGCCTGCATTTACTAATATTGTAGTAGACTGAATTACATGAGACAAATGTTGAGTCATTTTAGCATGAGGTCATTCCTCCACTTCTTTGTCAGATGTGAAACTAAGATGCCAGTCAGGATGGAGCTTGTCCTGGTGCTTGGCAAGCCTTCACAGCCTGTGTCTGACAGCTAATGTAGCATTTGCCAAGGCGTTTTTTTTTGGGGTTTTTTTTTTAAACATCTCAGGATAAAGTGGTACTTGAACATGAGTGACAACACTGTTTACCTTAGCTTTAGATATGTCTGGATAACACCACAGCACACACATCATCATGTTGTTTTTGTCTGTTTTTTCAGCGTTTACTGTGATTAAACCTGTTAGAATTGAGGATGTTTTTAAAAGCTTTTGGGTTTTATTCCTTGTCAGCATTTGTTGGAACGACTCTTAGCAACGCATGTTGTTACCAAGACAACAAACACAGTCCTATCCGATAGTGATGATGACTGAAAGATGGCTACGTGTCAATAAACACAAAGAACGATGGTAAATGCTCCAACACTTTGCAGTAATTTCAGCATGGATTATTGATTATTGGAGAAGGGAAAGAAAGAAAGAAAGAAAGAAAGAAAGAAAGAAAGAAAGAAAGAAAGAAAGAAAGAAAGAAAGAAAGAAAGAAAGAAAGAAAGAAAGAAAGAAAGAAAGAAAAAGAAAGAAAGAATCACGACTGATCAAACATGACTAATCTTGCTGTCTTCCAAAAAAATGTGCACAGTAAATCTTTCTCTAAGTGATCCATCAATCGTCAACACACGCAGAGGGGATTGATCTGCGGCGCTGATCAATGTGCCTTCCAGGGAAGGTAGGGCTGTTGTTTGGTACAGGACGTGACACAGAGCATGTGTGGGGGGCCTGATAGAGAGGCAGAGGCCGAGGAGAAAAGGAAAGAAAATAAAGAGAGGGAGGAAAGGGAAGCACTTAGGTGTGCTTGATATCCTATCAGCACCCAATACCCATCCCAGTCATGGAAAAACACTGAACAGTATGAATGGGATTCACTAGTCTGTTAAAATGAAGAAGAAAAAAAAAAAAGAAAAAAAAAAAAAAAAAGCTAAAAGAACGCTGCACACATTCTGAACCGTGGATGGGAGCTGAGATCAAATGGTGGATGGATAAAAGCTTGGAAACAATACCCAGTTCCCTGTGTGTCTGAGAGCCAAATATGCGGCAGCCGTACGAGTTCCTTTTTGTTCTTGAAAATGCTCCTCAGATGTTTGACGCAAGACTGAGAGTCGGGGGCGGAGGGAGACAAAACAAACTGTAATTAAGGTAGTTTGTGAATCCATTTTAAAGGCCGCATGATCCATCCTTTAGGAAACATCTGCCATATTGATGTATGAGACCAGGAAAAGACAAATTCCTTCTATCCTTGTAAAATAAACCTCAGAAGTGGCAAGTTGCCTCATTTATCCAGACTAAAACTGATAGCGCAGCTACGGATTGTACGCGCTGCTTACATCACGTACGTTAAAGTGCACACAAACACAACACACCAGGTTCATTTCTTTGCTACTCTCTTAAAATATATCCCGTATAAACATTTAAAGTCTAAACACAGATAACGGCACCCCTATCACTTTGCTTTCAGCTGCAAATTCCAGACAACTGTCAGATAGAGAAAAAGGGATCATAATAAATCTTTTGAAGGAGAAAAGCTCATGGCTGTCTAGGGAAGAAACATTTTTTATAATCCCCAGCAAGCATCCATCTCCTGTCGAGATATAACTGGAATGAAACAGAGTTTAAGCATCTCAGCTGTCGGTCCAAATATCCCACAATGTCCCTGAGAGGAAGCAGACAAAGAGCTAATGTAATATCTGTGGCATGAGATAGATACAAACAATAGTTTTTACTAAATTAACCGTGAACTCTCATGAGCAGAAATGTGTGTTTTATTAGACAAATGGCCTCACTGGTTGTCAGGGTTGTCATCCTCTTTAGATGCGCTGGAAAGATTCATCAAACACTAAACGTTAGCTCTCACTAAAGGACGTTTTGGAGAAATGAGAGGATTTGTAAAATAAAAAGCCCACAATGCGCAACAGAAAACTGGTGTTTTAGTGTGCGTTTTATGTCCTTGTGTGGCCTGTGTGTTTATACTCAACATTAAACATTCGACACTCAGCACTAGTTTGGCTACTAAACTAAAAACTGCAGACAATAAAAACCCAATATGGCGCCGATTTAGCTTGCTTGTTGTGTAATAAACAGAAGAGGAGGCTGCAGTGTGACTTTGTTTTTATATCAACAGTGTCCAAGCAGACACCCAGA
Organism: Siphamia tubifer; assembly: GCA_020466265.1. Classification (NCBI taxonomy): domain Eukaryota; kingdom Metazoa; phylum Chordata; class Actinopteri; order Kurtiformes; family Apogonidae; genus Siphamia; species Siphamia tubifer. Next base: position 22,009,582 of record CM035805.1, read on the forward strand.
GGACACACACACACACACACACACACACACACACACACACAGGTCATTCTGTCTTTCCCTTTTCACCTACTGGACTGGATCACCTGCTTGAAATGCAGTAAAGCACTTTGTACGATATCCTGGTATGTCTGGGTTCATTGAGTGTTTTTGGTTTAAATGTTGTAAAAAGGCCAAACACAGACTGAACAGTTGCAGGAGCGACTCTATACCAGGGGTGTCAAAGTCATTTTCCACCTAATATGATCTGAAAAGAAACAGACCAGTAAAATAATAACAGTGAAAAGGGTCAAATTATATTATGATCATGTTTAAATCTATAATGTTTCCCCGAACATTTGAATAAAATCATCAACTTGACTCGTCTTAAGAAAAACACGTGCAATTTTAACATTTTTCTGCCTCAGTCTATCAGTTTGTCATTTGCACATGTACAGAACAACTTACAGTTCAATTACAAATACGCAAAACATTGAGTAACAGGCAGAATATTTGTAAAATTACTCTTAATTCTCTTCAGATATTTTAGCTGGTTCATATTTGTTCAGGTATTTATTGAGGTTTTTGAAACTGCAAAGATTTCCGTGTAATTTGACTTTTTTTTTATATTAAAATCTGCAGTTTTCATTATTTATAGGTAATTATAATCATATTTTACTGGTATGACACAATTGAGATCTAATTATTCTCTATGTACAACCTGAATGAAAATAATTTTTACACCGTTAATATCTTAATTTTTATTCATTCTATGGGTCAGATTGGACCCATTATTGGGACAGATTTGGCCCCCAGGCCTTATGTTTGACACCTGTGCTCTAGGACATCACAGCAAAAACTATATGAATATTTATAAAATTATTTCAATAATAATAATAATAATAAAACGATAACTCTTTTTATCATGCGAATTAATTTTTATTTAAAGTATGGATAGATCTATTTTCACCTCACAGAAACATGGACCGAATGTTTCTTGTTTCTACATGAACATTACACATGCTAATTAAAATCTGAAAAAGTGCTTTTAAAAATTAAATGGTATTGTTTTGGTTCACCTGGATCTTGGTTGATTTCTTTTTTTTTATTAGGATTAATATTATTTTTCCCTAGATGGAGGTCAAATATTAATGATTAACTAATCTACTATAACCGATTCTATTGCACAACAAGATACAGACCAGAATTATTTATGTCCAAAAAAACTCCCAACAGACTTGACTTATTTCTGTTTATGAAAACACCAAGCAAGTATGATCCAAGGTGATACAACAGTGGCACAATAAAATAGATGTGTTTCCACATGGAGAAAAAGAAAACATGTTACTTATTTCTGACATCCTAATATAGATACTCCCATTTATTTGTAATTTAAGTGTCAGTGGTGCAACACAAACTACAGTATGTGTTCCAAGAAAGCATAGTTTAAAAACTAGTAAAAAATAAAACATTATGAAGACATCAGCAGATATGACGCCAAATGAATAAACCCTCTTCTAATGTGTTAAATATAATGTTTTACAAAAGATTAATGTAGTGTCAATCTGTTTGATCACATGGTAACCAAGCAGAGGCTCTTTTAGAAGTTGTTTATGAGACATTCACTTCTTGACACGCAGACACATGTAGTACAAATATCATACATTTAGTTACATAAAACTGACTTTTTTTCCCCGTCTTTCTTGGCGTTAATATTGCTGTCGGTTGCCGAAGCCTGGTCGATTGTATGTTGAATCTTTGTTATAGTTAATCTTTCAAATAAAGCTTAAATAAAAATAAATAAATAAATAAAAAATAGAGGTGTCAAGTGATTAAAATGTTTAATCGGATTAATCACAGGGTTGTTTTGGATTAATTTTGATTAAATATTATTTTTCAATGTACTTTAATTGCATTTCATTTTGCATGAGCATCTTTGTCCTTAGTGTTAGCAGAATCCCCAATTAACATGTGCGTCACATTAATATCGAATTTTAAGATGGAAGTGCTTTAGCGAACAGCAAATTGTGTAAAATACTTTATGTTGGTCGACTGTTGTGTCTGGGGGGGGGTTACTCAAATTTCCAACAAAATCACAAAAATTGTGTGATTTTGTGTAAAGCTGCTTACAAAACAAACAAACGGACCAACAAACAAACCAACTCAAAAACAATACCCCTCTCCCCTTTGGAGGACGCGGTAAAAAAAATATACTGTATGCGTGACTAACATGTTTATTCAACAAAACAACTATAAACAACTGTTCCATGTAATTTAATTAAAATGTCTGACCAGATTAATCATGATGGTGGATAATTATTCCACATTAATGCATTGATTTTGACAGAAAGTTACATAAAACTGACACGGATTGTGTGCAACGTGCCAATGTGGGCCATATATTTGTATACAATTATCTTCTGTTGTTGGCGTTTAGATAAAAGTAAATGAATTCGAGGGGAAACGTACAAAGTAATTGGCCTTCAGGACTGGACAGTTAGATCAGAAGCCAGACTCAGACAACATTAGCCAAAGCAAAGATCCATCTGTGTTTCGTGCTGAGAGGAACGTGTAGGGCATAGAGTGCACACACACACACACACATATGTACAAACACACACACATATATATGTACACACACCTCCCATCGCCAGCTGGTTTGAAGAAAGCAGCACTTGGGGAACAGTTGACATGCTGATCTCTTTAATGGTTACATCCTCCACACCCAACACCCGAGACTCTGCAACACACACGCTTTCATTAGTTTAAACCGACTGACCGAAAAAATACATATTGCAACATTCCTTTCCTCAGATTCACAACACACACACACACACACACGCACTCATTACTCCCCGACACACACTTATACACACATATGCTATCCTGTAAGCACCCCCACCTACATGCAATCAGAGGCTCAGAATAGGAAGGAGGGAGAGGAAGTGGCCCTGCATTCACAGGCTGGGAACAGGGAGAAGGAAAAACAGCCGGAACCTGGAATTTACGGAGGAAAAAACAGCAGCCATCCAAAAATACCTCAGGACCATCTCCGCAGATAAACAGAAATATCATTAGTCTCATCCTCTTGCTCGGGACAGTTTTCCTTACATACTTCCTTCATCTCTTCCTCTCCTCCTCAACTCTGCAGCTGACGACTCAACATCAAGGAAACTTTTAAGTAGCAGCGCGACTGCTATGCACATCATTCTTTTCAGGCTAAGTCTGTGGCTCTCACATCCCTTTCCACCACATGGTACCAGCTCAAGTTGACTCAGGCTTGTTCCGCCATCCACCAAAAACCATATAGATAGTATCTGGTGGTCCAAGAAAGAGGAGAAGATTCAAGCAGGTGAGATGAAAATGCTAGAGGCCAGTCAATCTCAAACAACTGGAAGAAGCCCAGGAGGTCTTTGAAATGTATAAATCAATCACTATAAATACACTCGTATGATAAAATGGGCACTCCTGATCTTATTTCATTTCAAGATTTTTTTAAAAACTCATACCCCTTAAGCTTTGGTAACATTTGTAGAACATTTCTATTCTAAATGAACGATGAACAATCGCAGCAAACGCACACACCCACATGAAAAACTATTTTTTTGCTTATCCTTTTCACACGATGCGCATTAAATCAAATGTGTACAGCATTGAGCAAAAAAAAAAAAAAAAAAGAGAGAGAAACGGAAAAAAAACACATCTACCATATCAATTAAATATTCCTAAATAATTTTAAACTCAAGACATTGTTTTTCTTTTCTTTTTTCCTTTCCTTCTTTCTTCCCCTCTTTACCTTTGCCAAAGGAGTTGAATAATATTAATTGATCCACAGGTTCATCCCATAATTTCGCACTTACACCACAGTCCATCTAGATGTCATATTTATCCTCACTTAATCCATTCACAAACACAAAGTTCTCTGAAATGATAACTGCTCCCTCCTAATTCCAAGAATTCACCAATGGTATTTGCAACATTACTATATTTATCCGTCATCTACCATATCCTTCGAAATAATGTTATACCTCTTTTTAAATATATTTGTTTTTGCTTTGCTTTTACTTCGCTCCCCCTAAGGAAAGAATTGTATCGTGTTTGTTGGTTTGTCTGCAAGCCTATTTGTTTGTAAGCAGGTTTACGCAAAAACTACTGGACCGACTTTCAGGAAATTTTCAGGAAATGTGCAAGGTGGTCCAGAATAAACTCCATTACATTTTGGTGATTGTAGGTCAAAGGTCAAGGTCATAGTCACCAAATATTTCATAATAATAAGAGATAGGGAAAATTAGGTGAAATGTGTCCAAGGGGGTGGGGTTTGTTGTACCGGACAGCATTTGTTTTTGTTTTGTTTTTTATTTTATTTAACTCTCCCTTTAGATTATAGCGCCTCCTTCTCTTTAAGTGAACATTTCCCGTTTTATATTATTCATTCAAGATAACTTTGTTGTTGATGATGAAAGACTCATCAATTCATTAACCATTGCAGTTATTTTTCTTATCACTCCTAGAAGAGGGCACTTTTCAGTTTATACTGCGCACACAAAATTCACTCAAAGATTTGTTGTTTTTAATATATTAAACTTAAATATATGCGATTTCTTTACAGAGTTTTGAAAATGAAAACCTTTGGCACAGGAACAAATGCTGAAGTGAATACTGAAATAGAGTACTATATATATATTTATACACACACACTCCAATGTAAAAAAGTTTGACAACCACTACTGTAGACCACTGACTATCACCATCACCACCGTGCATCATCACAGTGAAATAAAGAACTGAACCAAATTAATATGACATGACATGTATTTCCATCTCTTTTCGGTCACATAACTTTGCTGATCATTAGACTTGACCATCTGAATCAACCCCACAGGCTTGTACTGTAGGCACTAGGCATGATGGGTAATCACTTAACCTACCTCACTCCATCACTCTGGAACAGGGTCAGTCTGGACTCAGACCACATGACCATTTGCAACTGAAACACAGTCTGATCTTTCTGCTCAAACTGTTGCTTGTTTAAGAAATGAGAAGCTACAGAATCAGTTACAGAAGTTATTGTTGCTGAAACATTAATCACTTCAGTGACAAGTGGTGCCCGGCATAATAAACCCAAGCCCCTTGAACACATCTGATTTGCCCCATCTCTTATCATTGTGAAAACACATTTATGGTGACTGTGACCTTTGACCTACCTTCACCAAAATTTCATGGGATCTATTCTGGACTACCATGCACCTTTCCTGAAAATGTCACAGAAATTGAAACCAATCAACAAACACACAAACCAAACCAAAAACAATACCCAATAGGGGGGGGGGGGGGGGTTATCCAATAGAAGGATCTTAATGATTTTAAAAGTTAAACATAGGTGACGCCATCCTTTGACCAGACTGTGTTATATATTATTTAGACAGTAAAAGGCTATATTTACCTCCGCTACGGAGGTTATGTTTTTGCCGGTGTTTGTCTGTTTGTCCGTTTGTCTATGTTCAAGATAACTCGAAAACTTTTGGATGGATTTTGATGAAATTTTCAGGATCTGTTGGAAATGTGAACAGGAAGAACTGATTTCATTTTGGGGGTGATTGGGGTGAGGGGGTGGGGTCTACCTTGGCGGAGGTCTGCGCTCTCAAGAGTGCTTTTCTAGTTTGTATTGCATACACAGGTACCCAAAAAAAAGGTAGGAACTACAATATGATGATAAATATGAAAGTGACATATTAGCTTGAAAATCTGTTTAAATTCATCAGGAAAGCCATGTTATTCATAGAAAATGTAGGATTTTGATAAGCATGTGTGATTTTGAGCAGACTTTAACATTTTCAAGATTGTCAGATCCCATGAACAGTGCGGTGGTTTCCTGTGACTAAGAGGTATGGTTCACTGACCCTGAGGTCACTTCCGCTGACCTCTTCTTCCTAATTGATTCAATTTCCTAGCCATCGGTCTCCTATTAGGATGTTCTAACAGCCCCCAAACTCTACATCCTTTGCCCTCTTCCTTCATCTCCAAAAATGGACACACTTTCAAGCTGACTATTTCCCGAAACTATGTAATCCTATTCACCCGTTCATATATCAATAATGTACACATCTGTATAATGTATTCCCCAACTTAAAAAGGCTTGTAACCTTTAAATGACATAATTAACCTTTCAGTGACAGGATGGTGTCATGTGTTGAATGCAAGTGAAACAGTAAATGTGGGACTGTAAATGGAAAAGAAAAACAAAGTGGAAACAAGCGACGATTGAGTTATCGCCGACCTGGGTTAAATGACAACATGCAGGACCAACAGGAGGTCACAGTTAACACTCATTATCCTGAAAACCACACTGCATGATGCACATTTCATTTGTGTTCACTAAAACAAACCTCTAGCCCATTGTAAACCTATAAAACATCAGTTTGTTTGCATCATACATAGTGTATCTTCCTGTGGTCAGATATTTTGCAAAAATATTGGAGGTTATCGGTGTACTTGTCAATAAATTACAGCTGAATAGCCTTGAATCCAAAATAAACTCAGACCACTTTGTCATAAGTTACAGACAGTTCCATGTGACCACTATTTTGCCTTCAGGCCATGTCTGGTCTCGGCTCCAGGCTGACTGCTGCACAGGACAGACGCAGAGTAGATAACAGCACTGTTTCTTATCCAAGCACCTACTGACATATGTATATAACACAACTGCATCCCTATCAAAAACACAACAGTGCTATGTTTTTACGTATATTGTGACAGGCATTCAACATAATGCACTCTGTCATTGGTTTTTGTGCGCCACAATAGGTCAGTATTCATTAGAAATTAGTGCTGTCAGAATTAACATGGATTAATCCATCATCATGATTAATCTGATTCAAAATTTTAACATAATTAAATGGAACAATTGTTTTGTTTACAGTTGTTTTGTTGAAACGGCTGAAGGTATTGAATACACATGTTAATTGCATATTTTGGATAATTTGTCAAATTTTTTTTCTGTATTTCAGACAAATTATTGAATCTGTTTTTTCATCACTTGTTTGTTAGTGGTTTTTTTAGGGGGGGGGGTGGGTGTTTTGTGGGAATTTTGAGTACAACAATAAAACCTCGAGGCAGAACGGTTGACCGACATAAAGTGTTTTGATCATGGATCATGGATCATGAATTGAAATTAATCCAAAGCAATCCTTTGATTAATCTGATTAAAAATTTTAATCATTTCACAGCTCTATTATAAATATTAAATATAGAAGCTGGTAGCAAATGAAAGGTACCGTGCAAGAACTTCAATAGGTAATAAGGGCTCAGTGAATGGTTTGATGAAATTGAAAATTACGCAAATCATTTGTTTTAGCCTGTGAAGGTAACCAGATGAGAAACCAACTGAACACCTATTACCATTAAAACATCCGATGAAAGAATACATTTTAAGAGAATGGTGTTAATCCCCCTCCCCCACGGACTTTACAGATTTATATGAGCAATCCCCAGGTTTGACCCCAGCTGTGACCATTCTGGGTGGATTTTGGATGTGTCTGCTTGGGCTCTCTGGCCTGTTCCCACTGTCCAAAAACATGCATCCTAATAGTGACTAATAGTATTTGATCAGTCTAAATGTAGATGCCTGTACGTATGAATACGACAGTGAATGGTTGCTCATCTGCACACATCAGCCCTGTGATGTACCCCGTTATCACCCATCAGTAACTGGGATAGGCTCCTGCACCCCCACAACCCTCCCAACGATTAAGCAGATCAAAAAAGTAATGAATGAATGAATAGCAAGCTGATTAGAAGCTATTCTGAATGCATTACATTAGTTTTTTCCTTTAATTTGTCACCAGACTGGATATCAGATAGGGGATACTATTCACAACCAGCCTTGTCTAAGCCAGGCCTGTTTTTGTGTACATGTAAACACAATATGACATCAGAGTAATTGAACTCAAACATCTTCTTGTGTTGATATGGTGTTTATTAATACATTTACTGCGCACATGTTTGTTTATATGACCACTGATTTGCTTTGATGATAATGACAATGGAACATTTTTTTTTTCTATTTGGATGAGTTTCAAATCATAGAGGATGGAAAGATGGGAACAATAACACGCATACTTTCTTTTTTTTTTTCTCTCCTTTGTGCTTTGGGGCAAAAACACCTCAAACATCACTGGGGTGGTTGATTATTATTTGAAGGTTATAAGGATGGGAGGGTGAGAAACCATCGTCATGGCCATTCAGGTTTTGCTGATGCAGCTATTCCTCTGATTGTACTGTCTAACTGGAGCGCACACTAAGTGGCGTCTTCATCTGCAGCAGTTTCTGTTTATTAGTTTTAGTGTTTGACATTTTCCCAACACAACGTCTCACTCAAACAAATCCCCTCGGAACACGCTGCTTCAATCACAAACTGCTCTTTTAAGGTAAATACAACTGGATAGCCTGTCAGAGAGGCATTTCACAGAACTAGGTTTGTGGTCGTTAGGTATGGCATTACACGTGTGCGTGGTCATATGTATTTGTGTGTGCGTGTTAGCCCCACTGAGAGCGTTATTACAAAGAGCCAATAGGAGTGAAGGACCACACTCTAGCACATCCTGTTTGACTTGACCTCAGAGGATATTCTCCTTTCCCAAGCAAACAAACCGCCGGGCTTTTGGATCGTACCAACGTCGGAGGGGAAGGGAGGGGACAGGAGCCGGGGGATGTCTCTGGTGGGGAATCAGTAGGTAGAAAAGAGTTTTTGCAATGCAGACAGGCGAAAGAATTATGGCTTTGCCAAAAAAGAAGCATACTTTTAATCTCTGAATAAACAGATAGGTGTGTTTCAGAATTGAAGGTCACCAGCACTGAGTAAAGCTGAAAACACATTTATGAGCATAAAATGTGAATAAAACCAAATAATGCAAAATATTACTGATAATTTTCAGTATAAAAGTGCACCTTTGGAAAATATAACTAACAAAACAAGTCTGTATTTGACCTCCATTACCTAGTTTTTACAGAAAACTCACAATATAATACTACCACAATAGGATGCTTTCAATAAACCATCCAGAATGCATCACAATATATGTGCATTTATTTAATGCACCTGTCAGTTCGTAGCATTAACAAACTCCACATCAAAGTGTACCACCTAAACTGGAGAACTGGGTGTGGTAGGTCAAACTTTACAGCAAAAAAAAAACATTATATAGGTGGACTATGGCATTATATATATATATATATATATATATATATATATATATATATATATATATATATATATATATATATATATATATATATATATATATATATATATATATATAGTATGGTATAAATACAATAAACAGTATGTCTCATGTCTCATCTATAGTATTTTCAAAAGCTACATTTCAATATCAAGAGACTAATCTGATAAATGTCATTAAAATGCCACAGTGACAGAAAGAGAGAGAGTGGGGAAAATGTTTTCTAAAAGAATAATGTATGATAATAAAGGCCTATCAACAAAAACACCATTTGTAGGTGTATTTGCAGCAAAAGGATCAGTTAAGCCGATTTTAGGGTCACCCCCTTTCAAACGGTACCCTAATTAAAGCCAGGCATTCTGATAAACCCTTCCTTCATAAAATCACTCAGCCCATCCCATCTGACACCATTGTACATGTGATATTCCAGCATTTGTTTTGGTTTATGTATTATGCAAAAAGACGTCACCTCCTCTAGCTGTATCTGATTAATCCATTATTCGGTTAAGTCCCTATACAGCCCACTCCCTTCAGTCTCCCTGTGGTGTTTTCCTCAGCTAACGGTGGGCCAGCTTGGTGCTGCTGGGAGACTATTGGGATTAATGCTGCCGACTGACACTAATCTCATTGTGGTTAAGGCTTTGGAGAGACTGTGTACACCCACTTCACTCTCACTCCCAAACACTCGCATTTGTGGCACCAATCCGCTGGGACATTTATGCCCAGGGAGGGATTTGTGTAGTGGATTCTCTCACTCACTGCTTGTCTTATGGGTGATTTGATTTGTAAATGACTGTGTTATATGACCTATTGAAAGACTAGCATTTACACCGAGAAATATATAGACACACTGAGAGGTTTCGTGCTATACACAGAATATGCAATTGCGTAGGACCCCACAGAGTCACTAGTAGACTTTTTTCAAAACTTTTTTCAAAAATGTTAACATGTCGAGAATATTCTAGTTTTATAGATATGATTGTTGCTGTGGTATTTGATGTCATTCATGTCTGTTGTGCTGGACAGTAGCATGGTTTGTATGCTATGTTGGTTTTCACCAGAAGGTGACTGTGGTGACACATGAGAACAGACTGTGGCAGAAACAGTTACGTTAGCATTAGCTGTGTTTACTGTACTATGATACTAAGTCAAGTGACGCCATTGTACAAAACTGTTTCTGTGGGGTTAAGTACAAAAGCATTCTATTGGCCGTTTGCAGACACGTGACTTGTTGACGCCACGGTTCCATGACGGACGGCGGAAGTAAGCTCGTAGTGAACTAATATTCATAGGAAAGTAGAGGGAATTTAAAGTAAACGTTAATATTCTGAGATTAACATTAACATAGATGAATTAAATTTACTTGAATTGCTAGATATGGCAACAAGTCACACTGTTCGACCAGATGAGACACAAAGAGCGGTAGAAGTTGGCATTAACCGCATTGCAGACCGATCCTTATCTACTCATCGAATTATCAAACGAGTAGATATTGGTACGACAATTGTACGATAGATGTCGTTCGCTATAAATTAGGGTTAGCTGCCGTATCAATATCCTTAGCCATTATCAAAAGCAACGAGTCTGTCGGATTTCACTCATCATGGCCTCTACCACTATGTCAATAAACAGCATATCATTGTATACAAGCGCAGACTAAAAGTGCTGATGCATACCAGTATTGTGTAGCTGGCTGGGTAACCAATGCCATTGTTATGCTGGAGGCGACCTTGTAATGGCAAGGATAAAAGATTATATTCTTTCAATGAAGCAAATCTATCTGGTCAAACTTGCACACACTGACAGCTGGCTAAACTCTCTTATGTTAGGCTAACAGGCTAGGCTAAAACAGCATCGTGGTGCTATTTTTAGCAACAGAATGTGTCTCTAGTAAGTAGCTGGGTTAAAAAAAATGAATCTCTAAAGTTTGCAAACTCACCATGTACAAAATGTTCGCTGCAAAGTCTTGAATATTTCGACGGTGGCCACTCTTTACTATTGATGGCGGTTATCCACAGCTGCCTCCTCTCCTCCTCCAAAGGAATACCGTAAAACGCAACATTATGTTTATGTCCTTTTTGGTTGGCACAACCCACAGTACAGCAAGAGAGGACCATCTTGCAAAACAAAACTGAATTAAATAAAATACCTTAGCCTATAAGTTATAAAATAGCTCGAAGACAGCAACTGTTTTTTTTTTCACTTCCGCCATCCACCGTGGCTGAACAAAGCAGCGTGACACGTAAAGGGTCAATGCAATATACTCTTTTGTGATTGGATGTTAGATTGAACCAATCACAGACGTTTCTGCCCTCAGAACATCTTTCGGTAAGCAAAACTCCCATCTAAATAAATAATATTGTGAAACGTGAATTTAAACATAGGGCTGTTTTATTTGTTAGGCTCCAGAGTTATTTTGTTTGTTCTGTGAGTAGCCTAACCGACGCTATGCTAGGTATCGCTACCTTATGTGGGATTGTGTAATATTGAATGGACATATATTACTGTTTGTTTATTGGGCGTACATGTAGCAGTGCTGATTGTGTTGTATGTGAATGTACTACTAGAATGTTAGTCTGTACATTTATAATGGGGAAATAGTTCTGGTGTGTGTGTGTGTGTGTGTGTGTGTGTGTGTGTGTGTGTGTGTGTGTGTGTGTATGTGTGTGTGTGTGTGTGTGTGTGTGTGTGTGTGTGTGTGTGTGTGTGTGTGTGTGTGTGTGTGTGTGTGTGTGTGTGTTGTGCATTCACTACTGCCAGGCACTTTTGGTTGGATGTGATTTTGGTTGTAATTTTTATTGCTTAATGTTTATTTTACTGATTAACATTTTAATTGCCTTATGACTTTTATTTCGATACAATTTCCTCTTGGCATCAATAAAGTAATTCTGATAAATGCATTTTGTTGCTCTGTATTTATACATGGGCAATGACAGTAAAGTTGAATGTAACCTAATCTAATTAGCTATATATCGAGTCAAGAGTTGCCGCTATACAAAACTGTTGTTTTCTGTCTTCCAGGATAAAAGTCATCCTGTGCACATTGACTCTCCAAGTTCTGTCTAGTTTTTATTAGTTATCTTGCCTGAGTGACTCAGCTTGAGATGTTTAATTTTAATATGAGCATTTATCATGACTGTTTTGTTTGTGATTTGTGATCATTTGGTGTCTGTTTATAGATCATCTAAGATAGTTCGATTGCAGTTTGGCAAAATAGGGGCCAGAGAACACCCATCTTGCATACAGCCCCACAAAGCCAAAAATGGCTTTGTGGACACAAATGAATTTATGGATAAGACACTGGCATGTCCAATTGTTTGAACAGGAACCACCTAAAACATGCAGAGTGACAGTTCAGTTTAGTAATATGTGTAATTTTCCATTTTCTGTATATTTGATTGTATATTTTCCCGTATGATGTGATGGTAAAGTTTGAACTCAGTGATGCTGCACCACATGCTTCATAGATTTTCAGATGTAACCATTCTGACCATTCATTTCCAGAGAGTGGTGTGGGTCCTTCCACTTATCTGACTAGATAATGAAGGCTCTCTGTTCATACTGAATGATAGTCAATGCTTTTATCAACTTCAGCAGCTTGTTGTCTCTATATTTAGCTTATATAGCCTCTGTTTCCATGGCTACTAGTGTGGTGAAAGCAGCAAATTTATACAATGTATATACTTGTGTGATGTATTCAGTAATACATGTTCTAACAGGTAAACGATTTCCATAACCCCATGACATGATGTCACTCACCCATCCAAATTTAACCCATAAAAACCCAAACAGCCACCAGCAACCACCACAATCTACTGACCTAAAATGTTTAATACCTGTCAATCCACTAATCCTATCAATCCATGTAAATACTTCTTTTAAAATATAGTTTCTCATCTTTACATGGTCAGATATGACATATTTGGATGTTCAGAGGCTCCGTAGTGAACGTGGAAACACAGTCATCTTCTACAACGTTGATTCACCAATAAAACCCATGGAGTTGCATCAATGATAGTGGATGGAAATACTGGGTATATGTTCAATTCTGTTTAAATTTTGGTGAAAATGTCATGTTTTCTTCATTTTTCTTTTTTCTCATAATAAGAAAATTAACTTTATTCTGAACCATTATGACAGCCATGTCCAAACTATTCCACAAAGGGCTGGTGTGGCTGCAGGTTTTTGTTCCAACCAAGATTTCACAGTTTTACCAATCGACTCTCTGAAGACTGAGATCAGTTGATTAATTGAGACAAGTCTTGTGTGCTGCTGCTGCTTGGGTGGAACAAAAACCTGCAGCCACACCGGTCCTTTGTGGAATAGTTTGGACATTCCTGCTTTATGAACATCTATATGATCAGTGTATTGATATAGGAAAATATCTGATTTTCATTGGGAAAAATTGACAAATATAGAGGATGGTATTACATTAAATAGTGATAAATAACTTAACAAAGGTTAAATACAGAGAAAATTCAATTGAGAACTACCACAAAAGTAGCACTAGGTCTTTATGGGGTTAAGGTCTGAAGGACCATGACACTCTCAGAAAAGGTGAGGTTTGATGATGACAGTGACGCCTTTCACTACAGTTTACAAGACACAGAAAACAAGCACGTCGTCTAAAGGCCAGGTCAGTGCTGGTACACTTGTGTTTGTAGTAAACACTAAAAAGTCAGAGAAAGAAAAGGAAAGTTCCAATACAAAGTATGTATGTGGGAGATTTAAGAGGCATTATTCTCCTGGAGCAAAATGTATGTGAAGTCTTGTGTGTGTGTGTGTGTGTGTGTGTGTGTGTGTGTGTGTGTGTGTGTGTGTGTGTGTGTGTGTGTGCGTGTGTGTGTGTGTGTGTGTGTGTGTGTGTGTGTGTGTGTGTGTGTGTGTTTTTACATTACATGATGTCTCCGACTGAAAAATTGTTTCTTCAAATTACAAAATGCAAAAAAATGAATCCATTAACACCCAGTGTGACTTTTGTTGCAGTTCCCAAGTTTATTTTTCTCAATATTTAACCATTCCTAAGTGATTTATTACCATTCATTGTAATATTATCCTCTTTATTTTGTGTTGTACTTATGGTGTTTTCAGTAAAAATCAAGTAGTGTTCTATTTTTAATTTACTGATCATGAAGATGTCCCAAAAAAGCTCAACAGGTATTATATCAGAAACTGAAAAAAATGACTTTTTCAGTCCATTTTCTCATTAACATAAACCTGTCTTCACCCACTGTCATTGATACAACTCCATGGGTCTATACTGGTGAACAATGGTGTAGAAGGTAACAGTGTTTCTATGGTAACTAGAGCCTGTGAATATCCAAATAGGTAATATTTGAAGACCATGAAAAGATGACAAACTGTATTTTACACCATTTATTTACATGGATCGGTAGGATTAATGGATCAACAGGTATTTAACAGTTTAAATAAGTAGACGGTTTAGTTCAACAGTGGACATTTGGGTTTCTATTCTAAAAAAAAGCAATTTCTGAATTGTAGAATCAATAAAGTACTTCTATTTTATTCTATGGGTATAAGTTGTTTTGTTTTTCTAGCTTTTTGGGATCCCCCCCCCCCTTCCACATTCATTTGGATTAAAAAGACTAACAAATCTTAACTTTTCAACCTCTGTGGGTTATGTCCTTCACCTGCAACTGGACTAAATGAGATATCCAGAGGCTCAAATAAAATGGCTGATTTTCTTTAACTTTCTTTTATGTAGGTCACCAGTGACTTCCTTAAGGGAGCTCTTTCAGGTGTGGCTCAGAAGGATCGAGCACACGGCCACGAACTAAACCTCCGCCTCTGAAGAGCAGGTCATAAATCTGGCTTCCTCCTCTGGTCTTACTGCCGACATCACTGTCAATCTGCTGCAACATATTGGCCTCCCTTCACTTAAAATAAGATTTATATTACTTTTACGATAAATCCCAGCTGGACTTCAAACGTAAGCTGTAGTGAGCAGCAACAGAGCAGAGGAAATGCGACGTGGGGCCCCACGATCAATATAACAGGTGGCCCATCAGCCTGTTTAACAAGACCTGATAAATACAACTGAGCGTTCAGATATGAAATACTTGGTAGGGTCAACTCAATCTATTGTTACACAAAGTTTCTATCAGTTTCAGATGGGACTTCTGTAACTATTATTTTTGGTGTAACATGTCTTTAAGTCATGTCCATCTATGGTTAAGACACGTAGAAACTGTCAAGGTTTTCAGTGAATCCATGTGTGATAGTCATAGAAAAAAAATATTAGACCATCAAAAGTCATCAAAAACAATGGTTATGCAATTAAATATGAACTATTGTGTGTATCCTGTGACTAAAACAGACAGAAAAGAAAACACGGAATGCCTAAAAGCACCATTTTTGTAAGCACAATGCAATAAATATTGATGTAAGAACTGAAGTGATTTTGATTATTAAAAGAAATATGGAAAAATGGACAGATATCAGCTGTGAAATTAAACACCTATTGGCTATTTTTTGTTGTTATTATTATATCTGTCCAAACAAATGTGCCTTTAGTTGTACCAGGCATTAAAATAAACAAGAAATTGAAGAAAACAATGATTTTTTTCGGTGACTATATGATAACATTAGAATCTACTCCAGGTTGAAAATAAAGCCTGAAACAGAGCACACTTGACTTCACAGCTTAACCCTTTAAACTTCCAAGAGTTCACATATAGGCCAGAAGTAGTCACTCAAAAATGTTAAGGAAACCACCCAAACCTGTCCTACATGTCACATGACCAAGTTTAGTTTAACAACAAAGATTCTCACACATCGAAAAATATAAACCACTTTCTGTTCAAAATACAAATGGCAAACAACAGATCTGAACCTTTATGACTCATAATTATCCACAGAGGAACCACATTCTAACAAACGTAGTCATACTCTGACAAAAAAAAACATCCAAAACAAACAAAACAAAAGTCCAAATGTAGTCCAAAACTCATCAAAACATCAATAAATATCCACAAATGTTTTATCTATTACATCATTTAACAGGACCTGCCTCTGAAATCCCAGTTTTCATCTTAATATTTTCATTCATAATATAAGCAAACAACAATCGCATGTTAACAAAATGTTTTCAAGAACAGCATTCAATTTGCTTTATTAAGAAACTGAGGCAAAATTGTGTAGAAGTTTAAAGAGTGAAAACAGTTGGAGTAAGTCACGAGAAATGAAAATTAAATAGAGTAATTTAACAATCACTCTCTGGTTCATTTAAATGTGTGATAATTACTGGTACACTGTTATGATCTGTGTCTTTTGGATACTCTAAGGTTCATTTACTGTTCCACAATTGCACTGATTAAAATATATATAAATATATATCCATACATAAATTAATATTCAGTGTGTCCCAGTTCAGAAACCATTTTCACTTCAGCTTGAGTTGTCTCATAAAAAGCAGGTGATAACAACAGAAGCTGACGTCACATCAACATTCTTGTTTCATATTTAATACAGCAGCATTCTCCACATTCCACTGACAACAATAGATATTCTAGTGTCCGCTCTCTGACCAATCAACCTGTTTACACTTCCTTGTCAGAAGATCACGGTTTATTCATGAGAACCGGCCAGAATGGTGAGAACAGGAACTGTGGCTTTCTCTTCAGCGTCCCTTAAAATCCACAAACAATCGG
The DNA here is from genome assembly GCA_020466265.1 of Siphamia tubifer. Classification (NCBI taxonomy): domain Eukaryota; kingdom Metazoa; phylum Chordata; class Actinopteri; order Kurtiformes; family Apogonidae; genus Siphamia; species Siphamia tubifer. Next base: position 22,026,467 of record CM035805.1, read on the forward strand.
AAAAGCATCCGTCAAGCAGGCAGAACAATCTGAACTGGACCTGCGAAACCCACTGGGTTTTTTTTTTTTTTTTTTGTCTCTGAGGAGCAAAAGACAAGGGGAAGCAGAGCAGACATGATGCTTTCTTCATCTTTCCACGACACCCGCATACAAGCTTGTACTCACACACGCTCACAAACATCAAAGCTTTTGGATGAATGCTCCGGCGTGAACTAAAGTCTGGTCAGTCAAACCCTGCTGTGTTGTTGGAAAGTAGAGAGCTTTGATGCAACATCTTAATATATGCAAGGTCCCAGCTTGTGGTTTACTCAGTGGGTCCAAATAGTCCCAGTAAGAGCCGCACCAGAGCAGTTGGTTTGTTGTAGGCTCCAGTTGCTGCCTGGCATTGCATAAGAGTGTAATAATACAATGCTTTTTCAGTGAGGCACGTTATAAATAAAACCTCAGCCGAGCATTCGTTGACAGCCGCTCAGTTCTTTCTCAGCTTCTCCATTTGATGCGATTTGTGATCACAGGATTCATGTGTTTAAAATCTTGCTTTTGATTTTTTTTTTTTTTTTTGGTCAGTCCAATATTCAAATAAAGCATTCTTAACTTCTTGACTATGTAAAATGTGTTTATTGTTATAGACAGTGTACATGTTTGAATAATATGTGGTGCTTTTGTTTGATGACGAACTATAGAAAAATGGTAGGGAACACTCTTAACCGCTGTGCTACTAAGCAACAACACACGAAAAAAAAACTTCTGTAAACTAAGAATAAACAGGCTGTGTAGATAAATCAATATGTGAAATGTATGTTTGGTACAGGCAAAATAATTAAAGCAGACATCATCTGACACTGACAGCATTATGACTATTTGTATTATGAGTGTAGCCAGAGCGTATAGTTTACTCCAGCTCACATGTCACTCATTTTCCACCTAGTAAGAAGAGTTTTGTTTTATCAGCTGTACCCACCAGTTAAAGCCACTATAAACAACAATTGTCACAGTTTTTATAGCAGGTTCATGCTATCTGAACTGGAGGTTATGGTTCTAAAAGGAGATAAGGAATAGGTAATATTCACCAGATTAAAGAGTAGTGTCAAGGCAGGCAAAGCAATAATTTCAGCTAAACTGCTATCAGAACACAATTCAACCACATAAAATAAAAAAAACAACCATATTAAGAGCAGATGCTGTAAAGCACACAGCACATTGTGTGAACAAGAGCATAATACAAAGCTCTGCTAATATGAACACTGTTATTGTACTTTTAATAGCACTTAAATATTTGGTTTTAACCTGAAATACCACTTAGTAAAATTCATATTAATTATTATTATTATTACATGTTTGTCAGTATTGTAAAATAAACCAACAGTAGTTAGAAACAGACAGTATATAGACATAGAAAAAGGCCTGGTCGCACAGCTTTGCCAAGTTGATGCCATTGTGTCTCTGTGGACTCATTGGAGACACAACAGGTGTGTCAATATGACAAGCATTCAACCAATCCACCATGTCTGCCTCATATAAACACTGAATAAATATAGTTCCTCTCCATTTTCACTCTCAGCAGTGCACAGCTACTGTATGAAGGCAACGGATAAATTGCAAACATTTTGGGATCATCAACAGGTCAAATGGAAAAAAAAAACTATGGAGAAACCTTTAGAATATTTGTCTTTATATATTTCAACGCTAAGTATATACAAATAAAACATGTTAAGAATGAATGCAATGGTGGTATAGTGTGTGCTGTTTTGGTTTATTATTAAAAATATGTTTTATAATAATATTTTACTCACAATCAAACTGGTTCTGCACTTGATTTAACATAAGATATACAAGTTTGGAGCTGAATATTTTAAAAGTATCCTATGTTTATATGTCATAGTACTTTTAATGACCTCAATCACCCCATACTTGTGTCCATAAATTATACTGACATATAGCAGTACTGTTTTGTGTATCCTGAAATGAAAAATCTATCCAGAAGTTACTACATTTTTTTTTTTTTTAACTGTAGTTCCTTTTCACAAATACAAAATTGATGCCAAGCAAAATTCAGATGAACAGGTTGGAGAAAACTGGCTTCTCCTTTCCGTGAACAGACGACAGAAAACGCTGCGTCGGGCTGCCAGTCTCCCACCAGATGGTAAATGAAAGAGACAGGGGCGATCGAATGACACATACAACCAATCAGATGATCAAAACCAGCCGATGTATACTGAGGGGAAAAAAAAAACACTAAAGAACCGAGACCATTTGCCAAACATTCACATAAGTCACACCCCAAACCAGAATGTGTGAATTATCACATGTATTTTCTATGTAGTAATACATTTAATTTTAATTGAATGGACAACACATATCACAATATACATCACATACGTATTATTAATTTACAAGTAATTAACTCTTATAAAGGAGCCAGTAGGGAGTCACTTTATTTATCCACTAATTAATTCCATTTTAAATGAAAGAAAGTTGCGTAAAATTGCAATTAGGGAAACATTATGGTAACATTATATATCGGTAATTTATTAATCTACTGTCAATTCCAGTTCATCAAATTTGTCTTTTATCCAGATCTTGGGAACCTCGCTGCGCCAAGACCCGTGTCATTCCTATTAACTGTTAAAGGCCAAGAGGAGGAATAAACCGATTTTACGGATGCAGGTGATAATGTATATGTGAGCGCGTGTGGGGAGAGAGAGAGAGAGAGAGGAGAGAGAGAGAGAGAGAGAGAGAGAGAGAGAGAGAGAGAGAGAGAGAGAGAGAGAATTTGCATACAGCTGAATAGTTATGTTTCCCGTCCCGCACATTACACCCGCATGAGGGCGAGAGAGGGACACGCGTCTTAACAATAGGAGGCACGCTGCCACTAAACAGTAAAACGCATGGGTGGGCATGAAGGGGCACACGCCACCAAAAAAGATTAAACACACCCAGAATATATATATATTTTTTTTTTTAGAAATAACGCGCAACACACCTGCGTGTATTCGTGCGTAAAGGTAAAAACGCCCAAGAGTTTATTTAAATTAAGTACAATTTGTTGCAAAAAAAAAACAACAACAACAACAACAAAAAAAAACATATAGTTTTATTTTCAGTTACTTTATAGTATTGGAATATTTGTTGTGTTTGCATTGAGAGTCATTTGATCTGGTTTATTTTTCTAAATGAGCCAAACTGAACAAAGTGAAATTAAGCAGTTTATTACAACAACAAAAATTTGGAAAAGGGAGATACCCCCCTTCCCTCCCGGTTGACTGGAGTGTAATTTCATTGTTTATGATAAAACACGAGGGAGAGAGGCACAGATGACCCCACAGAGAGCAAAAACGATAAGAGAAAATAGTGCGCACACTATAGTAAGGGCTAATTAGGCGTGCAATTGAGTGGAACCAAGGGCAAAAGGGTGCCTGAACTAAGAGAGTAATTGAATTCAAGCTTTTTATTCACCAAATTTTGGCTCTGTCTCATTGTCCTTTTTCACTGTCTGTAATGGGTAAATATGCGTCCGGTGTATTGTGCGCGCTAAAAATAAGCCAACAGATGTTGGGGCTTGTTAATAATCACCCAGTATCCACGGTGGTCAGTGAGCTGTAGTGCCAGTGGGTATTAAATCTGGATAATTGTTGTTGGGTTGGAAGGGAAGGGGGTTGAATATGTAAAGTGGGCGGTGTCAGTGGGGTGACTGACAGTTTATGTAATGAGCAGCGCAGTACAAGTCTATATATCTGGGAGGAGACACATTACGGTTCATTCACTAGTAATAAGACGAGTGATGAACATCCGTGGAGCACTGACGCACCAAGTTCAGCACCAAAACAAGCAGTGAGCCGCGTACACACAGCGAAGTGACAATTGTGGAGTACAGTACTATACAAGGGGACGCCTGCTGACAGAAAGAAGCACGGCTTGGATATTAGTCTTCCCTCACCTTTGGATAACTTGGAGATTGGAAACGCTTTCTCTGGACGCCTTTGACGCACACAAACAAGGAGCTAAAGGAGAACTCCCTGGGAGTGAAGAAGGATATTTATACACGTTTTGAAGATTTTTTATTCCCCCCACCCACTTGTTTACCTTGGTGTAAATACTTTGGAATAGAGAGGTTTTGTTGTAAAAAAACAAAACAAAACAAAACAAAAAACAGGTTTCATTGGCTGGTGACGCGGCTGCCCTGGAGAAGCGAGAAGGATGGCAGCCTGGTTCACCTTTACCATTGCATTCAGCACCACGTTGATAACACAGGTATGAAGGAGGGATAATGCTGCTCCCCGGTGGTCCACATGACCTCGGAGAAAACAGATGGAGAGCCATTTGTTTGGTGTTTCTTTAAAGCATAAACCATGGTAAGGTATATGTAACGACAACGACGTGTTCTTATATCACATATTTCCTTCTCTTTTAGGTATTTGGCTCCGGTGTTTTTGAGCTTGATCTGCACGAATTTAAAAATCATAAAGGTTTGCTGGCAAACGGAAACGCATGCAAACCCAACTGCAGGACTTATTTTAGAATTTGCTTGAAGAATTATCAAGCTGTGGTCTCGCCAGGTGACTGCATCTTTGGAAGTACAATGACACCGGTGGTGGGGACAAACTCTTTCAGCGCCAAGGACACTGGCACTTTACGTAGACCAATCCAAATACCCTTCAACTTTGGATGGCCGGTAAGAGCGTGGAGCAGTGCATCCACTTTATTTGTTTGGCACAGCCATCCCTATTATGTTGTTCCATGAGAACTGCTATGTATTTTGGGAGCGCACCAGTTATTGGTCAGCTCATCTAATCCATATCATTAGGTAATACTCAGCCAACAATCAGATTGGACTGGGAAGACGTCGTTCATTTAGACAATCCAAAGAGGCATGCAACAGCCCATTGTAGCCCATATATGTGTTTATACATATAAAATAGTCACTTTGCACATAAGTAACCACCGAGTGCAACAGGGGGAGAAAAAAAAAGAAGAGTGCAAGCTATACTTTACTTTGAAAATGTTCAAGTCTGCAAAAAATGCGTGTGGAAAATAATCAGCAGCCTGTGTTTTCTTTATAGGGTTCGTTTTCATTAATAATTGAAGCCTGGCATTCACCTTATGGAAGTCTACCTGTAGGTAAGTGCAACGTTTTTTTTACCACAGGAGGGAGCTCTGCCTGTATTTAATGCATGAGCCTCTCCAACTACTTTTCCATTTTGCACAATTGCATGCACAAACAAAACAAACACTATGCCATAAAATACAACACAGACAATCAAACATATTCCTCAACACCACCTCTTGTTAACTTGTCCATAATTTCACACATTTTCACGTTTATTCATGCCTTTGTTATGAACCACAGAACACCTTTTTCATTCTTATACCCAATACAATTGAACTTCCTCTGGTTTATTTTTGGCGTGGGAAAGAGCCGTGGGCTTTGGTGAGAATATACAGAGCCTGCCAAAAACTCCTGACTACATCTTCCTGTATTTTACACCTTACTCTGTTCCGCCCTTTGGAAGAGGGGACTGGGCCTGGGAATGTTTTTGCTGACGGAAAGAAAGAGGAAATTTCAACCTGAGTTTATCTTTCATCTATGCTGTATGGGATTTGATAAGGGATGCAGCTTGCTACTGGGCAGGTTATTAAAGCGAAACTGAATGACTTTTGAACTTAAAGCCATTTATGATACCGTTCTGGACCAAACAAAATAAAATGTCAAAGAGGGACATGAACAAATTGCTGTTTTCAGCTTGGACATCCACCCTTATAATACTAATTCCTTCCACCCATTTCTTTTTTCCTCTTTCAGATACCAACAACCCTGACTTTTTGATTAGCTTTTTTGCCATCCAAAGACAGCTGGGTGTAGGGGCTGACTGGTCTCAGGACACACAGACTGGGAAACAAACAGAACTGAAGTACTCTTACCGGTTCATCTGCAATGAATCTTACTACGGAGAGAGCTGTTCCAAAAAATGCACACCCAGAGATGACCGATTCGGCCACTACACCTGCAACCGAGATGGACAGTTATCCTGTCTACAAGGCTGGAAGGGGAAATACTGCGAAGAACGTAAGCAACCATTGAAATATCTACTATCCACACCTGATTGATTCACTGTCCAGCAGCTGGTCACCTCTAGGTGCATGTTGCCTTCAGGGTCTGTGTGTTGTTTTACTGTGTTACTCTGAGTTGTGTGAATATAAGAGGCTCATGGAAACACTTGCAGAGGTGGATTAATTAAACAGTCTTTACCTTATGGATCTTCACAGAATATCTAACTTTGCCTGAAAAGAACAAATAATATATATTTTTTGAGTAATAAAATCATCAAAGACTATTAAGATGTATTTCATAGTTAGAGTCATTGAAGCCACAAATGTTGTGTGCCACAAGAGGTGATGTAATGATATTTGGCAAGACTGGTGTGCAATTTTGGTGCAGAATACATTTTTAGAGTGTTTTTCCACATTATATGTAATTATACAATTTTGATGTGTGATCAGTGGTGGTTTTGTGAACAGCCATTGAATATTGGTTGAGGGACAGACGGCGTAGCATGACAACAGGCAGATTATAGCTACTTGTGCAAACCCACTTGGTCAGAATCAGAGACCAACACTTGAATGTATTTGGAAAGCTCTGAACAAGGCATGTGAGGAGGCCTGCTGCCATTTGGCTCCACAATGCTAAGGGCCCTTTTCACCAAAACAAATTAATCAAAGAGTGGATTGGAAGGAGGCACCATGAGAGAGCGAGAGAGTAATAGCTACCATGTGCTGAATATGTGACCACATGGGTGACGGCGGATCTGTCATCCATGTCACTCGGTGGTGAAAGAGAAATTGGCATGTGCTATTTTGACTGTGGCGCCAAATTCTAACCAGATGGGCTCACGTGTTGCAATTACAGACGCATCAATCGTCGGCGACTACAGAAAATATACATAAGAAAGATAAATGAGGCATCTTTCAGACACTATAATTTCCAACTGGTTCTCACTCCCTGTCAAATTAAACAACACACATGATCATCTGGGCCTCTATGTTGTTAGCATGGAGCACGCTGTGAACAAGCTTTTCACATGTCAACTCAATAATTCACATTATTTTTGACACTAATGATCATAATAGCAAAGGAAAGTATGAATGTATGTATGTAAATCAGCCAGGAATAAATAGTAATGATGGAAAGGGTGGGATTAAGTTCTGAACTTCCTGTCTTTCATTTATGTAAATGACATTTATGTAAATCACGTGACCACAGATTGGTCTGCAGATTGTTCTTATATTTCCACGTGCTTCACTACTTAGTTTGTTTTCCTCTACATAAACTATTCTTAAATTCGATTATAATTATTTTGATTTACTTACTTATTGTTCTCGTGTAAATGGGGTGAGATGGGTTAGGTTTTTTTTTAATGAAAAATTCAGTTTTTAACCATGTGTGCAGCGCGTGCCCAGTAATATAATCCTCAGGGTGGTGGAGGTGGTGAGGGTGGGGGTGCGCGCGGGCATCCATAGGAGCAGCCCGGACGACTGCACGCGCCAAGGTTAATCGCGGCATTATTATCCGCCACGCGCCACCGATGTTTAGTCCCTTCCATTGTTGAGCGCGCGGCAGTGGCAGCTGCAAATATGGTTGTAGCAGACCACAAACAACAATAGTGACAGCTGTCTGCTATTGAGAGCAAGCATCTGTTCTGGACTAAACCGGCCGCTTACCGTCAGTCGCCTGATATGTTGTCCTGCGAATCAGTGTCACGCAAGACGGGGACACTTAAAACGGGACAAACCCTCAACCGACTCGAGCCGTGACAGCTGGGGGTGTGGCAGACAGGTTTAGACCACAGGGAGGCTACTGTGGAAAGATTACCCTTATCATACACTTATCAGCCCAGGTTATCCCTCTTTTATTATTTACACTGTGTTTTGGGGCTCATTTGATAACATTATTTATTATTTTTTATTGTATATATTGCTTCTGTAGTCTATATTCATGTGTTTTTTTTCCCCTTTGCTCTCTTTGCTTTAGCTATCTGTCTGGAGGGATGCAGTGAAAGGAATGGAAACTGCTCCAAACCTGGAGAGTGTGTGTAAGTATTAATAATTTTAAAGTGTTGAAAAATGTGTTGGCTGTTGTGTAGGAAGTAGCACATATTGAGGCAAACTGAGTGCGATCCATGTACAGAAGATGTGGTTGTGGTTCTTCTACTAAGTTTTTATACTTAAGAGAATATGTCTGTGTAGTTGCATCAGTGGTGTTCATTAAAAGAGGTTGAAGTGCGGTAAATCATAAAACCTCAGTGTGCTCTCCCACTTCCCTCCCTGCATCACTCACTGACTTCTCCGCTTCCCATGTTCCCTTCTTGTCACCAGCCTGTCTCTTTCTCCTTCACTCACTCAGTTACTCTCTCTACAGCGAGGATCATTCACACACACACACTCACCCACCCACTCGCTGTGAGAAATTCTTCCTGAATCCTATTTTGTTCCTCTTTTTAGACACAAATCCATCATTCCCACCACTAGAACTGACCCAAATTGAGGTTAAACCCTTTGTAGACACCCAACACCGTCAGGCAGCTCCCATGCGTTTGCTCACTCAGCAAAAATGTACAGACCTTAAAAGTACATCTTAAGTTCTGTAATCTTATGGTTTGACAAGGTTGAAGCATATTTCACTGTGAATCGGATATCCATGGGAATCATAAAGAAAAATGTTGCCCTAAAGCTTGGCTCACAGCCAAAATTCTTATAGCAATATTTCATACTTTTAGACCATACATCATATGTATACATCTCCAAAACTGGTCATGTAGGTACTTTGATTGACCTCAGACTGACCCCTTATTTGTAACGTAGACTGCACTCATTTATTTCTCACCCCTGCTTCTTTTTTTATGCAATATCTAATAAATAAAGTTAAAGGAAAACGATCATTTCCAGAGTATGATTTCACTCTGTGTCTATTCCAAATCATATTCCACATGGTGATGCATTTTAGCCTGAACATTTAAAGAGTTATGAGATGGATTTATTTTAACATTTAGTGGTTATGTCCAACTTTGTCCAGCCATTGATGTCTGGCTGGATGGGGTTTTTTTATGCAATACCCAATTAATCCACAGTTTTGTCTGGTTTTATTTAAGCTTAGCTGAGCGATTGCATGCACACATAAGAAAAGTAGCACATTGTGATTATTGTTGGTTGTTTTATGCTTTGTTACTATGACGTCTATAAGACAAGGAGTCAATGATTAATCGAAGGATATGTTTTTCTGCTTTCCAGGTGCAGAGATGGCTGGCAAGGCACATTCTGTGATGAGTGTAAGACATACCCGGCCTGTAAACACGGTACCTGCCAGCTGCCATGGCAGTGTAACTGTCAGGAGGGCTGGGGAGGCCTATTATGTGACCAAGGTAAACCAAACAACTTAGACCACTGGTGCTCTTTCCTTTTTTTTAAGACATGCTCATATTACTTACACATAGCACTGTTTTCAATTGAAAGCATTAGTAAATTAGGCTTCCTGTGGCTTGTTCCATTCAAAGCTTTATATACATTCAGAGAAGGCAGCTTTTCTCTCTCTCTCTCTCTCTCTCTCTCTCTCTCTCTCTGTGCACACTCCCTGTAAACAAACACTGTTCTTTCCTTCAGACCTGAACTTCTGCACCCATCACCATCCCTGTGTGAATGGCGCCACCTGTATGAACACAGGCCAGGGCAGCTATACATGCACTTGCCTGCCGGGTTTCACAGGAGTTAACTGTGAGCTGGAGATGCAGGAATGTGATAGTAACCCTTGCAGGAATGGTGGGATATGCACGGTAAGCTGCGTACATATATACATATATTTATTTATTTATTTATTTATTTTTTATTCATCCACACACTGACCAACTTTTCTGTTCTCTTCCCAGAACCTTGAGAGCGGCTACAAGTGCAAGTGTCCCAAAGGTTTTGAGGGCTCCCACTGTGAGACCAGTTCCAGTTCGTTGACATGCAGCGACTCCCCTTGCTTCCATAGTGGGAAATGCAAGGAGAAGGACAATGGACGCAGCTATATGTGCGAGTGTCCCCGCGGCTACACTGGCCTCAACTGTGAGAAGAGAGTGGACAAGTGCACGTCGCTTCCCTGTGCTAATGGTACAGTGTTCCTCCTCTCTTTGCCCCCCTTTCTGAACTTCCCCTCGCTCTTTCGCCCCCCTCAAATTCCTGCAACTGGAAGCACTGTGGAACAACAGGAATTGGTGGGAACTAGGTGTCTATTGTCCTCCATATAAACACTCAGCAGCTCAGAGCAGCAGCTTGTAAATGTCACCACAGCTCGTGGCAGTTGTTGATAAAAAAGGGACAAATATCCAGCATAGCTCGATTTCTGTCTTACTGTAAACACTGAACACTTTGGGATTGTTTTGTGTTGCAGAACAATACACAGTGCTGTGGTCAGACTGTGCGTTTGATGGAAGTGTGTGAAAAAAGGGACAACTGAGATCAGGATGATTCAGATTGTGGAAATGCCTTTGTAATTTTGGATGCTGACATTAGCTTTGTGTCTTGATTTTAAGTCTGGACATATTAATAATAATTGTGCTCATTTCTTCTCTAGGCGGCTTGTGTTTGATCCACGGTGGCATGCGTGTGTGTAGCTGCCGTGCAGGATTTACTGGCCAACGATGCGAAATCAACATAAATGAGTGCGCCGGCAACCCCTGCGTCAATGGAGGCACCTGCCTAGATCGGATCAATGACTACACCTGCGCCTGTCCTGCGGGCTACGGCGGACGCAACTGTGACAGAATCCTGGATGAATGCTCTATTCGCCCCTGCCTCAACGGAGGTGTTTGCACTGGTGGTGGTGGACCCGGTAATCCTCCAGCTACTTGTAACTGTCCCTCAGGAGTCACTGGACTTCGCTGCGAGTTCTTTGCTGCCTTCACGTCTCCTCCTAATGAAGGTGGCTTCCAATGGGCGGCAGTTTCTCTGGCTATAGGGCTGGTGGCCCTACTGGTTCTGCTGTGTATGGTGGGCTTGGCGCTGAGACACATTCACAGACATGTCCAGAGGGAAAGGGGAGACACAGAGACTATGAACAACATGTCTAATGTTCAGAGGGACAACCTGATACCAGCATCACAGCTGAAAAACACTAACCAGAAAATTGGTCTGGAGGTGGACTGTGATTCAGAGAAATCGAACTTTATCCATAAAAACTATCACTTGGACTCATACAACTCGAAATCGAAGGATTTTAAGGATGACAAGTCACAAGAAGAAAAAACTATAATTTATGACAAGTGTTTAGAAGACAAAATGCCCTTGAGTAGAATGTACAGGTAAGCAAAAACATTCACACACTGTACTTCAGACCACATACTTTTCACTGCTACTGATGATGATACATTTGTGTGTCAACATATTTAAGATTTCCCATTTCACACTCCTATTTATTATGTTTATTAAGTGAATAAATAGTGTATATGGAGCTCTCTTAACTGTAAATAATTGCTCTAGTTGCTAGCACCTTGACTTGAACCCCAAAATGATCCAAATGATGTTTTCTCAAACTGGAAATCAATACATCTTTTCATGGAATTTTACCATAAATTACAATTACTTTGCTTAACACCAACTCTATTCTTTACTCCCCGTATGTATATATATATGTACAGCTAATGCATAGTTGTGCCATGTGCTTCTAGTTTGTGTAAACATAAAGTGTGATTTGTGTTTGCAGTGAAAAGCCAGAGTGTAGGATATCAACGATATGTTCCTCGAGAGACTCCATGTACCAGTCAGTATTTGTTATAGCAGAGGAGAGGAGGGAATGCGTCATAGCAACAGAGGTAAGCCAAAAGAATCACAACTTCATCAGCATTTCCAGTGAACTTCACATTTCAGATGCATCATGTTGTCTCAAATGGATTGTCTCTCACAAGTGCGCTAGCATTTACAACACGGTATGACAGTATTTGTAGATGGACTATGGACTGGAGTTAGCTCAGTAAACTACATTTTTGGTTTCAGTAATTTATAACAGCTCTTCTTTATCTTGGCTACATCATAACCCAGACTCTGACTGAACATATGTATACTGAGTCCTCACACATGTTTGGCTCTGCTCGGTCCCAAAAGTGCGATGTTTTACAGCTGTGGCATTCAAGGGGATTTTTTTAGATGTTTAATTCCAAGCAAAATACAACAATACTGAAGCTTTTGAGGTATAATACTGGAGACAGCACTGCAAAGACAACAGTTTGAGTCTTTAACTCTTATAGATTATTTTTGTTATTTCACTTTAAGCCTAATTACTTCCTCTTTGTTTCCCCACAGGTATAAACTGTAATGGGTCTGAAAGCAAAGAAACATGGACAAAGACACAATCGAGGCAGAATATAATATTCTGGATTGTTTACAAATGCTGAGAGGAGACTGGAGATTGTTTTAGATGTCCACTGCTGCTCTGGAACACTTGAGAACTGGAGAGGGGAAGACGCTCTGCTCTGCAAACTGAGAAACTTTATGTTGACCAAGTGTTTGTATGCAAAACATGTACAGTGAAGGACCTCTCTCAGTTGTGACAATGGTGAAAAAGACTGATAAAGACACTAAAGACACAAAGGGGTGAAGACTGAGAGCATCAATAAAATAATTAATTTATAATGTCGGCCATCCTGGACAGTTAAAGGAGGTGAAGGTGGAACATTGCCCCTCATATCTGACTCGGCCTTGTGTGATAATCATGACTTTTACAGCCAACCAATCAGTAAATAAGGTGCCTAAGATTTGACCCGTCCAAACACCCCCAACCCTGTTCATCCATTTCCGCTACTGCCAGCTTCGCCTGCTATGCAAGACTCAGGGTCGAGACGAGTGAACTCACCCACCGTCACAATCCAACCTCACAAACACTGAGAGTTATGAATGTAACTAATAATCTTCGAAAATAATCTTCAACTGTCAATCACGTGAAAATGACTGGTTGGACTTTTCCATGCAACGGTGAAGATTGTATGCAGCCCAAACTCACTAGAAGCCTTAAAAGAGGGGGTTTAAATGCTAAATTTGTGCCCTTGTCTGTTCTTGGATCGTTTGCACTACAGAAAACAGCGGGGTGGGGGGGGTGGGGTGGGGGGGGGGTCGGTAGGTTTTAATCAGCGGAGATCTCAAAAGAAAAAAACACAGGAGCGCAATACTCAGAGCTGTGCCAGCAAGATCCAAGAGAGAGGAAAAGTGTGCATAGAAAGTGTTTTTATGCAACCCAACTGAGAAAAACAAAGACTCAAGACAAGGAGAAAAGACTGTCACACCACTGCCTGCCTATAATAAATCTCAAAAATACAGAACCAATAATGTAATTTTTTTAAAATGATTATTTCCAGAGTTTAATTTAAATATGACACACCGCTCTTTATATGTTTTATAATATTATTTTGTATATAATGCATATTTATAAGGACCAAACTTCTGAAGAATAAACTTCTTGAAAACTGTTTTTAATTTGATGTCAGTAAATGGAAAAGGAAATTATTTTTGAGGTGTTTTTAAATAATGAAAATGAGTTCAAATGATGGTCAAATGTGTCTTGTATTCATTTTTATTTCATCTCCAGTATGTTTAATTGAAGGAGCGACCGTTATAACTTGGATCCTCTCTCCAGTTTATATATTTATAAACTGCGGACAGATATAAAGCCATGAGATCCAAACACTCACATCGCATCATGTCATATGTTAGACATCAGGTAGAGATATAAACCCTCTCTGGAGTGTAGCATCATACTTCGAGTGATTCCTGGAAAACCCCCCTGGCTCTCATCACACACAAACACACACATACACACACCCCTCTTTCTCTCTCAGGCCCTAAATTGACTTGAAATTCAAATCCGTTTCCAGGGAGACCACCCCCTTGAGCTGGAAATGGCGAAACAAAGCCAGGCGTAGGGCAAAGGGGAACGTCCCCCCGCCCTTCATAGTGCTTGCACACACGCGTCTGCGCACACACACAGCCAACCAAACAGATGCCGTGGGGGAGCAGCAAGGAATGAGTCTGTAGTGCCATAAAAACAGCAGCATATGCCAGGCCTCTCTCGCCCTGTGCACAAGACACGCAGCACACCAATCCCCTCCCATTAAAGCACACAGGAGCACTTACACGCACCCCAACTGCCTGCCTTGCCTCCCCTCCAGGGTGAAGAGCAATATTTCAATGCCCGGTTCTGAACCACCCACTCCTGCAAACAAAGCTCAGGAGAGGACCTGGCACTGGGGCCGCCACTAGAGGGGAGGGGAAACCAGATGGGAGCCAGTGGATCTGGACCCACATAAATAACAAGATCTTTATTTTAGCAAAGTTGACCAGTCACAGCAATCTGGACCATCTAAACTGACCTTTGACCTTACGCGGCTGTTCCAGTAGCATCGCTGGATCGGTGTTGAAATGTGTTTTGGTGGATTTGTATCATGTGGTTTATTAAACGCAGACTTCTTCTGCCTCCAATTAACAGAAATCCTGTGACAGTCAGCACCCCTAATCAACACCAATCAACACACAGTGGAGAATCTGGATGCTTTTCCTCTCACACACATCCTGTTGACCTAACCATCCTCATCTGTGGGCTTATGTGTGTGCAAAAAAATGTAAAAGGTTTGCACCAAGCAGCACAGATTTGGGAGGAAAAAAAAAAAAAGAGAAAACTTCCAGCCTGGCTCAGGGTTAATCATGTGGTCACGTCCCCTCAGGCTCTAGTGGTAGACATACTTTTTTTTTTTTCTCCTCCACATGTGTAAGCAGATGCACATTCCCATTCACACTTGATCACAGTGGTGTACACATGCTAGGGCTCCGCTCTTTGGCCTCTGGGTCTCCATTGCATCGCCAGGCATTTTCATTGTGTTATAATCACAGCATCCTGTTTGTGACCTAGTGACATCAGTTCCTGTTTCCTCCCTGATTAAAAAACGCAGCACATGCCGGCACAGGCCAACTGGTTTTCTCACGCATCGCTTTCTTCAATCTTCACTCGCTCTTACAGATGACTTGGGTTTTCAGGAAACAACCTCAAAACAAATGAGAGCACTGACAAAAAAAAAAAAAAAACCTAATCAGCACTATTTATTCTAAAGGCAGAAAAGGGAAAAAAAAATGTGGGAATAGCTGGCATTAATGAAGATACAGGAAGCAGATTTGAAATGGTCCTCTCTTTTTATAGTGAAGACATGTGAAATCATTACCTATACTAAGTGGTAGAGCTGGGACGATATGCTTTTATGCCGATTCGATTCTTTTATTATGTCTTGGGTGCTGATTCGATGTAAATTGCGATTCTTCGATATTCCAGATTTTCCGCTTGCCTTTTTAACACCAGACCATGTGAAAAAGCTGAATGATGATGCCTATATATCATATCAGGAGCCATATTTCCCCCAAAAAAATGCACATCATATGTGAGTCAATTCAGATGAATCCAGCAGTAATATATTTGAACCAGACTTTGGGAAGTAAACTGCTACATTTATCTGCACACAACACAAATAGGAGTCTTTAAATGAACATACTTCATAATAAAATGTACTTTAAAGTGTACATGTCCAGCTGTGCTCTTCCCTTCTGTTATAAAGCCCACACACTTCAATTGTTGTTGATCGTTTAACTATATTTATTCAGAAACAACTAATTTTCTTGAAGTTTTTAGATATCCCGTGCTATTGAACGCACCAGACATGTTATGATGGTCCTGAACGCACCACCTCTGTGTATAGAATTACTAAGCACCCTCTTTTTCCTAACTCTAATTCATATACTCTTGGTTTATTACTGTGTGTAAATGCCACAAGGTGAGATTAATAACACAATACAGTTGGAATAGATATTAGTATAGTGTATTGTTTAGCTGTGCATAAGTTAATGCTGTTTACGCTAGTGTGTTGTTGAAGCTAATACGATAATAAGCTAGCTGTCATCTGAGTGACTCATACAGTCGTCTACGGTCTTACAAGCAGTCATTTTTTTCACATGAATGATTTAAATATGGGAAAAATGTATTTTTTAACAAAAAAAAAATCGATTTAAAAATCATAAAACAAATAATCCTGGTACATACTGTATGTGAATCAATTTTTTCTCCCACCCCTAGTGATTCTCAACCTTTTTTGGCTCTTGATCCCATTTTAAGGTCACACATTTCTGGTTTGTGACCCCAGACATTCAAAATATAGCCTTTTTTTTGCTAAAACTAATTTGCTTTTGATCATGTAATAATTTGTGGTACTATGTCACAAATCAATGTTAATTTTAGATGATATTTTGGCTATATAATGTATATTATTACGGACGGAGGCAGGTATACATATATGTACAGTCAGTCCAGCTTGTATTTACAAGACTGACAATTAATACTGAACAAACAATAACTCAAACTATGAATTATAAAACAGCTGCAGCATCTGAAACTGACTGCAATGAACATTTGACAGATAAACAGTAGCACAGTGCTTCAGATTTAGCTTCACAGTTTGTCATAGTGTAGTGATTATCTCTTCTTTTTAGAAACTTTTTATCATTTACTACAAATTCCAGGTGACCCCATTTGAAGTCCCCCCCCCCCCCCTCCAGAAGGGGAGAGGGGTATTGTGTTAGAGTCAATTTATTGTCTGTCTGTGTGGTTTTAAGCAGGTTTACACAAAAACTACTGGAACAATTTCCAAGAAAGTTTAGGACATGTGCAAGGTGGTCCAGAATAAATATCATTAAATTTCAGTGAGTGTAGGTCAAAGGTCAACGTCACAATCACCAAAAATATGTTTTGTCAATGATAAGAGATAGGGTAAATCAGGTAAAATGTGCTGGGCACCACTGGTTTATTTATTTTATACCTTATTTTTTATCATGTGGAACAAATATATTAATATTAATTCTAACATTAATAATATTAATATTAATTAAACATATTAAATCATGAATTTAATCAGTTGTAAGGTGTAAATTAAAAGCTGAGCCACAGAGATACATTCATTTGTACATTATATTCATCAAAATTCTTAGCAGGTGCAGGGAAAAAAATTGAATATGTCATCAGCACATGACAAAAGACTTTTTAGATTCTTACTTTAGATTCTTAGAATCTGTCCAAGATTCCCAGTACTTCCTAAACAGATGCGTCATGGTATAAATCTCCCTCATGATATCTTTCCGGTCTAAAACAGATGGAAGCTCCTTATTGAGCTATTTTCTGGTTATTGCTTTTTTTGCAACTGGCTAATCGAATTTGTATTAAGCGTCTGTCTTGTTTGTTTATACTTGTTGGTAAATTCCCTAAATACAAAAAAAACAAACAGAAAGAGCAGTCAAAATCTGAACATATAATTGATTGAATTTCTTTGATCACATTTCCCCAAAACATTGAAAGCGTAGACACTGCCAAAAATGTGAAAATGTCCAGCAGACTTATTGCCACACATCCTCCACCAGTGTCGGAGTTCAAGTCTGTTGTTCTGGGACCCTTTGATCTTTGGAGTAATGGAGAATCTTAGGATATTTTTCCATGTAAACTTGAAGTGGGTGACTGTTTTACAGATGTCGAGCCAGTCCTACTCAGTCATTTTTACATTAGCTTCCTTCTCTCATCTTGTTTTAACATTTGTTATGGAGCAACCTCTCTCTAGCGTACATTTTGGAGATCAAGTTTTCTGATTCTATTAACTTTATATGTTTCTATAAATATTTTAATCACATTTAAGCCTTTCTCTGTTGTCCACATAATGTTTTTGTAATAGGTCAGTATGTATCTGAAGAAGTCATGTTTAATTACAAAGAAAATTGGGGACGCAGCCTTTTTTAACTATGCACCAAAGTTATGGAATACAATTCCAAAAGACATTAGGGAAGTCAGTTTACTGAGTATATTTAAAACTAAATTAAAAAAGTTTGTATTTTCCTCAGCCTTTGAAGGGAGATAAAGAATGGAGTCACAATTCTGTGACCCCTTTCTTTAAATTCTTTATACTCTTTATATTGCGTAATCAAATCTTAATATATTTCTGATTTACTCTATTAAAATTGTATAATGTATGTACAATCAGTTTATTCTTAATTATTAAAATTTTATAATACATGTATAATCAGTTCATCTTGTACTCTTGTAATTTTATTTGTTATTTATTGATCTATTTCTTATTTATAATCAGTTTATTTTGTCACCCTGTCTTAAAATTGTACTTTAATTTTTAATCAATGTGAAGCACTTTGGGCTACAGTGTTTGTATGAAAGGTGCTATACAAATAAAGAAGATTATTATTATTATTATTATTATTATTATTATTATTATTATTATTATTATTATTATTATTATTATTATTATTATTATTATTATTATTATTATTATTATTATTATTATTATTATTATTATTATTGTTGTTGTTATTATTATTATTATTATTATTATTATTATTATTATTATTATTATTATTATTATTATTATTATTATTGTTGTTGTTGTTGTTGTTGTTGTTGTTGTTACTATTATAATTATTAAACCTCAAAGTTAAACCTTTCATTACCTATGTTTCGTCTGTCTGTTAGTTTGCAAGATAACTCAAAAACTTAAGGATGGATTTTGATTACATTTTCAGGATGTGTTGGGAGTGTCACAAGATACAGATGATTAGATTTCGGTGTGGGGGTGGGGGTGGGGTGGGGGTGTTATGTACGGATTTTGATTTCATTTTCAGGGTAGGTTGGTAATGGGGAGATTTTGAAATGATTAGATTTTGGTGGTGATC
Source organism: Siphamia tubifer (assembly GCA_020466265.1). Classification (NCBI taxonomy): domain Eukaryota; kingdom Metazoa; phylum Chordata; class Actinopteri; order Kurtiformes; family Apogonidae; genus Siphamia; species Siphamia tubifer. The sequence goes on from CM035805.1 coordinate 22,045,244, forward strand.
AGAGGAGTTGTCTACCTTGGCAGAGGTCTGTGCTCTTAGAGTGCTTTTCTAGTTCTTTTATTCATTCATTCATTCATTCATTTATTCACTCATATGTTTAAAAGATCCAAGAAAGAACATTACATTTTGAATTTATAATATGTGAAATGAAGCTGAACAGGTTTAAAGAAGAGCCCAGACACAAAAAAAACAACAATACATCTAGAAAGTAGAAAAGCACTCTGAGAGCGCAGACCTCCGCCAAGATACCCCCCCCCCACCACCACCAAAATCTAATCATTTCCAGATCTCCCCATTACCAACCTACCCTGAAGATGTCATCAAAATCCATCCATAACTTTTTGAGTTATCTTGCTAAATAACAGACAAACTCTGGCAAAAACATAACCTCCTTGGCTTCGATAATAATGTAACACATTTTACAGAAAGACAAACGCAAAAACACCTGCCTTTTTCAAACTCAAACACAAAGTATAATGGAATAACATTTATTAATAATAATTAATTAATTAATGAATAATTAATACAATTATTTTCCCTAACCTAACACCAATTAAATTCCTACTACTAGTTGTGAAGCACATAACAGGTTCAGAAATACTTTAAAGATCTAACAAGATTAAAATGTAAAATAAAATAATATTGGTATTATACATTATATATAATTATAAAAAACTTGTTTCTATGTTGTTGGCAGGTCATTAATCATTGGTTGTTCGTTGTTATTGAAAGTGAAGTAATTCCTGAGTTTCTTCAGTATTTAACTATGCTGTCTAGTTTTGCAGATATGAATTCTGAGTTATATGTTATATTTGTGCATTTTGTTTTTTTATTTCTAGTTTTTTTCAAATTCTACCCATTATTTTTTTTTTTCTCAGATGTTCAATGGAACTGTCTCTCAGGAAGGGAGTATAAAAAAATATTATTTAGAAGGTTTATGTTTCCTATTAATGAAGGGAATGTATATTTATCAAGTTTTGTTCTATTTGACGTCATAGAGCAAAGTAATATATTTGTGCTGCTCTATAATAACCCTCTACACGGGACAGACCCATCCTGCCTCTGTGCTAAGGCCTGAAATTGTATCCTTGTTTTTTTCTTCCCCAAATAAAGGATGAAATTATTCTATTCTATTCTTCAAAGTCCTTAGGAGGTATATCTACCTGCAGTGATATGTTTACCTGTACTGCTTTTAATCTGTTATACACGCTCATTGGTAATATTGATCACTTATTTAAGTCTGCTTTAATGTCAGCTGTAATAGGAGTAGAATTATTGTCATGAATGGAAGTTAAGTCTTTACATACTATATATGGACACCTAAATATTTATTTGCGTAATTTTTCCAGTTAAATTGACATAGTTTTTTTTTAATGGTCTTTGATCAACATGTGATCCTCTCTAAACTTTACATACAGTCGCATTTTGCCCTTAAATAAAAAAAAATATTTTTACCAGTAAATTGACATGAAATTTATTTGGAATGCGATTATTGTCCTGATCTAATGGATGTAACTTTAGCCGGTCGTATGTGTAGTCGTCTCATTAATTAACACTAGGTGTCAGTAAAAAACCCACACACAGGAAATAAGTGGTCACTACCTGCCAAAATAAACCCACAGGTAGATTTACATTCAAGTAAAAGGTAACATACTTTTAACTTTTACTAAGAACTGTCTCTAATATACCTGAAGAAGAACAAAAAAAAAAACAACACATATTTGAGTCATAAAAATGTGGATGTTTTCTTACAAGCATGGTCATGGTCATCTTAAAGATCTGCGTTTAGATGCCACCGACGTGTCTCAGTAACCTAACTCCTGACCTACAAAGAATATTTACAACACACTAAAAACCTGCCCTACTTGCTCAAATGGATCAGTGTCTTGTTTGTTTGACTACATATCTAATGAACGTAACAAACCAAGGAAAAACACAAAGTAATATTACGGTAAATGCAAACATTACTTGCACAGGTAAAGATTTAAACAGGTATGTCCATTTAACACAGTGTCTACTCTATTATATTAGACTGATACATATATTTCTGCTCCATTTAAATTACTGCTTTACTTACTTCTTTGGTAAATGTTTTAAATTTCTTAAGTTTCCTTTGCGGGTTAAAAATGTCCTCCGTAAGTTAATTAACCCTCTTGGTTTAGTTGGAACATGTACTAATTGAACAATGAAAAGCTAACTTTTTACAAATCTGTGCTTCTATAAAATCATTCTAGTTTTATAGAATATGATACATTACTGATTTTTATTTTCCATTCATATAAAAACCAAGAAAAAAAAACACTCATTCTTAATTGAAGGAACTTAAAACTATGTGCAACAATAATGGAAATAAAACACAAAAAATACAATGAACAAGGCAGTCGGAGACAGCAGACCTCTGCCAAGGCTTAATATGGCATCAAATGACATCAAAAAGTGACATGATTGAGCCATAGGGGTTGACGCATTTGATGTCTGAAGGTGAGCCGATGTGAATGAACCCCCCCACCCCCCGCATGAGATTCTATCTTTCTTGATCTTGATCTTTAGTGTGACCTTGACCTTTGACCTTCATTGCTCAAAATCTAATGGGTTCCTCCTTAATCCATTATCTATCATTCCTGAAAGGTTCCTTGGCGGAGAACATCTAAAGCAATAAAATACAATGACCTACAACAAAAGAATCACATTTATCTACAAAAAGCAGATAATATTACTAGTATATTTTTTCTGCAGTATTTTGAATGTGTATACTTTTGATATTACAAACATTAATATAATTTTACTTGAGTCATTTTTTTGAACTGGAATTGTTTTGAGAGACTGAACCATGCACTTGTATTGAATTATTTCCATTCTTTGGTATTAATAAAGGATAAGAATACTTCATCTACCACTGCCAATAATAGACAAACAGGTGAGTGCTGAATGCGTCAGTAGATTAGAGGCAGTCCTGTCACTATGACAGTTTAAGTGGCCTGTAATGAGAGCGGCCCAGAGACTCTGTGACAGCAGGCTCAAGGAGTGGATGGACATGAAAGGCCACGGCAAAAATGGACAAGAGCTTGTGCATGACACGGGCTCACCCAAAGGCCTGGATTGTGTGCTGCTTTAGATTTATGAAGAGCTGATACAGTTGTTTGGCCTCTTATCACGGCCGATAATTCCAGCTATTTATAGATAATCTATTTATTGAGCACAGATGAGTCTCTGGTACTATATCAGATTCACCGGGGGGGAGTGGTGGGCATTTTTGTACATTTGATCAGGTCTCACATTTGTCAGATCTTTCGAAGCATATGTTCACTGTTAAATTGTTTGGTCACATTCGTTGAAAGTTTTGTTTCCTCTTTTACTTTCTCGGGAATCTTAACTTCCTACTATGAGGATTGTTGAAATAAATACAGAAGACAACAAGACATGGTATAAGGCTGATCAAAGTGGCATGGGTTATGACACTGATCCTTTCAGGTGTTGTTCACCGTTACACTAGTGCATCTCAGCTGAAAAACATTTGCCTACCCACACTTTTCTACCTGGTCCAAGCAGACTGATATGTACAGATCAAGTTAAGGGATCCCAGTGACCTCCTGCTATTGGATCTCTGAGCTGTAGGACCAGATTACAGCCTTCACATGCTCCTGTCCATGTAAACATCCATGTAGGGTGATAATTATCCCACTCACATGTCATGACTGCTTTGCAATGTGAGGTCTCACTACTTCCATTTCTATGCCATAAATGTTATATTTAACTTTAAAAAATACTAATTAATTCACACATCAACATTGCGTGTTGTACTTGGCGGCACATGTTGTTATTCAATATGTCACACTGTGCTTGTTTGGGATTTTCACTGTTATCTGGTCTGATGCAATGTCTTGGTTTGTTACTATGGCCCTGAAATGCTGTGCAGCGTTGCATCAGCCAAACAAGGCCGTAATATATGCAAGAGCGACAGTACGAGAAGCCAAACAAAAACTGAGTCAATTAGATTGACAGTTTACTGACCTATCAGATAAAGCCATAGGTTTACGCCTTAGTTGGCTTTTTAGCCAATAGGAGAGTGACTTTGTTTTTTAGTCCCGCCTTATTTAGCGCACCGACATGTAATTGGCTTAAGTGTGATAAAGGACACGTTGATCCTAAATGCTATTGGTTCACAGCGCTAGTCTTGATACGCCCATCCAAGTAGACAATATAAATAAGTCTTCATCGTCTCGCCATGTTATCGAGGAAAAGCTTCATACAACCAGTGCTCAGCATCAAGGAGAAAACGACCCCGTTAGGTGATTTAGATATCCTCCACTTGTTCAAATCTACATCAGTTTATTCTATAGTTTTATATACATAATCATCGGTCGGCCGGGCAGCTGGCCGAAACCGTTTTAGATTTTTTTCGTATTGACCTGAAGGCCAAAGCGGCTGCCATGGATTTTTAAGGCATAATGCGGCGCATCTAATGCAATGGCAATGCATCGTGCAAGGAAAAACCAACGAGATTCCATCTTCGCAACTGCTAAGCAGTTGGGCTCAAATACCGTCCGCGGTATACCAGAGAGCCAACCGGTACCCCTGCTGCTGGACCGGAGGAAGCTAACGTTAGCTAGCTAGTCACCTTAGCTGAGGAGGCGACTGAAAATAAAGTAATTCATCGATTCATCGTCAACACCACCGATCAAAAATGAAGCCTCAAGACGTAATCACGGGAAAGAGCAGCCTGTGGATCTTCGGGTACGGGTCACTGGTGTGGAAGCCTGACTTCAAGTACAAGAGGAGCATGGTCGGTTATATTGAAGGCTACAAGAGACGGTTCTGGCACGGAGACAATTTCCACCGTGGAAATGACGAGTTGGTAAGACTGTTTTTTGTGTTTTTACTCTGACATTTGCTTAGAAAAGCTGCTGTAAACTGTTGTTCCAGATGTTTGCTTCACACTGTGTCAGGCGGTGATCATGACGTGACCTATTTTTCCTTCTCTTTCTGCAGCCCGGAAGAGTGGTGACGCTGATAGAGGAGGATGATGTAAGTGGAAACTCTTGCTTCCTATTCGCTGTAAACACTGCAGTGGGTTTTCCAGACTCAGGAAACCTTACAGAGTAATGCATTGATGTGATGTCATGGTTTCTCATTCCAGGCCAGTACATGGGGTGTGGCATTCGAGGTGACAGGTTCTCAGGTGGAAGAGTCCCTGAAGTACCTGAATGTTCGTGAGACAGTCTGCGGTGGATATGTCACCAAAATGGTCGACTTCTTCCCCGAGGGTGAAGGCCAGTCTCCAGTTCAGGCTCTGGTGTACATCGCCACCTGCGACAATCCCCTCTTCCTGGGGCCTGCCAGTCCAGAGGAGATTGGTACCCAGATTGCCATGTGCAGAGGAAAGTCGGGCCACAACCTGGAGTACCTGCTCCGGCTGGCTGAGTTCATGAGAACCAGTTGCCCACATGTGGAGGATCTCCACCTGTTCTCCATCGAGGCGGCAGCCCTGACCATGGTGTCCTATCTGTTAGCAGCACAGTAGCTCGTACCCTTCATCTTATTGGCTCACATTAAATGCACTACACAACACTGAGGCTTGTCACCATACATGCCTCCAATTAGAGTTGAGGCAATTTTGTTGTGAAACCTTTTTCAATCGGGAAGCTATGGAAGTCATACCTAGAGGTTGCATGTCTATGAGCTGTTTTTTGTTTTTGTTTTTCTGTTGGGTAAATCCTGGTCTGTCTGCACATCCTTAAATGGTTAGAACACTACATTGTCCTCTACTGGAAACATCCGTTTAGTATTTTAGTATTGTATTTTAGTGATGCCTAACAGTTTTTATTTGCACTGTTCAGATTCCGTCCAGTCCATTCACATGGTGCTGTGGTAGTTAAACATATGTGCAATTTGCTGTTATGTTTTTGAAAAGGGAATCATCATTATTTTTTAAAGCTTTGTGGCAACTTCTCCATTCATTGTGGTTATGCCAATAAAAAAAAAAAAAGGAAAATGATTTTGTTTTTGTATGTGTCTTTTATAACTTGTGAAAGCATTAGCATACATCATTCAAAATGAATCAATGTGACAATAGAAGGAAAAGTTTCTAGATTATGATAAATGCAAAACAGTTTATTACCTCATTATGTGAAGTTGTTTATATATTAAAGTACATTCTTCTTGTATCTTGGAAAAATGGTCTAGTGGTGAAATCTGTGGAGACCTACAAATGTGCTCAAATGTACTAAATCAATTCAGTCTCTAAAGATTCTTAAATCACTGAGTTATTACCGAAGTAATCGAAATTACTCCCCCTCACCGATTTCAGTTCAGACTTTAAAGATTTTGAGCCAAGATGCTTCATAAAAAAAAAAAAATGAAGGAAGCAGTAGTAGGGTATCATTGAAATGTCACAATACATTAACACACGTCACTGACACCATATCATATAAAGGTATCAGCAGGACATGTATGTGCACATGCTGCATTACAGCAATGCATAGTTTGCAAGCAGCCTCTGGAGTATACACACACACACACACATGTGTATATATAAACATATATTGGCCACTCCCAGACATTGGCTGGAGCAGCTTGTACCTTGGATGTGTTTCAAGTCAGGAGTCTATCTAGGTGCAAATGCTTATATAACCACTGGCCGGGAACAGGCCCAGACCTGGAAGTCCTGTGTTTACAGTCTGTGCTGTGGTCATGTCAGAGAGCACCAGAAAGAACATGTTGAGGCATTCATCTAGATGAAATCTTACTGGCCATAAACCAATATACGAAATATACTGCCATAAATTCAGGAGCACTTGAGAATATTGACTTTGAGTCCTTTGCCGCCCACAACATTTCAGATGCATTGTAGATGATATATACAGGTCATGGTGTCATCATCTAAATGTAAAGTTGGTCCAAATGACGAAAAAATTTATTACTTGCTTTTAATGATATTAATCCATAAATAGTGTCACTTTGAGATGGTACAGCTCTGCGTTTGTATTTACATTTCTACTCAAAATACAGTAAATCACAATGGAAATGACCTTGCTCTCTCATAAAAGAAGTGAAAAACTGAACATTGTGTCTTTGCAAAAACAATCCCTAACTTTGCATAATACATTATGCAATACACTTTGCATGTTAAGGAGTTTCTGAGAAAACTGCCTTAACTGACTGAGAACAATAGAAGAAGAGTCAGTAAACACACATCTTCTGTCTTTAACCTTTTACTAGGTCATCATCACACACTGTATACTAGAAGCACAGGGTTTGCCATATCAGGCACCCAAGGAGCAAATGTCCCAGGGGGTGGGATTAAGTGCCTTGCTCAAGGGCACACTAGCCAAGAAATTTCCACCTGTCATAGGGAATTGAAATAACAGCCCTCCAGTCCCAAGGTGACTCTCCAGCCATCTAGAGTAGAGCCGCCCAAATATGACCTGCTGATAGCACGAGTCTACAAGGAAAAGGATTAATGAAAGAATATGTTTTATTTCAAGTGGAAAGTTTGTCTTTCAGTTACTATACTCTTAGTTATTATCCATCTATCCTCATATTAGAATACACATATTTGCATATATATATATATATATATATACATACAGGTATATGTGTTTGTGTGTGTATATGTATGCGCAGAATTAAAACTTCATTGTATAAAACTTATTTTTTTCATTGCTTTCTGAGTTAATTTAACCGTTTCAACTTCCATTGAATTTCACCTAACTGTCTTAATAAAGTAAATTGAATGTTGTTCTTGAACCATTTTCATAACATGCAGTTGGTGTTTGATTATATTATAAATGAAAAATATTAAAATGAAAACTTGGATATTGAAGGTGAGTCCTGTTAAATGATCCATTAGATAAAACATTTGTGGATATTTATTGATGTTGTGATGTATTTTGGACTACATATGGACATTTTTTTGTTTGTTTATTTTGGATGTTTTTATGGGATTATGACTGCGTTTGTTGGAATATGGTTCCTCTGTGGATAATTATCAGACATAAAGGTTCAGATCAGCTGTTTGACATTTGTATTTTGAACAAATGAGTGAATATACCTGCTGTGGTTATTTTATCAGAAAGTGGTTTATATCTTCTAATGTGTGAGAATCAAACTCCATTAGGTTACGTGACAATTGGGTGGTTTGCTTAATATTTTTGAGTGACTACTTATATGTAGACCCTTGGAAGTTTAAAGGATTAATCAAATTGTATACAATTATGCACATTTTATCTCACAAAAATTCTCACATTGTTATCCTGACACTGTTTCTGGGCCGACCTACTGCTGTTTCTTCAATCATAAAAGTGATATTAAGATTGGACACGAGCTGTAAGAACAGATGGCTTTAGTTTCCAAACTAGTTGCATTTTACGAAGCCAAATTCAGAACTTTGGCATGAAGAAAAGTTCCCCTGCTGGTAGATAAATCTGAAAACAGACTTCCAGTGTCAAATTCTGACCACAGGAATAAACATCCAAGTAAAAGATAAGCAAAGCCTTTCTCATGGAGTGTGAAAGAAAAATTATTTGCAGTCATGCTTTGGAGTGTCAGAAAAAGGATTTGGTTTGAAATTCAACAGATAATTAATCTTTTCATTTTGTTTTGAGTTTTAGATCTATTTATTCGTTTCTGTTCTGATGTTTAACCCTTTGTTGGTCAGCTCAACCGTTTGGTAGAGGTAATTTTGAACCATGATATCTAAGCTAAATTTAACCCTTTGACACCAAACTTCTTGGGCAGTCAATGCCAAGAAGTTTCAGCTCATGCTAGTATACCACTAAAGAAGAAGATCATAACCTTGACCACACCTCTGTTGTGATCTTATCTTTTGGACTCAAAATTGAAAGCAAGTTCGATTTTTTTCCCCCCATTTTATTAACTTTTACAGAGTCTATTTTACATAAATAATCCTCATCATGTTTCAGATCATGTAATGTTTTGAAAACATGTTGAACCAAATGGTAGACGTGATAGTAAAGGGTAATGAAATGCTAATGCTAATGCTAATCACTAATGATACAAATGCAAAGAGCTCATACATATAATTTGAACCACTTAACTAATTATGTTGGTAAGATTGGTGAAGGAGTAATGTTTGAGTTTTAATACTTTAGTTAAATTTAGGGTCAGTAAAAAAAAAAAACCTATGTTTTATGTTATATTAGTCCCTGTGAGGTGAAAAAAAAAGCAAAAAAATATTGTTTTATTGTGATTTTTGTAGTGTGACCAACAAAGGGTTAAAAAACATTTGTGTGGTGTATCGGTAAGTTTATACATCTGTGTGTCCCTTCTGTAACATGTGCCTTATGTCATTGTACTGAGCTGTAGATATTTGCTAAACACCATTAACATCGTGCAAAAGCTTCTGTTAATAATAATAATAATAATAATAAAAAAACAATCTTATCATAAAAAAAGAAAATCAGCAGATAATGTATCAGTTATTCTGAAAATGGGAAAAGTCACAGGTCTATTAAAAGTCAAGAGTCACTAAATAAATATTTGAAATGATGAAGAAATATTTCACCAAAAAAGAATAAATAGACCACATCAAACACCATAGAATTATGGTTAGTTACAAAAAGCCGCAGTTGTTACAAAACCCTCTGTGATAGTTTCAACAAAAATAACTTTAGAAGGTTGATATTTATAGGAACTGTATAAAAACACAACACTTATTAAATATGAAGGAAACCAGCAGGAAGGAAATTAAATAAGTATGATTTAGAAGGTAAGTATTTTATAGGTGTCCAGTGGAGAGGGGGAGGGGTCAAAGTGTGAAACCCCCTCCATTTTGCAACTGTGTAAGAGAAAAGCTGCACCAGTGTTTTCTTTTTGGGTGTTTGGCCTTTATTTGATAGATTCAGCGGAGAGACGGGAAATGAGGGGAAAGAGAAAAAAAAAGGGGAATAACATGTAGCTAATGATCTCAGGTCAGAACTGAACCCAGGTTAGTGTGATAAGGCCTTCGCTTCTGGGGTTTTTACCAGAGGTGGTAAAAGTACTTACATTCTGTACTTGATTAGAAGTACAAATAGTTGAGTGAAAAAATTATCTGGTAAAAGTAGAAGTACTGGTTGAACTCCTTTACTGAAGTAAAATTAAAAAAAAAGTAAAACTTTTCGATTGTAATAAAGTAGAAAAGTAAAACTGCAATTTTCCCATGATTAAAATAACACTTATTTAACCAGAACAAAAAAAAAAAGTATGCAAAATTAAAGCCTTTACCAGTGAGTTACTGTGGATATGATGTGTTTGATCGGGTCATAGTATGGGTATGGACAGAACATTTCAATAGTAATAAATAGGAGGTTAAAAAAATGCATAATTATGAAATAAAAAGTCAAAATTATGAGATAAAAAGTCATCAATATGAGATTTTAAAAAAAGCGCAATTATGAGATAAAGAGTGGATTTTCGAAGATAAAGTTAAAATTCTGAGGTAAAAAGTCAAAATTATGACAGAAAGGCACAATTTCTCTCCACTGATTTACAACTTATTTACATACTGTCTAGTTTAAAAAAGTAATGAGTTTATTCTGAGAATGTAAAGAGTATAAAGTACAGATATTTATACAAAAATATAGGCAGTAAAAGTAAAAAGTTTCTAGAAAAATAAATACTCTAGTAAAGTAGATACCTAAAAAAATACACTTAAGTATAATAATGAAGTACTTCTACTTAATTACTTTCCACCTGTGATTTTTACTCCACTTTCACCTAAATATTGACTTTGGTTTTAATGCCAGTGACATCCTTATGAAGAGAAAATTTGACTAAAGAATCTGTTTTTGTCATCTTTGACTGGAGTTTAGCTCATTTTACTGGTGGTTTTGAGTGAATCAGTTCAGGGAGTGGACCAAGGGTCAGCTGGACACACTGTCTGAAATGAAATAATCAAGTAAAATGTTCTTGGCTCTTTCACCAAAAAAATCTGGGTTGAAATGAGAAAATTAATCAGATTTGTGCAGCCTAATAAAGTAAGAACATTCCGGTCAGATGTTCTTCACCCTTTATTGTTGTCTACCAGGAAATGATAGTCAGTACAATAAAAAAAAAACAAAAAACATGTTGGACAAACTGGGAAAAGATACTGGAGCATCCCTAGTGGAGTATGATTAGAAAATGGAGATTCATATTTTCATGACTTTTTCATCTGCATTAGAACAACTTAGTTTCAATGTTTTTCAATTTAATTTCTTTTAAAGTGGGAAACGATTCCGATGTATTCCATCTTTGTTCCCACATGCGCCTGGTTTTCCTAATCTTACCTCTGTATATCCTATATTAACTGCATAAATCTGGTATTACATACACACACATATATATATATATATATATATATATATATATATATTTTTTTTTTTTACCTGTATATATTGTATATTATCTATATATATATCGTTATTTATAATTCATATTTCTCCAAGTGTTTTTGCTGTTAATCTAATTTTCTCCTCCTGTAACAATGACAGTAAAGATCTATTCTATATGTTAGATAAGATCCATTCTAGTTTTCTTGAAATTAAAACAAACATGCACACACTTGCACCAAAAAAAAAAAGACTAGTTATTATCGATCTGTGATAGATTATCTCCTGCACTGTTCATTTAACACAACAAAAACAGAAAGAATAGAAAAATAAAATTTCAGTTATTTTAAATGAATGTAAGAATATGTGTATGCTTTTTTTTCTTAAATTCTAATGCTTCATTTTAGCTCCATTTTGTTCACATTTCCATTATTCGAAGAATCTTCTTTTTGAGCCATGTTACCGTCTCTATAAGTCTGACAAACAAATGTGAACAACAGCGCTGTAGTGTAATGACAATAAAAATAAAGTACAATAATGAACCGGAACAGGAAGGTAAGGCTGATTTAGCACTCTTTTATTTTCAGTTGGCTCTTCCTGTTAGTAAAATGGCAGATGCGTTTATTCATATGTACACATGACCTATAAAAATAGACAGGCGAGTGTGGGAAAAGCCAGAGGAAATATCGCCCTCATCATTATGTACATCAATATAGAACATCATATTTTAATCACACTATTAACACAAAACAAACTTAGAACAGATGTAGTGCTCAACGCAAAATGCCTTTTTCTTTTTCTAAAACATCAAAGACATCAAAGAGAACCACAGACTCCTCAGCACAAGAACACTTTTCTTCTGAAAAATAACAATAGCTTCAGTACAATTTACACTGTTATACAGGCGAATATTCACAATGATCATAAACGGCCCATTTTCAATACAATGGAAATAAATTAAGCATTAGAAAACCAAATAACTCTAAATCTGAATTTGATAAATTTGTTAGCAGCATTTTCCAGTCAAGTAGTACCCCCCCCCCCCTCTCATTTTGGAAGAGAATTTGTACAATATCCATTCATTTTCCCACCCCGTCAGACAAAAAATATATACTCGCTTTTCATTTTCCATTGTACTTCGATACATTTTATGGACAGAACATTTTCAAAATATTAAGACCTGCTATGTTGGTACGGGTTCTCACATCTTGTCATAGAAAAATAAGAGCTTTAGTACAAAAGCTGACATTTTGTTTGGTAGAGTTTGTGTTGGGAAGTTATGGGTTCACATTAAGCGTTGACATTTAGAATTATCCACCAGTTTGCACTGAGCGTCTCTGCAGAACAATTAAATAACCTATCATACATGAACGAGCGATAGTAACGACGAGGAAAGGAAGACGTGGCTCAGTGCATTTGACACAAAACTCCTTTTCGTCACTACACGAGAAATTCAGAGAGCCCTTTACGCTACATGTGTCGGATCGGTTGTGGCGTCTCGGCCGGTTAGCAAAACAAAAGAGCTTCTGTCGGTCGTTAAATAGGAAAAGTACAGCTCGTCTTCTCGAATAGCACTTGGAAATACTTGTCACTATGCGAACAAAAAATAGACAAGGCAGATTTTGTCCACTGACCTGGATACATTTAAATAAAAGTCGAGAAATGTGGAGGCTGGAAAAAGGACAGCGGTATGTTGTTTGTACCTTAATGTGACTGATTGTGTATGTGTGTGTGTGTGTGTGTGAATGTGTGAAAAGCAGCTAGAGCGTGGTCCTCCAGGTAGAGAGCCTCAGTTACTATAAATACTGTTTTCTCCATGTTTAAATTCAAGTGGAGGGCATTTTTGGGGATCACAGTGAGAATAGGTCAGTTATTTATATGTGTTCTAAAGTGAGACAATTGTGTGTCTGTGAGTGCACATTCATGCTTCAACTGTGTGTGTGTGTGTGTGTGTGTGTGTGTGTGTGTGTGTGTTTTATCGAGTCCCAGGAGCGCCTGGACCCTTGCCCTTCCTGACTGCTCCATGGCTGCTGCTGTGGTGGTGACTGTGGGCCAGTTGCTTGTGGGGACTAGGGGTAGAAGTGGCTCCTTTGGCCTGAGGAGATGAGCTTCTGCTGGGGTTAAAGGCTGGGCTGGTACCGGACCGGCCCAGAGACGGCTGGAGTGGACTGGATGCAGAGAGACCTGAAGGATGGACAGATGGAAATGGGATCCTCAGACGAAAGCTGATGTAATGGTAGAGTTTCAGTATGATGGATGTGTGCTGTTGTGCTTTTCATAAATGTAGACAGTCATTAGCTTAAAGATGCTGATTATCATGAACATGAAAAAGTCTCATATATGCCTGATCACAGTTTGCAATTTATAATGAGCTTATCAGCTCATAAATAAGTTATTTCCAAATGCTATTTCCGTCTTCCCTGCTTGGGTAGGGCAAAACTGGACTGATTTATGGCGGACCTGTGTCACTATGACAACATCATTGGACTGCTTTATGCTGGACTAGCATCTGTAAAAGGCCACAATGTAGTAAGAAATAAGGTGACTGAGTGAGCTCTGTCTTTGTTATGGGGAGAAAAAAAAGTAGATTTTCATTTACTGTCTTGTAAATATGGACGCTGGAACCAGACCAAAAAGGAAAATGATAGAAGAGCAGAAGAAAGCAAAACGGGAGTGTGACCGAGGATGGGCCAAAACTAGAATAAACATCAGCAGTGCTTTTAACTAATGACCAGGTACAGAATGCTTCTTTCCTTACTAAATATACATTTTAATATTGTATTTGCCTATAGTAGCTGTTGATAGCTTTAGCATTAGCCGCAGGGCTAGCTGTTTGCTGTTCGTATACATGACCTCATCACTTTGCATCGTGCAAGTGGTCTTTAAAAATGAAATGCGTAGTTGTTTGAAACATCTGCTCTTCCACCGTCGGCATCCAAATGCACATCAGGTTCAGTTAGGACATTACAACAGTTGTTGCTAGTGCTTATGGGAAACAGAGGCGTTGTTTCAGAAAACACCACTGATTCCCATCAAAGGTTATTCACTTAAACCTGAAACTATGGTCAGCACCTTTAAACATAAAGGTAAAGCTGATGTCAGGAGGTTATCCCAGCACAAAACACACCCTCTGTTAACTTTATGTCAGTGCAGGATGACATGCAAATCATCCATATTGAACCTTTAAATCAGGGGTGTGTTGTGGGCCACAACCCGGCTCTCTAAAGCTTCCACTCAGGCCCGTGGGATGAATTTGAAATTTGAAAAATGACACTTAATGTATTAACAGACAAGGGTGCCCCAGTTTGAACTCAAGGGGGTCCAACAAATAAAATAATATAGCATTACAGCTTTTAACAGTATATATGAATGACAACTACAACTTTTTACAACAGTATTATGCTTATTACTAAATGTATTGTGCATTTATAGATCCACTGTGATCTGTAATGTACATGTATAAAAGATTAATATAGGGGAGGGGGTTGTTCAGGCTAGTCACATTTTTTGTGAAACGGTAGTTCGTAAATTTGAAGTGGAAATTTCCCTTTTTTTGCACTAAAACAAGGAGGACATTCAGTTCTCATCATTACTCACCCTTAGAAACGCTGTAGCCGTACGCGGCGTACGCTGCTGCCGACGCAGCGGCTGCACCAGCCATCGCCCCTGCCATAGCTGCTGCGCTCCCTGCTGTTGACTTACGCCCGCGACCTTTTCCTCCAGACTTTGTACTGCCTCCCGATCCCTTCGGTCGTCCCCGACTGCGGGCAGACCTGCCTCTGCCAGGACTGATAGTGTCGGCGCCAGAAACACCTGAAGGAAAAACATACACCCTTTCACTTGAAATGCCTTTGTATATTCAGCATTAATGGAACTTTAGTTATGTGTTCTATGTGGTACTTAGTTACATGTGTGTGATTCAAGCACATTAAGGCCTGGCAAGAATAATAATAATAATAAAAAAAACAAAACAAAAACTAAATGTTGAGAAATGATCTGCCTGCTTTGGCGCAGACCCAGTCCTTCTAGGATGCTGGTGTGGTGTTTAACTGAAATTATTACTCATCAATCATCACCCATCTTTACCCTTAGTGGTACATAGAATGAAGAAAGAAAAACACAAATGGTGATCTCACTTTTCATACTCTGCAGAATTTGAGCCAGTGCTAGTAATTTGCCGAATCCCCCAGTTCCTCTGTCCCCCATCATTTCCTGATTTTTTTTTTTGTTTTTTTTTTTGCATGTTTCCATCCAAAAGCTGTGGTACACAGTCCTGCTTTGGGGTAAGATCAGCTTGTCCCATCATTGACACTCAGGCACAGATGAAACCCCTTACCCAAACCTTCCCTCTGCCCCTCCGAGCCTTAATCTCTCTCTTCCTCCCTTTTCAAGTTATCCTCTTACCCTCTCATCTGAACCTTCATTCTGTCTTCCAAACCCTTCATTTCAGTGTCAGCTATATCCTTAAAAGCACAAACTTTCCTCTGACTCATTGGGTCTGGTTAGCAGGCACCATCAATAATCTGCCTGGCAGGAGCCTCTTAGCACCACAGTGATAACCAGCATGTATTTAGGAGGGATTAGTGTGTTGCAACGTATCCAAAAGTAGAGATAGAAGCAGTACAAACTATAGGTTCAGTGTCAATCTGGATTTTAAGGGGCCACGATGTACCAACGCATTGAAGCTTGGGTAAAAACCCTCATAAATCTAGAAGATGAGCAGCTTAAAACGGTACAACATGAGGTAAATGACGACTTGTCTTCATGGACACGAGCCTGTCAAAACACAAGTCCCGATAGCAAGGGGGGACATAACAAGCCAGACTCCTGTTTGTAGTCGTGACCTACATGTAAGTTACACCAAGCTCCTTTTCCAAAACATAACAACACTATCTCATTATGATACCAAGGTTAAGTTTTATTTGGCAGGTGTTGCTTTTAAAAAAAACTAAGGCCAGCTATAAAGATACAAGGAAACACCATTATATTTAACTGGAAAATCATCAGTAACATGAACATTCACATCATACGAAGGAGACTGAGGGAAGCTGACCCTGACCTCTGACTGTGAAGACAAACCCACAAATGTTTTTAGAATAACCGCGCAGATTTTACATTAAAATTACTGCACACTGGGCACTTGTAAACCTTTAACTGCTATTCAAAACTTGGTATTTTTTGGATTTAACCTGATGATTTGCGTGTTGTAACTCACTTAAAAAAAACATTCCTCCCAACTTGCTGAGTTTATTAATGTCTGTTTAAAAAAAAAAATGTTTCTTATCATTTATTTTGGAGACTTTCAACTCTTTAAATGACAGTTGATAGAAGGGTCTATAATCCATCATCTGTCTGATCAGACCATGCGATGTTTTCAAAGTGGTGCAACAAAAAACTCCCCCAAAAAGAACAGGTTATACAGGGCGCTGCAACACAACTGAAATGTGTACATTTGAAACACACTCTCCCAGTGCTTGTTTGACATTGATGGATGATGTAAAACAGGGTACATGGTAATTTTGATTGCTGTCAAACCCCCCCCCACACACACACACACACACACACACACAGCCAGTGTTAACGACAGACTTACTATATGAAGTAAAAATGAATAAATCTCAATGAAACGACTGAGCATCAATTCAAAATGTTAAACGAGCCAATGATTAACAGGACATAAATGTCTCGAGAAAGGCAAACCAATATTATTATTTCCGTATTTAACACCAAAAGTTCAATGCCAGATGAAACTATTTAACCTCTCACCGTTCATGTTGTCTGAGACAGATCCAGACACCGAGGCGGGGGAGTTGGTGGCACGAGACTGAGGTGCGGAAGAAACTGGGTCGTCGACGATAACCAGCATGTCGCTGCTGCTCTCGTCAGCATCGGCATCTGGCGGCAACGAGCCTGCCTGGAGTTCGCTGCTCAGGGAGATCTGCCCACGTACAGGGACACACACAGACACAGACACACACACAGGATGGGGGTCAGCACCACGGGGAGAAAGGAAACTGGGCTGGTACCGCGAAGGAAGACCGAGGAGGAACAGAGAAGGACAGAGGGAGGAAGGAAGGAAGGAGTAAGAGGAAGAAGGAAAGGGAGATGGGAGATGGGAGTTGAGGGGATACAGAAAGTTAGAATGGAAGTAGAGAAATGAGATGCAGAAGAGGAGAAAACAGGAGTGAGACAGAAAGAATCGGCCAAAAAAGTGAGTAGAGGATGAGAAAAGTGAAACGAAAGAATTTAAAGGCAAAAGATGAAGAATGAGACATTCAGTGTGTAGATGCTACATGACGTCAGGTGATGCAGACCGGTATGAATGCCATTTAAGGTTTAATGAGCCTCATCTTGTTGTTGTTGTTGCATTTAATCAAATTAAATTAGAGGGAAAACAGACAAAATGCATCACTTCTAGAAACTATTTTTACTGAGAGAAGAAATTCCGTCTGAGCTGCAATAGTTTGTATTAGTGGTTATTTGTTCCATGTGTGTTTCCTTTTTGCCGTTCTTTCTTAATAAAGATTTAAAGTTACTGCTACTGATGTTCCAGCCCTCATACCCCAATCCAATTTTTCTTCTCACCTCGCTGAAGGGACTGGGCATAGCCGAGTCCATGTCAACGCTGATGAAGGAGTCATCACCGTCTGCTGACAGGTTGGAGTTGTCAGCTGAGGGTGCATGGGAGATGACCAGGTTCACCTCTTTCTTCCTCTTGTTCTCCGTCTCCTCATTCTTCTTCTGCAGATGGGAAATAGAACAGTTAGTTATCTGGTCTGTCCAATGCTTAAACCTTGAGCAAAATGGCGGACAGGGTCCACACACATTATTTAAGATCAAATTCACGCACTTTTAAAGGTTATTTTCACATTTTTCCAGCACAACACTTTACATATCTAAGCCATAACTAAAGAAAGATGTATACTCATGATTTTTCTTCTTCTTTTTTTTTCCCTTTTTAAATCACAGTGATGTACATTTTATAATGCGATAAATCTACAAAATGTTTCATAATGGCAAAATGTTTAGAAATGAAAGGACAGGGTTCATACACATTTTTCAAGGTCAAATTCAATCGCTTTTCAAGCACTTTTAAAGGTCTTTCTCAAACTTTTTAAAGAAGAACACAAAGTTTTATCCACCCCCCCCCAAAAAAAAAGGGAAGACACTTGGTGTTCTTCAGACATACTTGGACTAAAAGAAAGATTAAAAAATAATAATTGACCTGGAGATGACCTGAGAGCACCCAATACTTTTCTTGATTGAATATAAAGTTAGATTTTTCAGAATGTATAACCTCTCTGTAAGTAGCTTGACTTATAAATACAAGCACTTTCAAGCACTTAAACTAAAATTCAAGCACTTTTCACCAATTGAAAACGCAACATTGAAATTGAAATTCAAGTATTTTCAAGGATTTCAAGCACCCATACAAACCCTGGTCTGAAGCCAGAGAGCAGACTGCTGTGAAACCCAGTATGGAAACACTCCCTGGAGGACGACCTCTGATGATTTCAGCCAACCTCTGACCTTTTGTCTAACTCAACTACAATCTATGAGAAGGTATCTCAAACAAGCGTTTTCCCTGGTGAACAAATCCTAATATAATTTATGACCTCGAGGCCTTCAAACTCTTGTATTAACATCAGGTTGAAATCCCTACTTTTACAACAGAAACATCTCAGAAAGCAGACTGCAGTGATTTGTGCTGAAAAAACATTTCCATTTTGCACATTCCCTGTGGTCTTTCCATTCGTGTAACCTTTGGAGTAAAGTATTTCATAATGTTATGGGCTTGCTAGGGAATTTGCTGAGCATGTTTCGACTCCGATGGAGCAGATGACTTTGCTTTTGACTTACTGACCTTGGGAGATTTTTTTTGTTGCTGCAATTTAACCTGAACAGAATTTACATTTTCACACACACGAGGAGCAAAGCGAGATGAAAGAGGGGTGTCGGACTCATTTAAATTCAGGGGCCACATTCTGCCCAATATGACCTGAAATGGGCCGAACCACTAAAATAACAATGGTGGAAAAATGTACATTTACATTATGAAAATATTTACATCTAAAAGGTTTCCTTAAAAATGTGAATAACATGAAGACTGGAAATGTCTTAAGATATATAATTGCAATTTTAACTATAACAAGCCTCATTCTATCGTTGACGTGAACATTACAACTTACAGATCAGAGTGGATCTACAAATACACAAAACATTTAGTAACAGACAGAATATTGGTAAAATTACACCTAGTTCTCGTTAGACTTTTCAGGTTCTTGGTAAAAGCATAGTTTTTAAATGTAAACATTTCCATGTAATTTTACTTTTTAACACTAACACTTTACATACTTAACATCATATTTATCTGTAAGAGGCCCCTAAACTACAATTATTTTAATACCTTTAATTGTTAATATCATCAGTACAATTTCTTGGCCTTTCTACAAAGTTATCTCACAGACCGGATTGGACTCTTTGGTGAGCCAGTTTTGGCCCACGGACCATATATTTGACACACATGCCGTAAAACATTCCATATTTTACTGCAGCCTCTGTTTTCCTTTTCTTCTCGTGTGTATAATCAACCATTCCCGTCTATCATCTACTATGGCTTTACTTCCCTTTTGCATTCTACATTTCTTCATGGTGTTTGAGTGTTGACGTTTGCACTGTACCTTCTCCGCGTATTTCTCCCTCTTCCTCTTGCGCTCCTTCACTTTGCTGCTTTCCTCCTGCAGCCTCTTCTCTTCCTGTCTCTGGCGCACTACAAGAACACAAGACACTTAGGTTTCATTTGTCTAATTCTCAGTTTGTGAAAGCGTAAATAAATCAAAGCACTCACATTTCTTCTCCAGTTCATCGTCATCCAAAAGGAGACTGACCACCTCCTTGGGTTTGAGAGTGTCCGGTTTGAAGTTGCCTCCGGAGATGACCACCCTTTGGATCTTTTGACACGGAAACAGAAAGGCATTAATACAAAGTGAATTAATGTTACTTGGATCAAGAACAGAGTTTGTTTGTTTTTTTATTCATAAAGAAAGCTTCTAGTTCAACAAACAACCATAATGGATGTGTGCTTCAGTATACAGTGTCTGGGAGTAAACAGTCACATGTAACATCGTTATATACAAAAGTGAATAAATGAACAAAAGGGATTAAATCCAAGTATTCTGTTTTCTGTAAAATGCTGATATTTACAATCTAGCATCCATTCTGTTGTCTGCTATTTTCATCAATTTCACCATCTGTAATTTACCAAAATCTGCATATAACCTCAGAATTTTCTGTAAATAACAAAAAAACATCGTAAAAAAAGAAGCATTCAGGAACCAGTGTCAAAGGCAGTAAACGTGGATTTGACTTGAATGTGGCCGTGGTTTGAGGTTAGGGCTATATTTTTCGTTTTTACTGCAGTCAGAAATTGCTGTTGATCTACATACTTGTGATTGTTTGGTGGTTGTGCTTTAAAAATCGAAAACATTCATTTCTAATTGAAGACCTAGAGGGGGAAAAAAAACCCCACAACAGTAATTAGTTTACAATTAGTGTATGTCGGTCAGAGCCGTTGGAAGACTCGTCAAATGTAATAAGTTGGATGGAGTCATTATTCACATTTTTTCTTACATTTTTAACACGTCAAGCTTTTCACTTTCAGCTATAACCTTTACAACACAACAACTCTGCTCCTTTCTTCCAATGTAGCTAATTTCATCACTCTATACCACTTTAAATTTAAGACTTTTGGAGACCTTTTTAAGACTACTCAGAACAGAATCTACTGCCTATTTCATAACCCTACAAAGTCTGCTTTTTTTGGGTGAAGTACAAGTGACTGGATCACTTTGAAATGTATTCTCCATTCACCGCAATGTAAAATTTCAAAGTGATCCAGAATCTATAGGATCTCTTCTGGATCTTCACCAAAATCTAATCGATTGGTCCTTGTGTCATTCCCAAGCTATCCGGAAAGTTTCATCGAAATCCGTCCATACCTTTTTTTGTGCTACGTTGTACACAGACAGACAGACAAACAGACAGACAGATACATAAATGCCGACAAAAACATAACCTCCTTTGCGAGGTCTGCTTTGTCGGAGGTTTGTGCTCTCAGAGTGTTTTTCTAGTTGGGTCCCGATTTCAACATAAACCGTCGGGGCGGAGATTAGTGGCCTAATGTTACTTTCTTTGCAGCTTGAAACATTTAAATAACACAGCAACTTTATGGCAAAATTTTTAAGACCTACCGCATAAAATTTTATAACTTAAAAAAAAATACATTTAGGTATTAAGTGCTTATTTGTAAATTCAAGACTTTTTAAGACGCTGCAGTAACTCTTGTGTTTAACTTCCTGTGAATCTGCATTTCATACCTCGCTTTTCTCCTTGGCACGCTGCAGTATTCTCTCCTCGATGGTCCCCTGGCAGATCAGACGGTAGACTGTGACCTGTTTGGTCTGACCCAGCCTGTGAGCTCTGTCCATGGCCTGCTGGTCCACCGTCGGGTTCCAGTCACTGTCGTAGAAAATAACCTGAGGAGGCATTACAGTACTGTTAATGTTTACCACAAAGTACAATCTAACAGAGACACAAAGAGTGAAGCGTACAGCATGCTCTGAGATTTCGGGGTGCTAATTATAGTGATGCGTTATCCCTGGTGATCTGCCCTTTAACATGACAGATGTCCCGTGTTAACACTCACTTCAGAGTCATTGTCATGAAAGTTAATCTCCCTTGAAGAGGGTTATAGGGACACAAAGGGAGGTTATGTGGTGGGATGTTCATAAACACAAAGATCACATTTATACAAGCAGGTTAACCTCTTTTTTTTAGCATAAACATGACCATTCTATAGTCTACCATGTCAACGTATTACTAATGCCGGAGCAGATTTCAGTCCAGCTTTAATGATGGATCGATGAGGTACTTTTCCCTCCGTGTGTCCGTGACTCACAGTATCAGCAGCAGTCAGGTTAATGCCAAGCCCTCCGGCTCTTGTACTCAGCAGGAAAACAAAGATATCCGTTCTACAGAGGGTGGGGGTGGGTGTGGAGGGGAGAGGCGAGGGAAAGATCGAGAGAAAGAAACTCAAAAATCAAAAAGGTATCAATTACAACTGCAATAACAGAACAAACATGCAAGCCGGACCAGGGCTTGAGTTACAATATACATTTTTACGTCATTGTTAAATATAGTAACACAAATTGAAACCAAGCAAGAAAAAAATAGGCCTGATCTAAATTTACACCTTAAATGACCGGAGAAAAAAAACAAAAAAAAAACAAGAAAAAGACTTGAGGGAAATGAAAAATGCACTTGATACCAAAAGTTCTGCACAATAAAGATTTTTCAATAAACCTCAAACTTTCACCTACACACTCTTAAACAAGAACCAGAGTAACACTGGCGCCTCAGAGCTGTGCACTAATGTAAACCAGAGCATGTTGACCCACATGGAAGATCATCTGCAAACGTATAAAATCAAGCAGTTCACTGATATATAGAAAGGTACATTTCAAATACTAAACAGTGTTGGATTTATTTAAATGAGATGAGATTTACACACAGTCCATTATTTCTCACCTGCTCTGAAAATCTGCAACCATGTCTCTGCGTTCGGAAATCTTAGAAGATCCATCAAGGCGCATGTAGGTGTGCTTTCGATACACCATGTACTCCTGAACGGGGGGTTGAAAAAAAAAAAAAAAAAACACATGTTATTAGATTTGAGGTTTTGATTAGGTCCACAAATATTTGGAAGAGTCAGGCCTAATCTTGAATATTTATTAACCAGTTGTCAAATTTCATCAGTTTCAAATAAAAATGATGAATATGTAAACCAAAAAGACCTGTTCTATTTTTCAATCTGAGAACTGGATTCATCTCTGCATGGAATTTATAATCATGCATTTTACATTCATGGCTTTGTGCTGAACCTTCCTGGATCATGCTCTACGATGATTTTGAAACCAACACACCGAGGAAGTCTGAGGAGACTGGAAGTGATTTTAATAAGTTATTTTTAATACGTTTTGCTCCCCATTGTCCTGTTTAGGGAATACTCACTAGCAACTGTACAGTAAATGTAATAACTTCTCAAATATGCAATGCTATTTAGGTTTTTCTCTAAGGAACAAAAAAAGCCCTGTAAGTTTATATGCCATGTTGCAAGATTCAAAGATTCAATCCCTAAATGTGAATTCCTCCTGTCCCGCAACGTTCTATTCCAGCATATCAATATCTTACATTTCTTATGCACATTTGCTGAGTTTGGAACCTCAAGCCGAGTCCGTAGAGACATTGAGAAATTCAGAAACTGATATTCTACCCCCTTCGAAGTGTGCTAATCTGTGCTGTTTTTGTGTGTGCTCCTAAACAAGTGATGAGGTGACATGATGTCTTTTTATAAGCTAGCTGTAACCTCCGACTTCCTCCCTGTCAGTGCCCCCGAATCGACTCGAGCGGTTCCAATTATCGCTGCAAATCACGACTCGACTCGCCCTATCTTTACAGACGACATCAACGATCTGACACTATGTTTTCTGTGACCCTCCAAACCCTCGTCATGACACCCCTGAGGTCTGGGTCCCAGCAGGGCCTGCCGTCCTCTCTGGATCTGGCTCTCTTCCCAGCAGCCCCATCTGCTCTGAGTGAACACTACATTAGAGGCCATTAGTGTGCAGGGCTCGCCAAAATGCTTGTTGAATTGGGATTGGATGTCTTGCCGAGGGGATGTTGCAGGTATTGCTGCGCCACAGAGAGTCTTACTCAGCTTTTTTTTTATTTCATCATTAAAAGTTTCAGGAGAAAACGAATATCTGAGATGTGTGGATATTTGTTAGAAGCCCTGCAACCGCTCACCAGTGCATTTTAGAGCTTTTTGATCCCTGACCGCATTATATAGATTTTCTCTAAAGGTGCTGCCCTTCTGAAATCTGTACTTCAACAGCTTGCATTTCTCTCATGTATTATGTCAGAGCTGGTGTTAATCATAAGTGACACGAGTACATTTCTGCACTTTTTCATTGATTATCTACCGAGCTCAGTTGCAAGTGTTATAAATCAAGGCATAACTTCAGATAACTGGATACAGTGTTGATCTTTTCCACTGCCAGTGGCCTATTATGGCTATGATATATGATCACCACGCTATAGTTATGTATGGGAGAATTGAAGCAAGGAAGAACCAACATTTGTGTGATGAAATTTCCTGCTTCCTGTCTAATATTTCACTCTCTTCCCAATGAGCAATTCCACCTCCACTTTCAATGTCTAGTGTTGGCACTTAAATGTGCATAAAAAAAAAAACAGGCCTTTGTGGCAGCTCATTTGTTTCTAACTTCCCAAATGATAATGTGACCCTCGAGGCTCTGAGGTGCCGGTCAGTGTGTACTAATTACATTTCCTAGTTTGAAAACAGTGTATAGTTACAGTTCCCAACAACATAACTGGGATTAATACAACTATAAAGAAAACATGAAATATTCACATAAATAAAGACAAACAGCGTAGATTGACAGTGTTACAAGGTTGGAATCACACAGAGATGCTACAACTGACTGCAGAAACATTATATATAATATATAACAATAAAAAACAAGACAATTAATGCACTGAAAGTGACAGCTCTTGAATAGCAACATTTAAAGCCATGTTTAAGAATAGGACTACAAAGAACCTGACATGGATCTTCATCAACTTTAAAAGAGAGTTTTCACATTTCCCGCTAACAACTCTTAAATCCTCCTAAATTCATTTAAAAACTTTACTGAGGCTACTAAGCTGAATATTACAAAGCTACAGCCGACATCCATCCCTATCAGGTTGGTTAGAAATGGAGGGGGGGGGGCGCTGACAGGCAAATTTAGTCTATGATGTGTAATTCTTGATACAATCATTTCTTGATTTTCTGGCTGTGGTACCAATGGCTCTGAGGAGGCATTCCCACCAATCCAGTAATGTAAGCCGCAGACGTAGACTCAAGTAAAGTGCCCTCTAAGCAGACACAGAGACCTCCAGTAGGAGTGCAGCAACTCCACTAGTGGCTGCTGCCAAAGAAAGCCAGCAGTGTTATTTTTCTTCAGGCCACCCGGATCTTGACGATCCATCACCCAACAACGTGATGTCACTAAATGAGCCGGCAGCCGACCGGCGACGAAAACAATGACGCTAATGACAGAGATTAGCATCAGCCTCGCCTTCACTCCTTCTTTTAGTCAAATACCCATGTTCGGAAAATTAATACCATCTGCAGGAGGTTCATCCTCCGCCAATGGCAAAGACACTACAATCAACGACAACTGAAGGCAGGTTGGCTAAATGTATGACTTCATTTAACCCATTAGTAGAGGAGATGGTGTCAAAGACGTCCACACTGCATGAGGTCACATATGAACAAGCTCGTTTTCATCACGGCTGTTTTACTATAGCTTTACACACACAAGGTATTCCCATTGCTTCCTGACACACAGGAAGTCGGTCCTTAACCACCTGGGCTGGGTCCATCTGCCATCAAAAGATCGGGCTGTGGAAACAACACTGTACTGTGTGAATGGGAAGGAATTCCCAATGACATCATGCCCGAGGCCTTTGGCTCCATAGTGATGTTTGCAACAAATATGGAGGTAACAATAGAGTATTTAACCAAGGCTGTCGACACATAATAACAGCATGTTTTCCTGCTGTATCGAGACGGTAGTGTCAGACTTTCTTGCTGCACTGAAATGAAATTCAGTTTCTGATCCTGTCTTTTCTTTGTCTTTGATTCTCTGCACAATTTCTTTTCCCCTCTAACTCCAAGTCCCTTGCCATTCCCATCTCCCCCATGTCCCTTCACCTCTCCTCTTTCCTCACTTCTTCTAGTCATCCCTCCCATCTGGCTGCCTCCCCTGCAGATGAGACCTTGCTAATTAGCCCTGACCTGTTAATTAGCCGTCTAATGAGTGCACTAACCAGGGAGAGGCAAGCTGATTAGACAAACTGGAGCCCAATACCGTCGCTACTGAACGCAAACCCGTTGAACAACTTGCAGGGAACCACAGAGACATATGCAAATGACAGATTAAGGTAAATTTTTTTCAGGAACATAATTAGACAGTTTTTGTAATACGTTTCGGTAGTTGGTGTTTTCATGTCTGTTACAATGCTGATAATGAGTCTGAATACACAGCAGGGCGCATTGTAGCCAGCTTTAAACAGTTTTCAGGGACTGGCGCACATGGGTCTGTTGTTACTGTAATGATACGACGAGACTGCTGGCAAAAAACAATGTTCTGGCCACTCAGACGCATTTTTTAAAAGATAATAACGTGAACAACACAAATCACATTGCATTTGTTCCATTGAATTCCAATTTGACCCACATCCATGTGGTCCTAAATTAGATACAGGTCTGATTTGTTGCAATGTGACCCAAGTCTGAACTATCATATAATAATTCATGTGACATTTCTCTGAACTGACATTTGTCACATTGTGTAATGGTAAGACTCACATTGTGAACACAAATATGGGGAACAGCTGTGTTATGTTATGATCTGTTCACAAATTTGCGGGCTTCTACTGTGGATCATCTTGCAAAAAAAAACATTAAAACTTCAAACATCTTTCATGTTTACTTCTATATGATGGTAACATACTGCCCATGCCTCAGAGATACCAAGAGTTCACACTGACATTAGCCATATTAATAAAACTGGAAAATATGCATTTAAATGTGTTCATCATTTTCAACAGTTAGTGCAGTCATTTGGTGTGAAAAGTAGGAGTATGATAGTATGGTCATCGCTTTTTATGTGGAGAATATTTGAGCTATAGCAAGTGTTTAGAAACAAGAAAATCCCATTTTGTGTGTGGGTGTTTATACCTCCAGTAGGTCTATCATGCGGGTCATTTGGGAGTAGATGAGAACTCTGTGTCCCTGGGTCTTTAGTCGACTCAGCAGGATATCCAAGGTATGGAGCTTTCCACTTTCGGTGATAAGGCTCTCTTTATCTGGAAGGAAAAAAGTAGCAGAAAAATAAGCACTTGAAGCTGAAGAGACATATGCTTCTATGGCATTTATTTTATTCATTCACTCACTGTGGAAAATAATAATGAACCGCCCTTTACTTCTTATTTAATTAGCCATGAAAATGAGCCCTCTCATTTCAGGGGTTATGAACTTGCCCCGTAATCAATATAAGTCTTCAATGATGATGATGATGATGATGATGATGACAATCTGGAAAGGATAAAGATCCTGTCACCAGAGAGACTCAGCTCAGGGATCACTTGTGTTAAACCTGCCCTTAATCCAGTGACTGTTTACCCACATCGTACACACCCTTATTGACTAAACAATAGATAGAAACAAGGGTGAGCGAGAGTGAGATTACAGGGTAGAGAAACTGGGAGAAAAAGCAATTTATGCTCGCCTCACACAATGGCACAAAAACATTAACAAATAAGCCAGGAAGTTGGTGTGGGTCACGTTACCGCAAGAATCACATCAAGTTTTGCTCAGGATTCAAATAATTGAACAAAGAGAGCAGCAAATGGGCAGCAATCTGACCAGGGCTCTGCAGTTGGAGTGGTTCCCTCCTTGACCAGCTGATGAGGAATTAACGTCATCTGGCACAATGGCAGAATGAGAAAAAAGCAGGGTTCAGCCATCGACCAAGTGACAGGCACACTATGGTGTTTGACCAAAGGGTCGTGACCCCCGAGTGGGGGAACCTAAAGCTAGGTCCAGGGTCAGGTGACAGGGTCAGGCCAGGGTTACAAGAGAGTCCCTAAGGGAGAGTCAGGCTTGGCCATCCCGCACTCGAGTTGGACACTTGTTCCCAAGCTCTTTTGTACAGTGAAAACTCAGGCATATAAATATTTCCAATTCTTATTTCCTTTCTTTGTCAATGCAAGCAACTGTATTAAAACTGTGTTCTATGAATCTAAAACACAAAGTCTGAAAAATAAAATACACAAACAGCAGTGTCCTGCTACACATTTGCAAGACAGGGGCATAAAATACTGCTTACACGAAACTCATGGATGCTAAAGAACACTCAATGATCCCAAAAGACCTGCTAAATCCTTCTTGAATTTTAACCGGTAACATTCAATGCTAATGTGTACTCAGGCTGAACCCTGGCCTGTGACCCTTTAGTTTAGCCCCCCAAAAGGTCAGGCCCTGTAGAGGTGTTAAAGAGGAACTAATAGAACAGATGACCAGAGGAAACACTCTAGGGAAGTATTGTAAAGCTCAGTATGGAGTGGTGTCAACCCAGAATATTCAGTCTCTGGAAAGCGCTGACAGGATAAGTTCAGGATTTGAATGGACACTAATGTTTACTTTTACCCTGGACAGCTGCTGTATTGAGAGAAAATCATCTATACTTTGTAGTTGTTCTACAGATAAATAAATAAAATAAAGAAGAACTGAATTAAAATGAAGAAATTCATGGTAATAGAGACAATTTAATAATGGACTTGGGAATTTGGAAATGGAGGACAAAGAAACACAAGAGGGCAATGATGTTTTCATGGACATATTGCACAACTATTCACAATATGATCATAAACCAGCTTTCATACACATATAGGGAAAATATTCCAAAAGGTTCTTTGAACTTTGGATAAGAGTCAATTGGAGATTTTACAGTTGTTTTAGAGCATCTGGCCTGTTTCTACTCAGCTCTGCTTGGTGCACATTAAGAAACTAGATGATGGGGAAAAAAAAGTCTATATCACTGGTCAGAAGTACAGACACACCTATTCTTAAACATTAAAAGATGTGGATATATCAACAGGTTCTCAGCAATAACAAAGTGAAAGAAACAGAATTTGTTTACAAACTTTATTTTGATGTAAAGGATCAAGGTAGTGCACTGTAGCTCCAGCCACATTTTAGTATTTTACATGACAAACACCATATACCCCACATACTTATTCCAAGTATGTGGGATTGTATGGAAGCAGGAATATTCCTTTTCATTAGCCACGTAAATAATTACATTTTCAAAATGTGGGTGAAAACCTGAATATTCGTGAATGAAACATAGTCGGTAATAAAATACTAGTCGAAACAAGGGACAATAAGCTGCAGCCACCTTAACTCTGGCTTTCTTTCCTAAAGTATGCAGTAGTTATACATAACTGTTGTTCAAACTTGCCAAGAAACCGACATACCACAAGCCCTTAGTTTTGCAAACACAGTATTCAGTCATCAAAGGCCTATAATTGGCCTTGGCGTCAAGAAAGTGGGTGAATTGAAAAGGGAAAGGAAGAGTCAGTGAGACATACGGAGGATTAGACATGGGCAGAGAAGAAAATAATTCAGACAGAGGGGGACAGAGGGGAAAGAGAGGGGCTCCGTGGTGGCTCCGGCTACAGTAAGGCAGAATTAGTGTGGTGGCGGCAGCGGTGATGTTGTGGTTTAGATCAGACAGGGCCTCCTCACCGCAGGTGCCAGTCTAACCAGGGCCGCTGTTCAGTCAAGGGCACCAACCAGCACCGCAGGCCAAACTGCCAGCTTCCCAGATACAAACCAGCACTTGGCAAATTTGCAAATGCTCATACAAGGCAATATTGCTCAACCCCTGCTACCAATCTGTTTCTGTTTAGCAGATTACAGTTAAGCCTCTGGACTCCAATGTCATGTTTGAAGATGGGTTCAAGCTTCTATCTGAAGACTGATGTTCCATGTTTTTTAAACTCCAGCAATTGTTGATTGGTACAAAGTTAAGATCACAAAATTCCAGAATGAAGTAGTGGGATACTATCATGTTTTAAATTAAAGACATCTTAGTCAAGATCATTTTTTCCTTGATGCAAAAGTAATTTTCTGATTACTCAAATGGATAATGCACTTACAGGGACATGATTAGTCCAAAGAGCAGTAACATTTCCCAAATGAAACAATCACAGAAAATTGCAAAAAAAAAAAAGGAGTATCTAAAAACAAGATAAAAACACTCAAAAAGGAAAAAGGTACTCAAAACAAGTATAAGATTTGTCCATGCATCAAGATCAATTTACTTGACAAGATTTCTAAAATTGAGATAATTAAATCTAGAAATAAGCATGTCTTCAAATATATGAACACTTAAAATGAGAAATTCGCTCTTAAAAACAAGATCATTTAACTTCTAAATTGAAGTAGTTTTGTTTTTATCTTGGTAAGAACCAAATAATTTGCAGTCAACAGAAATAACAAGATTGTCTTCAATAAATTCCACCTTTACCACTATCTAAACTCTATAAACCCTAGTGATGTGGCTTAAACCATGAGGTAGCTGAGTTCAAATCGTTTAGAGCTGCATACAGAAAATCCCTGATTCTAAATACCACTGCCATACCCTATAAAGCGAAGCCAAAAAAATGAATAATTGCGATTTGGGAGGGCTTTGGAGGTCTGTCTCAATCCAACATAACACTTATGGCTTACATTATAAGCTGTGTGTGGCTGCAGTGAAATGCACAAATGTGAAGAAAATGAATGTAGTAACATGAATTACGGAAGGCCTGAAGGGATTTAAATTCATGTCTATATACATCTCACTAGTGTGGCATTTAAATGAATTGGCCTTCAAGACTCTGTTGTATTTTAGTCAAATTTAGTACATTGTAAAAGGCAATGTTGGATAGTTAGCAGCAATCCAGAAGGAGCTCAGCTCACATGTGCAATAATTGCATTGCAATCAAATGCACACAGTGGCATGCAATCAAATGGGGCAAATTAACTCAACTGCAACCTGAAAATGAGCAGGAACACAAAAGAAAATACACTGAAAAGGAGCAGAGCTAGATGCAAATAGAAGCACGACGTCAGCTAGAATCAGAAATATGCATTATTCTGAGTGCTGACGAAAAACTGACATTCTGTCAACAATGCCGTCAACCAATGTCCCTGTAGAATCACCTTAGATGAGTCATCACAGCACTCATCTGCTTTTGTTTGTGATGTTGAAACCAATAGTACATTTAACTTTAATACAGTGACATGCAAGCAATATCCTCAGAGTAAAAGGTCATTTTTCAGATTTTATGTTTCCGAGATGCTCATCGCTAATAAATCATTGTGGAATGATTACTTCTTACAAAATAGAGATATTAAAGTCATCTGGGGAAAATTCCTGTTCTGTTTTATATTGCCATATATTGTTGGGTATTTTCCCACTGCCATTGAAGGTAGACAGACACGAAGGGGATCCTAAGGAGAAACATTTGCGTGTTCTTTGTGATCTTGGTTTTGTTGGTGGTGAATTTCATGTAAATGTGCATTCTGTTCAGTGATTAGTGGAAAACATCCAGTGGAAGAGAAACAATTTGTCTTGGTTGTCTGTAGCTGATGGCTTTTTTTCCTTTGAATTGGCTTTTTAATATGGAGGCTTACATTTTGGCAAGATTTATAATAGAGGAAGCCTGGCAGGCAACTGACACATGAAGACAGTGTAGCAAATATAGTGAAACAATTCAGCTGTGTAGATTCAATGATGTGAAATGCATTTGAAATTTGTGGAATTAGTATATTATGGGTTTGTATGAGTGGGAGACGAGATGTGTGGTGGTCTTCCAATAGCGGCCACCGAATTTCACATAGACGCAAATTTTAGCATTAGCATATTTAGGTAAAATGTGATTCAAAAAAATGTTCAAAATGTAAAAAAGAAAGTTTCTCATCATGCTCTGTCAATATGGATATGGACTGCAATAACACCCCACCCCAAAAACACAAGCAAATCCCATGTGGTGTCACACCACTCTGCCGTTACTATGGATACACATATCAAGCTTCACCACCTGCCCTGCCCCCGTTTCATAGCACCCCCCCCCACCCCCCGCCCTCGCCGCCTAAATCCAATCCTGTCTAACAGTGGTACTCAACCAGCCAGCCCTCCCCATCTCCTCCTGTCCTTACCTCCTGCTGGCAGATTAAGCTACACTCCTCTGTCTCTCCTCTCTCCCCCTCTCCACAACATCGACTGTACCCTCCAGCCCCCTCTGCATCTTTCCCTCCTCCACTACTACAAACTCGTCCTCCCTGATTCCATTCCCCCTCCTACACCCACCCTTTCTCCCTCCCCCTACTGTCTGTCCCCTGACAGTGTAATCCAATCCCTGTAGGGCCAGAGCCAGGGGCCTGACACGGTCCTGACCCAATTAGAGGCCTGCTGCCAGCTAATTAACCCCGGCCCAGCCCTGGTGCCTGGCGCCTGATACTCCCAAACCAAGTACAGTGCTAATTTCATTAATACGCCACTGCAATCTTCTGTCCTGTCCTGTCCCGTACCCCTTTGCGTCAGATGCTGCTGCTGAATCCAAAAGTGGTGCCACCCTCAATGGAGAGAGGGAAGTGGGCCAGATGCAATAGAACAAGAGGAGATGGCAAGAAATGTGATGGCAGACTCGAAAAGAAAGAAAGAAAGAAAAAACCCCCCCAAAAAACGAGGAGCTGATGAAAGAAGATGGATGGACGGTTATGTGAGAAAGAGAGACAGATGGGAGGCCAAAGAACAGGTCGACTCAGCGATCGAACTGAGCGGCGGCCCCTCACTGTATAATGATACATTACACTGTGCAATCAATAAGTCAATGAGCAACACTTGTTCATCGCTACTGATGATGGAAATATTAGCCTGACACTACTTTACTGCTTCTGCATGTATTGACAAAATCAGACTTAAACTTAATTTCCTCACATCTATAGGACCAGGAAAGCTAAGAGCCAGATGCCAGCGAGGGGTTTTAGGTGAAACTGAGTGTGAAACATTTTACAGTAATATTTTATCTACTTGTTTGGGGTTGCCGAGGTTTTACAGACGAGACAAATGGGAAAGATATTTCTCTAAAAACCTCTGCGTGACCGTCTTTGAAAAATGAGTTCAGTAAATATTCCCCGGGTCCCCTTAAGAGGAACAACACAAAGACAAGTATTTGTGTTGGTCCTCCAGGAATCGTTAGACACTGGAAGAGACAGACAGTCTGATGAGTGCTGCGAGGTTCATGGGACAACCTCGCCACACCACAGCAGTGAACTCTGTCACTGAGATAGATGACGGACTCTCACCCTTGGCCAGCGATGACTTGACACACACCACAGATGAAAGCTAGTTGGCGAAGGGACAGAGTGAGCTGCATATTACTTGGCTTCCATGCTCAAATCTCCAAGTATAAAAAGTATACTGTGGCTAATGTCTCCCCCTTCAGTCTACTTTGAGATTTTGAGTATCTTAGTATTAGTGAACACATTTATATCCACCAATTTGACAAGGAAGCCAAAACATCTATTCCTTTACACACTTGGCTGAATGGTTTGTTTTTTCTTCTAAACTGCTTGCACCCCCCCCCCCCCCCCAAAAAAAAGTGCTGAATTGTGCAGACGGTGGTTGGTGCCAGTTTAATGGAGAGTGTGGAGGGGCAGAGGCAGACGGTGATGTGGTGAGGCTGGCCGTCTATGTTGTTTTGTGCCCGTCTATCAGGGGCCCAGGGGAAGCTTCCTGCCATTTTGCTGGAGAGCAGAGTTTCTTTGAAGGGACAGGAAGGCAGAACTGCATTTCCCACAGACCGATGTGGTCTACTGGGGCTGGATCTGACTGGACTCTCATAGTCTGATTGACACACACGCATGCATTTGAGTATGGTGATTAAAAAAGAAGCTTCACTTTCACATAAATGCATAGACCTTTGTCCATGGTCGTATTGCTTCTGTCTTAGACATTCTTTCGTGGGTAATGAGGATTCTCACAAGAAAAAAAGCTCGAAAAAGAGTCTGCTCTATAGTGAGAAGGCCGTCATTTTGTGGACCTTCCTTCTAATTAGAGTAAAGAGCACAGGGGCCACACAAACTGCAATGAT
Source organism: Siphamia tubifer (assembly GCA_020466265.1). Lineage (NCBI taxonomy): Eukaryota > Metazoa > Chordata > Actinopteri > Kurtiformes > Apogonidae > Siphamia > Siphamia tubifer. The sequence continues at coordinate 22,079,389 of CM035805.1, forward strand.
GGTTATTTCCGTGCTGTTCTGGAATGTTCTGCAAATAATCCTACAGTGAACGGGAAAATGTTTCTTTTCAAAGTGATTTTTTAAAATGACGCAAATTGTCTTTCGGCATGAAATTGAAAATTTGGTGGGCTAACCATAACAAGGTTCCGGAAAGCGAAGGAGAGGTGACCACAGAACTGTGTGGCAATTTAGCAAATAACATGACTGAAATTTCACTGTAATTACAGTCAAAACCTCTGCTGCTGCTGTCGTGTCTTCATAGTTCAGGCTGGATAACTACATGGGGGCAATTTCAGGCTGATATTTCCCTGCATGTTGCTTCCTCTCTATGCAATCACCAACAACACTAACGGGTAACAGTAAGACACTGCCGTAAACCGATCAACATTGAAACTATGGACAATTTAAAAGCCGATTATTAAAAACAAACACTTGGCAACAAATTATTAAAATATATCCTCTAGTGCACATGAAAGTCCTATAAAATCTAATCCATTATTTCAGACAACACTTTTAATACAGGAAATGTAAAAGTGGAAATGTACCAACAGAAGGCATATAAACTTAGGCCTCAACAAAAAGGAAAAAAACAGTTAAGGTATAGGTAAAAACAAGAAAATGTACAGAGGAAGACAGGAGCAGGCAATAACATAACACAAAATGAGCATAAAAGCAAGTCCAAACAAGAATAAAAGCCATACGCAAAAGTTATTAGAAGGTAATAAAACAAAAAGGGAATAATGCTTAAAAAGAATAAAAAGCTGAAATGATAGTAAAGCTTTAAGAGTTACTGATTCTGTGAACTGCACCTCCTCATTAAGTTTCAAAAGGTGAGAGGCCTTACTGATAAGAGATAGCATTTGATGTGCTCATCACTTTAATGCACTAAATAAAATTTCAGTTACAACAGAAAAACTTAAGACGATAAAATAGAACTTTAGAATTGTAGACATCACAGTTAGTGTTATTACATCCTTCAGGATGTGTACGTTAGTGTCGTGTTAGCTGGTGGTGTGGGATGGGGGGGGTGCTTCCACTGGACCATCCGCCTCACTAAAAAAATAACAAATCAACTACTGACAACAAGAACATCAAAAACAAAAATAAAGAACACTGAGATATTTCTGTATCAGTTGTTTTTTCCTCTTCTACAGCCTGATCCCTAATAAGTCCTCTGATTAGATTCCTCCATCGATACCAGTGGGTAGCCGTACTCACGCCATGGCGCTCAAAACAAACAGTTATTCAGCTCTGCCATTTGTTCTAAAGGTGTGGGGCTGGGAGAGCAGAGGAGAGGGAGGGTGGGAAACTTCAGCTGGGCTACTGTACATATCTGGGCCTTGATGTGGCAACAATGTGTTCAGCAGAGGACGGGTGCCGGAGTGTTGGGTCACTTCCTTCCTACTGAGGCTGAGAAAGAAGTGGGAGACCAGACGGACTAAGAGGCTGAAGCTGGACACTGATTTCAGATCAGCGTGTGGTCCTGTTTTTCGGTGGGGGAGAAGCTTGTCCTCAGTCAATGTGTGAGCAGAGGTAAAACTGCAGAGCGTGGGAGAGTGTGTAAGGAGAGGTGAGAGACACCTCGGCCCGTGTGAGAGCTGCACAGGTCCCTGAATGGACTCGATGCTTCACACAAACACACACACACACAAATGTACACACAGACCAGCCATCTATTAGTGTTACCTAACTAAGAGCTTGAACAATGACCAGCAGCTAAACTTCCTCGCTTTGTCTGCTCCCGTATAACTTCACAAGAGCTTTCAGACTGTTCTCACACAGACACACAAATACTTGTTTTGTTTCTCACTTTTACACACAAACACACATATGAGCACATGCATACGCAGATGGGTAGAAAGGAAAGAAATTAAGTGCTTCAGTATTCTACTCTGCAGCAAGCACGGTATGGGATTGGAAACATTTTGTGATACATTTGGGGGTGTCATTGTTCTTGAAACTAAGAAACTAAAGAGTAAAGAAATAATGTCAGTAAACACAAACAGAATAAAGATTCTACCACTTGCAGGTCTATCGTTGAAAACTTTCATTGTAATACTTTCAAAAACTTCAAATCTGCAACTAAAACCTGACAAAAGCAAGTGACAATTTCTCAAAACAACGTAAAACTACTTTTTCCACTTGCAAAGCTCGACTAAAATCACAAACCAAACTGAAGTGTAAAATTTAAAAGAAAAGCTAATGAGAATTTAACAACTATAATTCTGCTTCATCTGCATAATAATGTATTAGGAAACTTAAGCAGAGTAAGATAATGATCTAACAAATGTAAATAAAATCCAGCATGTGTTACTATACAAAACCAAAATGGAGAAGTCATCATAATCTACAGCTGAGACAGTTAATCAGAAATGCTGAGGCTGAGGAGGTCATTGACAAGGGAAGTGATGTCTGTAAAACCAACGACCTCTCTCACCCTGAACATCCATCAGTCATCGAAACCCTGGCAGCGAATCAGCTCCAGCTCTGCTCCCGCTGACCCTCAACTGATAAAGTGCGCATGCACACCCACCTACACACACAATGTAGTCACACCTGAATGGAAACTGTGTGTGTGTTTACGTGACTTGAATGACTGCAGCAGCATGGTCAGATTGTGAGGTCAGCTGTTTAGCAGACAAACGGACCGAAAGACAGGAAGGTGATGTGCCAGGCTGTGCCCTCTTGCCCCATTGCCAGAGTCTCCCATGGGTTCTTTTTAACTCAACTTTCACTTCACTTCAAATTGTAATTGTAATTAATTACCTCAGTGACAAGGTTCCAAGCAAACTATCAAATACAATCAAGAAAGTTATGGTTTTGTTCATTTTTAAGTGTACGCAAACAGTCAAAATCACTTGTATTCCTACATGGACCAGGTGTGTGTGTGTGTGTGATAATATAGAATTCACCTGCAGCGTCTTGTTCTATATCACAAAGATGAGGTACATACAAAGATAGTACCACTGATATGGCACTATTACAATTATATATTAATAATATACCATCAATGATCCAAAGCTAGAGAGAGGTTTTTGACTGTTTTTGGTGAGTCCGTCTTATCTACACACATGAGTCCGTAGTTAATGTATTTTGTTGCTACACTTAACGTTATAAACTCTGAAAAGTGCCTCCCAGTGTATTTGCATCAACATGTCAAGTATCTTGCATGGCTTTGGTTCATAATAATACAATATATTGAATGTATTGTAATTAAGCAGATTTTTGTTTGTCCTCGTCTCCCTACTCTATTTGATATATGAGAAATATTAGCACAGCCCTCTTTTAGCTCTTTTTTGTAAGAGGACATCCTGCTGATAAAACAGATTTATCTTACATACCAGGTATCCGAATGAAGGACCATCCATGGCGGGGGTACAGGCCCATTATACCCCCAGGGCATTGTGGGTGGAAGGAATTGGCCCTCGAAGACCAATCAGAGGCTAGCTCAGGAGAGCCGTAGAGGAAGCATTGCTTGAAGACCGTTCCACCTCCACTTCGTGTCACCCGCCACTCGTACTCGGCGCTTCGATCGTCACAATATCGCTCCATGGGAACTGCTGTCACCTTGGAAACCAAAAAAGATGCAGAGGGTTTTCTACTTCAGAAACAACATGATACAGTGTGATTTTGTGTCACAATTATGGACTATCCTTAAAGATTTCTGTTATGTTAAGTATGGAGGTTTTTGACTGCAAATCAAAAACTATAAAAATTTCACCATCCCTACAAAGAGACCTATCACTACTTTCTGTTAAGGGAAACTGCTGAAAAAAATGCTCGTTTCACTGAATCAGCAGCTTCTGTATATTTGTGTATGTATAGGAGGAGGACAACTGGTGGACAACCACAGCAAGAAGCCCTTTTTTAGAAGTTCTGTTTGTTTTAAATGCAGCTGGAAGCCACTGTGGTCACCCCCGCTTCCCAGCCACACACACAGACAAATGCACATTTCATAGATAAGACCTGGTCATTGTTGTAGGCCTACAAAAGCTGTGTGCACCGAGTTTCCCTCTTCCCTTTCCATGACCACCCAGAGACTTATTTGTCTCACAAGGGCCATCAAGCACACACACACACACAGTTCAACTGTCCACACAAAAGAGTGCAACAGACCAGTCCATTCTAGGGCCATTTACTGCTCACAAAAACACACACATACCCTGGGTGTGGCGGTGAGAAGGAACTTGGGTGGCAGTGTGGGCTGGCAGGACCGCAGTGTGGAAGCAGCAGAGTTTCGGTTGTGGATTGTCACGTCTGTGTGTCCCATGATGCCCGGTCTGACAGCTGTGAAAACTAGCTCCTGCAATGCATGTAAACACACAATTTTTTTTATACCATTTGAAATTGCAGGTGAAAACAACTGAAACTATTGCATTCTTGTACTGACTTTGTGACAATGACAGACAAAAAGAATGAAACAATGCAGAAGTACATAGATGCCCACAGAGGTTATTGAGTGCAGCTGCCATGGTTTCAAAACTGTTCCAGTGGTCTGTTTTATTGGCCTCATGTCTGAAATGTTATGCAAACATTGGCCAAATACTTAAAATATTATATAAAATGTACTATTATTACAGCTTATATGATTTGAACAGTGTATATCACAGGATAAACTGTGACCATATAATCTTTTCAGCACAGAATGTCGAGCCAAGACATTCTGTGGATTAAATGTGTATATTTTTAGCAAAGGTTATTGGAAAATATGACCTTTTATGGAGATAACCATGAATATTTTAAACATAATACAGTGGTAGGTGTTAAAGAATACTGTATGTGAGGGCTATGTGAATATTGATGAGTGGCAGGGTATAAGCGGTAGATACACAGTGCCATCTAATGGCAGAACTAAAAAAAAAAAAAAAAGAAAAGCTCAGTGGCCAAAGCAATTTGTCATTGTCCATGAAATGGATTGGCCATAATATATTGCATGAGTGCAGATACTTGTTTTTACATTCAATAGGTTTTCAAAGGTGCTACCATTTTTGTAAAGTAAAATTATGACTGGAATGATATTAGGGCTCTCTGAGTGAAAAATCTATTATCCACATTGGTGATGTATAGCTCAACTGGATGACGTTATCATTCTGTGTAAGTGGAGACTTTGAAAAAGCAGATTTAAAGCAATGTCAAAAAGTTCTAATGAATTGTCAACTTTCTCACATATCACAACACTTGATATGTTTCATAATGGCAAAGACAAAGAGAAAGCACACAGCCATAATCTCAGGAACAGTTGAGGAGATATTGACAGTTGCCTCAACAGGAGCAGAGGGGAGGCTGAAAACAACACTGACCACATTGTCAAGTCCACAGCCAGAATGAGCTTTGCAGAGAGTACAAGCACAGTGTGCCAACTATACGCAGCTTCAAAAGAAAAATGAGGAGTTGAAAATACTTGGCTACAACAGTGGGAGTGAGTAATTTCTAGAAGCTCAGTTGGGAGTCTGGGGTTAGCGTGGTCATGCAGTATACACATTAACTCTCCAGGTGTCTTTAAGTTTCACTTCAAGTTCTTTTCCCGTTAATGTGTCAACATTTTCTTATAATTCTCTGTTTTTTCATTCCATAAGCTGCTCTGGGGGGGAACCCAACACGCTGGGCAGCTGCCTGGCCATGATGAGGCCAGGGGAGGATGGAATTACCCCAACGGCATTTTTCCACCCAACAAGTTAAATTTGAATGGAGGGAAATGTGATATACATCTGCCATTGAGTGGTTTTATCTTTTTCAGCAATGCAAACAGATTATAATCACTTAGTAAAGATTCAGAAGAGACATAGGATTGTCATAGCTTGTAATATTTTAGCTGTTTTCAACTGTCTTAATCCCACAAATTATTAGATTTCCAAATATTGCCAAATATTGCAAAAAAAAACCCCAACTAAATATGTGCTGTCTCATTAAAATCAAGGGTCAAGTACGTATGAAACCTAATCTCGCTAAAGATATAATTTACAGATGGATAAATTACCAAACTAAACCACAAACTGCAAAAGGGTCTCCACACTAATGCGATAGGGGTCACCATGGAAATCCGTTCCTGTTTTTGTAAGGAAACTGTATTTTACTGTTATATCCCTGAAGCTTTCCAAAGCTTTCTTATACATGAGGGACAACAGGGATGGAGATAAATGTTGGACAGCAGAGTCCCTGGAGAGAGATCAAGGGTGGAAAGACAAGGGACCAAAGTGTTGCTGGGTCACAGGGTGATAAAGGGATTAGATTCCACACTGTATCCCAGAGGAGACAGAGGAAGCCTGGGGCAGAGAGCATTCTGTGTGGCCAAACACTGACTGATGCTCAAGGGAAAATTTCCGAAGAGTCAGCAGCTAATGCCTGATTGCTGCTGTTTGACCTATCTTTCACATAACCACATGTGCTGCAGATGGTGATGCAAAAGTATCATTTACACAGATTTATGTCTGTGTTTCTCACCTGGAAAACTGGGCTGGTTTGTGTGTTTGGAAAGGCAGTAGGTCTATTTAGCCACAGAATGAGGTCCCTGTGAGATAGACACTTATTCTTGCTTGCCCTTCCATCATGGACCTCCGCCTGCTCTGCTGCTTCGAGGCCAAACAGGCGTTGATAGTTGAGCCGATATGCAGCTTTCAGGGACAGAAAAAGCGCTAACCACCTTTGAAAACAGAAGAAAAAAAAGGAATCATAATAGGACTTGAGGAATCAGTAATATCTTTTAAATCAATTCTTAAAACAATTTTTTTTAGAAAGTTGCCGTCATGTTTCTTTTTAATGTTTGTATATTTAATTTGACCCTGTTTTGAGTATTCATTTGTAGCATTCGTGATGTTGTTTATTCCATTGTATGGTTCTGACAACATCATGTGATGTTTCCTTTAGCCCTCTCTACTACAATCCAGTCAAACCTAGTCATGTTTGTAGTACTCTGCAAACCTAGCTTTTAAAGGCGCTAGATAAAAATATTCTTATAAAAAAAAAAAAATACAGTGAAATCACTTCTACAAAAAAATAATTAAAAAAATAACCCAGAACGATAAAGTTAAGAGATTGATCCAGAGATGTGGACATAATTAAAGTGTTTATTTCAAAGTGTGACTTGACTACACATTGCACAACTTTATCTCCTAACTTTCAGACACCCACAGATCTGAAGATGAAACCTGAAGCCCACCTGGTTAAGGTGCCTTGCAGCATGAGATTGGACATCTCAGCAGGTGACACATCAATGAAGCGCAGGAAGGAGAAACAGCTTCCTTTATCATCACCTGGAGTAACAAACAGAATGACAAATGTGAGAACAGCAGGAATAAATACAAGGCAGCAAAGAAAACAAAAAGAGAAATAAAACTGGTTGGAAACCGAGGGGAATCTGAAGTTTTCAAATCTGATATCTTGGTTCTATGGTAAACTTTGTGTATACAGGGAATTTAAAAATGTATACGTGCTCACCTTTTCTGTGAAAAAGAGACTGTTGGATGTGATTTGGAGAAAAAGGAGACAGGAGCACTTGAAGTAATCTGAGGAGGATGCAGAGAGAAACACCACGGAATGTGAAGGCAAGAAAGAAGGTTTTGAAAATGGGGGTGGAAATATCAAACCATAGTCCAACCCACACTGTATGTGAAGAGCTTAGTCCCAAATGAGTAGACATCCAGAAACACTTAGTATATAAAAAAAAATAGCATCTACCCTTTTATACAGTCATTAAGAATGTAGTCTAATCAAAATAAGCTAAATTTTTTTATTGGAATGTGGAGTGTATTTATCCAAATCAAGACAAAGGTGTTTCAATAGAGTATCTCTGTGATACAACTTACTTGTTTTTGGCCTGATTGTGTGCTTGTAATAGGCCGTGACGGTACATGAACTTCGACATGACGTAGGGCTTGAGGGACATGTGGAAAGGAGAACGTGTCTCCTGGCGCTCAAACAAGTCAGGGTGGTTACACACCTACACACAACCATACAGAAAATGAAGTTATTGGAATATGCAAAGGAACTAGTTTCAGTGACACTCGGCAATACGACACTCATACTAATAGTATTTTCTCATATTTAAAACGGAAATATTCATATCAAGCTATAAATAATCAAATTACGAATAACTAGTCATAATGTTCCTGAAAACAAACAAACAAACAAACTATATTCCTACCTTCCTGAACTGCATGACCAGGTTCATGAGTGAGGAGGTGGTACTGTGAGCCTGTTGTGCTGTTCCCATTGACGATTGCAGCAGATCCTCAATAGAGATCTTGTTCCTCAGAGCTTTGTAGAGCAGTCTCTGCCGGGATGTTAGCTGACAGTAGGTCAGGATCTCAATCTGCAGGCAGACAGCAAACACAGGGTTTATAAAAAGCCAAACCAGACTCAAAACCCTGGTCTGTACAGGTCAAATAGACCAAGCAACTGAGATTGTCGACACTGAAATACAATGCTGCTGTTGCCTTGTTTGTCTTGTTGACATATAACCCTGTATGTACTGTTAGAGTAAAGATATCTTTCTACAATCTCTCATCTGCAAATGATTCAGCAATGAAAAAGTCGGTTTACATTGGCCAATAAGTTAGCATTGTGATGTAATATGGGGATAAAATTTAATTAAAATTACTGATAAATAAACCGCATCACTTTTGATTCAGCATGACTTTCATGTTTGTCTTGACAGCTCTCAAGAGTTTTCACATGGATTCAACCAAAATAAGCACGATTCACTCATTGCTCCACGACCTACATCAAAATCGCTGGTTTTATCAACTGTCATGTTTTTGACTCCAGAGAGACTCGACAACAACAAACCATAAAAACTGACATGAACCGTGACTGAACTTCAGCTACAATTGGCTCCAGTATGCTGACAAAACAAGAGAAACCAACAACAGTGAAGAAGAAAAGGAAGTGGGCTGGCAGGCCTGTATGTGGGTGAGAAAAGAAAGTGAAAAAGACAGATGTGGGGGGAGTGGTGAACTCTGCCATTCCTCTAACTTTGTGTATCGAGACTCCCACAGTGTATGAATGAGTATGTGTGCGGTGCGTGTGACAGCAAGAGACTCAGAGTCCAACATCTGTCAAGTGGATCTGCCAGCACAAGCATCACTCACAGGCCTGTTACGACACCTTCTGTGTCAGTAGGGCTGTATGCGGAGACAGATGGAGGCAGGGTGTAGGTTTAAGCAACAGAGGACAGATTTATGGCTACGTGACATTAATGTACGCAAGTATGCCTACTGGATTTTTTTTTTTTTTTGCATAGAGAAACATTTGGAATTCGAAAACAAAGTGAAATCTGCAGAATAAATACAGAAAATCCGTCTACCTTGTCGGAGAGCTCGTTTTCCACATCCTTTTTAATCCTACGCAGCATGAAAGGCTTTAGGATCATGTGCAGTCTGGAAAGTTGGTCTAAAACACACAAACATACACATACAGTATTTAGCTACAGAAAATACATTCAAAAGTGTTTATTTCTGGTTTTTAAGTGTATTTTTCAGAATTTATTACAATACTAGGACGCATATCCACGCTGACCATGACCTACAGGAAAGAATACGTTTCAAAAATCTCAAAACTATCACTTTATAATTACAAGGGCTACATAAAAGTAAAACAAATAAAATAATCTTCATACATACATACATATATATATACATACATATATATATATATATATATATATATATATATATATATATCTTTTTCATCTGTCAGTGTTGTTGTTTCAGCTGCGTGCTCATTACACAAAGCAACAATGGACATGTGCAAATTGGAGTGTGATGTGATTGTTTCTTAAATGTTGTTTTCCCTGTGTATATAAAGCCTCATAAATAAGCAAGTAAAACATTTTAGCGACCTAAAATGTTATTTACATGTGAATAAAGGGTCAAAAACAGGAAAAACATTCATTTTGCAAACATATTTGTATCCTTGCAATATAATAGCATCTGCCAACATCACACAGAGTGTTCGCAGCTGGAGAAATAGAAATAACTTCTGCTCAGGTTTAAGTGTTCAATGGGTATTGGAGAGCAACCTTTATTACTCACTTTCATCAATAGCAGACTTATTTTCAGCGTGGCTCTCGATGTCCTTGGAGAACCACTCGTTAAACTCTTCATGGGAATCAAACAACGTAGGCATGATGAAGTGGAGCAGCGCCCACAGCTGAGAGGCAGGAATAACATACCATTGTCAACAGTTCTGACTTACACAACATAACTCACATGAGTTGTACCACACAAATACATAAACCCTGGTGCAGGCGTATACACTCACGCATGCAGCTCACCTCAGCCATTGTGTTCTGAATGGGAGTCCCAGTGAGTAACAGCCTGTTTCGACACTGGAACTGCAGAAGGATTTTCCAGCGAACACTGAAAACACACAAAGAAGAGGTGAAGTGTGTAGATAGGGTACCAACTACATGACTTTAACATGTATACTGTGCATAATAACTTGACCTAATTACACTAGTTAATCAAACTGTCAGTACAATGTGTATCCATGTTTATGTTTCTCATTTCAAGACTGAAGCACATTTTCAGACCGTGGAAAGATTTGGAGCATATGTTGCATCTGACTTTTACCCACCCCTGTGTGTGGACGTGTGACAAGAGAAGGCAGGTGTAAATAATTAAATTAATTATCGAAAAAAAAACATGTTTTAAAGCCTTCGGTTTCATTTACAGGGAAAGTAAAAGGCAATCATCATTTTAGAGGGTGATGAAAAATTTGGAACTGTCAGTTTCGTAGATTGCATTAAGAGTGAATGAGATTGAAATATGCAATAACATTCTCATGGCACTGCAAAATCCATCAACAGTGCAGTTTGTCATTGGCATGTTTTCAGATGCTTTTCACAGAAACTCTCCCAGAAATAGATTGGAAGTGCATGTTGAAAGTTGAGCTATGTTCATGTTGTACCTGGTGCTGCTTTTCAGTGCCTGGGCTTCATCCAGAACCATATATTGCCATTTCACCCTCTGGAAGTACTTGACGTCCTGGACCACTAGCTGGTAACTGGTGATCACCACATGGAATGGTGCATTTTGTGTGTAAAGGGTTTTCTAAACACAAATACATACAAAGAGAAAATTAGTTGCAGCAGGAAAACACAAGACAATCCCAACACACCATGGATCATCTTAACAGAACTGCATCTTATCACTTTGTCTCTTATTTACCTGACTCCAGAACTTTCGGATCACTTTGCGATCATGAGGATTACCCCAGTATGGCAACACCTAATGAACAGGACAATAAAATGCTGTAAGCTAAAATAATTACAGTCATGGTTCAAACTGAACTGTTCACAAACACGGACATTCACAACAAACAGGTTAACAAAAAGAGTGATGCTGAAATGGAAATACTTAGGCAAAACATCATGTTTGAAACATTACTCACTTCTTGAATTGTTGATGTAGAACTTGAAATGATTTACACGTCATTACATCACTCACCACACACTGATATTCCATTGTTTTTAGTCAGTCTTGTAAGTGTTCAGGAAGCTTATCTTCAAATTGTGTAATAGGGTCTTTTCACACCTCATTAGCAAAATATACTAAAAATGATTTATTTTAAAACTAGCTGAGAAAATGGTCATAGTCGAGTGTTGAGAAGCAACAGAGTTCTACATATCAATGTGTATGTGTACACAAGTGTAGCCCACACGCTGATGTGTCTGATAGATCGCCGTTAGCTTACATGACGGCTGGTTAAGACACATAGTGCAACTACTCAACAGAACACTGCAGTAGTGAGTTACCAGGTATATGCTACAATACTGCCCTCTAATGAACACTGTATGTTTGCATCTCTGAGTGCTGTATTATAGACATCAATAGTATTTCTCACATAAGCAATACAGCTCTGCAAGCAGACCTAAAGAGAAGAAAAACATAAGAGGATGCCAAGTTTTCTGCAGATATATTTCCACAGATGTTTCCGTTGGCGTGTTCTCTCGGTGTCGTCAGAGATTCTCACCTTGAATTTGGGGACAAAGCGAGTAAACTCCTGATGCCAGTTGTTGAGTGTGGAAGCAGGAGAGATGATTAAGAATGGACCCCAGATGTTGTCTCTCTTTGCAGGAACAGAAAAGAGAATACACTGTCAGTCGCCACAACAGGTGTTCTTTCCACAGACAGATGTGTGAGCACCTGATAACAGGAAGCCTGACATGCACGTTCCTGCCAACAACAAGTCAAAACTGAAATGTTCACATTTCCACCGAATTCCATTCTGCCTCCCTTGGAAGTTGTGACATCAAAACATCTAGCTCATCAGTTGTTCGTGGCAATAAAAGCTAAAAATTCATTCAATGAAATATTCCAACAGCTGCAAATACCACAGCTAGAACCTAGGGAGTCCTTAAAGCATGCAGGTGCACAGATATATAGATTTCCAAATATTTTATGAGTTACTAACAATAGAGACAATTGAATGTTCCACAAAGCTCTTGCATGTGTGACAGAATTAATGTTGCTTCATGTCACCTCTGCTAAATGTGCCAGCAGGGCAATACTCTGAACTGTCTTCCCCAGTCCCATCTCATCAGCCAGGATTCCATTGATTCCCTGTGGAAAACAGCACAAAGCATGTTAATATATTAATTTGTAATCAAATAACAATGACAGACAAAAAAACAAAGTAGCTGGGAATTTTTTAACAACTTCAAAATATGTCCATTTTCTGCTACTACATGTAGACCTGAAAATTTCATAACAGTTTACTGGATTTTTGAGTGTAAATCTCAACACTATCCAAGTAAAATGCTACAGTAGGCTGGTAAATCTACAAAAGGGTTTGTCAAAGATGAAAGTGGTGAAAAAATTATTCAACATGTATTTTTTTTCTGGAGATGGTGATAGAACGAGATGGGGAATCGGGTATTTTGCTTCTTTCTCATTTCTGTTACGAAACGCATGTACAGAATGAATGTACATTTATTTTGGTCTTTGTTATTATTCATCAACTACTTGGAAAAACAAGGTGCAATTGGCTTCAAATCTGTTATTTTCAACAGTCTATCATGCAGTGGTCTAAAACCCGATCATGTCACTCCAGTACTGACCATATCAGATAAATAAAGTATTAAGAGAAACAATTTCAACTTTGTTACTAAATGAATGTAATTTTCACCAGAAGACATTAAACCCCCAGTCTATCAAGCTACATAATAAACAGAAAAGAAATGTGACAAAAGGGACCTCTATAGCTAGTGACCATACCTTAGTGATGTAATGGCTGTGAGGGTGTTAACTGGGAGGGGTGGGGGACACACATTAGTGAATGTATCTTTGTCCTAACTCTATTTGAAATTATGGAATTAATGTTTTTGGTTGTTTATTGTAGTATGAATGTGTTTCTGATTAGGGGGTGTTGCATTAGGAATGGGCAGTATGGCCAAAAATTTATATCTCGGTATAATTTGAGCCACTGGTGGTATACGGTATATATCACGGTATAGTACTTTTGTGGGATACTATACATAAATAATAAGTAAACTATAAATAACACCAGAACAGCTTGTTAGTGTTCATATAGCTCCAAGTGCAGTCTTTCATATTTTTGCAGACTTTCTTTGTATTCATAGCACAACACATCTCAATGGTAGCAATCACTGTAGCAGCACTTAGCATGCAAAATTTCGTTAGCGAAATCACTAATGAAATTGTTTGTAAGTCTGAACAGTCATTTTAATTGCTCACAGCAATCAGATACCATGACTAATAGTAACTCAACTGGATAACATACATAGTTATTAAGGTGTTTTAAATTTAAGGCAGTGTTAACGTTTAGCACAACTGTTTTGTTGTCATCATATACCCTATGGCTGTCATGGCTCGCGTTTCAGACACCCTGTAAAATAAATTGTAGAGTCCTGAATCGAAATGTGTTGGCATCACATACCAATAGTACACTACATAAACTATAAAGTTTATATTTGTAGCTTATTTAAACGAAATGCTTCTGCTAACAGCATCTCGGAAGACTGTGGTGCTAGCTGCTTCTTAGAGGCAGCCGGCGGACGTTCTAAACTTTGCATTACTGGCATCTACAGGATGGACAGTAGAACAGTTTGGCAAGAATCTCGACAGTGGACAAAAAAAACCTTCATAAGGTATGATACATTCCATACCACCCATTCCTATATTGCATGTTGTTTTTATCTGTATTGTCTGTTGATGCTGTCTTTTCTTATAGTGCTGCAACCTCCCTGTTACCAAGACAAATTTCTCCCTGGTGGAGACTAATGAAGAAACCTAACCTAACCTAAAACCAAGACTGGACATTAATGCAGCACAAACATTAATTTCATATTTCAATCAACTTTAACACCAATCAAAGTTGCATTTAATATATTTTAAGACTGTTGGATTTTTAAGTTTTTTTGGGGGGTATGTGAAAGACCCACAAAAACCTCAAACTCTTCAAGCAACTACAGCTCTGGGTGGTGAGACATAAAGGTACCTGTTCATAGAGGTTGGCCAGCCAGTTCATGCCCTTGAGTTGGTAACCCTTCAGTTTGCCATTGAAGATTGTGGGCTGAGGAATGTCTTCGCCTGCCTGGATGGATGGATTGGACAGACTATAGCTCTCTCCGAACCCAGAGGTGGGAGCTAAAGACAGCCCACTTGCTGCGTGCAAAGATGCACTACGGCTGTCCTTAGCCTCCTCGTCAAACATCCGTGTCTAAAGTGAGAAGGTTTGTGGTTAGGACAGAAGTTGCTTACATTGAAAACAAATATTTGTGTGTGCATGCATCAACTTACTCTATCTTGGTGAATCTGGTAAGCCTCTTTAGCATTCCTGAGGGCCTGGGACTTGTAGTATTCACTATCTGAAATTGCATACAGTCAGTCAGTGCACAAAACCACAAAACTTGGAAACCTTTTACAATATACAAAAGCAATGCAATAGCATTTTCCCCTAATTATTGACACACAATGAAATCTTGAGGTGTCATAATTAAAAACCACTCAACTGGGAGAAACAGTAGATCACTGATCCCCTTCATCTTTTAAACAATAATAATAATAATAATAGCAATGCTATAAAGAAAACAGAGATCAAGAGGTAGTGAACTGTGACACTGACAGTATAGTTTGTTAACAGTCAAAAAAACATACAAATGTAATATGAGAATAGACAAGTATCAATAATGTCTCTTGAACTTCAGTGAGCTATTTATACCATAATCCTCTTGTCCCATGTTGACCATGACACCTCCTCCAATATCAATTTGTCTCTGGGCACCAGCGTCCTCAAGCTTTCTAAGAATTTCCTCCTGGGCTGCATCTCCACCTGGACCCCCCACGCTGGCTTTACCACTCATGAAATGAGCATATAGCTCTGTCTGGGTGATGAGGAAGTTCAGTTTACGCTGCTGGCGCTTGGCCTGTGTGAGAGAGTGAATATTACATCATCACTCAAGCTGCTCAAGATGTAATATATATCCCATATAACCGGAAGGTATCATTTGTGATTTATTTTCAAAAGTTAGGAAAATGTCAATTGGAAAAGTCTGATCAAGTCAACTGAAGTACTACCTCTCTCATTTCCTCATCAAGTTTACGTTGCTCCAAGGCCTCCTTCTCGGCTCTCTTCCTGTGCTCTTTTTCCACTTTGTCATACTTTTTCCAATAAAGCATCATCTCCTTTGTCAGTCGTCGTGCCCGTGGTAATGTCTCCTTACAGTTCTTCTGGGCCTGAAGAGCAGCACGCCGAACCTCTCGCATGCACTGATGAGCCAGCTAGGCAAAGGAAAAAAAAAAAAAAAACATGGAATGTACAGAAATGTAGCTGTTAATTATTATTTGACAGTGTTTTAGAATAAACCATTTAAAAGCTTAAATGATGACTAAAGATGATAAACATATGTGACTTACCTTTTTAGCATTTGTCAACACCAGATTCTTAGCGGAGGTTTTTTGCTTAAAAGTCTACAAAACAAAAACAAAAATCATTCAACCTGAGCATTCCTTATAAACATGTTGCCATTAATCTTAATACAACCATTATCAGAATACAAACCTTAGGCATCTCTTTTTTGGCAATGGTAAGCCAGACTTTACGTCGTCGTGCATTCAACTGTTCTACAGTTAAATGTTTTTTCTTCACCACAGGCAGTGGAGCATCATGGGAGAACTTAGCAAAGACCTTGGTGACATAAGGTCTTCCTTCATCCACAAACTCTCCCTCTCCTCGCTTCTTCTTTTTCTTTACCTTCTTTAGCTTGGCTAAACACAGAAAAGTAAATCCTCAGGATCAATGAATTTAAGACATAGTCCTCTTATTCCAATTTTGATCATATTGATTTGATTTCTGGCGTTTACCCTTGAATTTTTTCTCATCTTTGATTTTCTTCTTCTTTGGGCCCAGTAGGTGGCGCTGTTGCTCATAGAAAGGGTCATGAGTAGAAAGGAGTCCAGTGCTGTAGTACTGATACTGATGAAGCTACAAAGAGGTAACAACAGAAGAATCAAAGGCAGCACAAGAGCGAATGTCAATGTAAATGTATGTACAGTTATTACTTTAAAATGTGTTTTGTGTACCTCATTGTCAGAGTGGAACTTGCTCTGATGCTGTCTGGTGTAACGGTGTAACCTCAGCATGTCATGCAATTCCTCCCGAGACAAGCTGAAGTCAGAATCATCCGAGTCTGTGTCAGAATCTGTGGTGTCATCACTTAATAGGATATTCTACAGAAGATGAAAGGCAAACATAACTAAAACAAACTGACAGCAGAGATGAATCCAAGGAATAAGGTAGATGGAACAGTGAAACACTGGAGTATGTCTGGAAAATACCTTCAGCCATTTCCTATTTTTCTTCAACTTGGTGAAATTGTAATGGCTCGTTTTATCTGCCTTTTGGTCTGTAAAGATTAAATGACAAGAAAGAACGATACAGACCAAGTTTTAAAAAGTATTTCTTTATGAGCTAGTGATGAATGATAAGCTGCATTTTCATCATCAATGAAACATAAAAATACATGATAAACACAATGCAAAAGATGAACCATGCAATAAACTACAAAACCATTTTTCAATCATTCTTTCGTTTACCATACTCAGCTCCAACTGTATTTGGTCAGATAAAGCCTAAAGAACCTGTAGGGTAGAAACGTTGCCATGCCCACTGTAATGGAAAATTTATATTACACCATATGTTAGTACTTCATCTTGAAGTGTTGTAGAAGTACTACATCTATGTTGAAGTATAGGGCCATCCAGGCCAGAACATCAAAACTGGCCAACAGTCTGTACCCACAGGCTGTTCGACTATTGAACTCTGCCCCCCCCCATGGACAAATAACCACATCCAGCATCAATAAGAACTGAACTGGTTTGCACTGCTGCAGAATGTCACTACTATTTCCTTCCGATCCATTATACTGTCTAGTTTCTGCACTCTAGTCCGAACTGTTATCTTAATATTGCTCTGCACTTCAACACCAACGTGACCTCATTTTTACTCTGCTGCTACATATTTGTGCACTTTTATGTCCTGGACTGTGTTGATGTTTACACATACTACTTGCACTTTATTATCTATATTATTTTAATGTGTGGAGGCTCAAAACTGAGTTTCGTTGTGTTTTTGTATCAATGACAATATATATTCTGAAATCTATCATATTATGGGGTAATAAAAATGTTCCATTACCCCACTAAACTACACACTAAAAATGCTATTGTCACAATAATGAACACATTGCAGTATTCATGCAGACCTAGTGTTAACTATATTTTCCATGACTAAATGTAATATGTGTAGAAGGAAAATAATTCCAAATGTGCCAGTATTAAGGTCTACCTAATATCAATCAGAAGAAGCATAGTGGACCAATGGATGTATCTCACCTTTACTTTGTAACAGGACTCCGTTGAGGGGCTTACCCTCCGCCAACACATCCGCCTGTTCACATGACTCACTTTTTATAGTCAATGTTGTATGCTGACTGGAGGAATCCAGGGACAGCCCTGTCCCCAGTGCACAATCACTGTCATCACTATCATCACTGCAATATGAAAACACAAAACACAGCTCTGACACCACCCTATATATGCATTCTTTTAAGCTTGCAATTGATACATTTCCTCTCGGTCTATGAGAAACAATTGAAGTTGTACCTGGTTACGTCTTTATTAAAGATGTTAGCTGTTTGTCGCAAGAAGGTGTCTAGCTTCAGGGACCTTTCTAGGCGCTGCAGGTAGAGAGGTTTGGCCAGGCCAGAGCTCCCCGATGACCCAACCTCCAGTCGGCCACCCTGCCCTGACGCCATATGGCACAGACACCTCTACCCCACAGGGTAGCAACTTACTGATTGGTAAAAGTAGAAAGGGGAGAAGGTTAGGCTTGGTTAAAAATGGGCCATGTAGATGTTCAAACAGCTTCAAAGTTTAAATTGTTGACGAGATGTCCCAAGTACTGTATCTAGCTCCTATGTTTGTTAGGAAGAACACGACAATGGCATCTGGTTCATTGTAGATATTAAAAATTACATACCTTCTCAGAAAGGGATGTCATTATTCTTGGCCCAAGACTACCACTGACACAAAGGTGAATTACTCTAGAAAAGATGATACCCACAATGACAAACTGATATACAATTAATTCTTGGTGACATGAGATGTTCCACTTCATGGTCTCTTTATTGATGGCTTCATTTGTATTGACTTAAATGAACGTAATGCGATTTATGTTGGTACTTATTTTATTAATTCGCTATTACATAGCCTTATGGCATCATACATGTAAACATATGTATGCATGTAATTTTCATCATGTTTATATAAATGGCTATTTGAATATATGTAGATGGTATGGCTTAATCACTATTCCTAAATATGCAATCTGATTAAGTATTAATAAAATTGCAAAACTATTTTATTAGGTGGATCGTGTGTGATTATTTTGACAGTGACAAGACAGTGGCTAAACTTCTTTCAGTTGTCCTTGTTAATTAATAATCACTATCGGATTTATTTTGGTCAGCGAGTCCACACATGACAGAGGGTGACAAGTTTTCGTTTGGAAAATGAAAACAAAAAAGTAGTTTTATAGAATCATAATCGCATTTCCCTTCCATCGTGTGGTGAAGATTGGCTAGCTAGTTAGCTAATCTAAGCTAGCAGCAGCCGCTAATGCTAACCTTGATTGAAACGTTTCGCTGTAGGTTTGGGAAGCTAAACAACCATTAGCCGCTCTACTGTGTACACTGCTAGCACTGTCTCAGATCAAGGATAGAAAAGGGTCAAGGTGCGGGTATGCATACAATGACAGCTTAATTATTTATGTAGGGAAAAAATAAATTTCAACTAATAATGTACGTGTTTTTCCTACAGAACAAGCCTGTGTTTTGGAAGTATTGTCCGCTGGCTATCTTGCCTATGTAGCTTTTCATCAATAACGTTAGCTTATCAATTACTCGGGCGTTTTGACATAGACGTCCTCTCGTACCATTAATATGAAGTATTCAAATCGGCTCTGTCTCTTTAAGGCCACCACCTCCAAGCCTAAACAATGTATTAAGATATGATTTTGGATAAATAGCAGTGCTTTAGCTGTTTAGTCGCGACAGCAAGGCCCTCCGCCCGCGCCTCTCGTATTCTCGCTGCAGATACGAGCGGGGACTCGGTTGCCTGGTGAACGAATGATCCCCATGTTTTAATTCTTTCTCCCTCCCGGCCATCTTCCCCCATTGCTCCTTCGCCATAACAACCACTACGGAGTCTCTCACCTCGACCCCGTGTCCCCCTTTTCGTCTCTCTCGTCGCTGCTGCCGACTCTCGGTTCTCTGACTCCAAAATGGCGGTTTGGGGCGCCGAGCGAGTCTGTGAGCTTTGAGTCGGCAGCAACAGCAGAGAGGCGGCCACTTTCTGTTACTGAGAGAGCAGAGACACGACGCCATGGCGAGGTTACAGCAAGGAGCAGGCTGGTTAATCAAGCCCAGATAGACAGACGCTCGTCCGTGTTGTCTCTTGTGACCAAACTCCGATAAAATTTCAACATGTCAGTCTCATTAATGCAATAAGCAACATTTTCACAACATATACCAAAGAGGGACATGTATGGAGAATAACAATAAATCTATCGATATATTTCCGATCTCGATTATCAGTGTCTGCTTACTGCGAAGATTACCGAGCGACGTCTTACGTCATCCGAAGGGAACTCCGTTTAGGGTAGTGAGGCAGGACATGAGGAAATGTGACTATAATAAAGAATATTTCCACTTAAAAAGATGGGTATCAATCACAAAACTAAAATACAGAAAATACTTTAGAGATGTTTTTGCATTTCTAATTCTAGCAGTACTGATGATGCGACACAGCAGAGCAATAACTTACAAGGAATGTCAAAACTTCTGTGACCTTTCAAGGACTGATGATACAAGTCTCATGACTATTCACAAGTTTCATACTTATCAACAACGATCCGTCACTTTAGCCAATTTATTATCCAAGAGTTAATTTCATTATCACTTCAAACAGTCAGAAAAAACAGTTCTAAATATTACAATAATTATTGAAAATTCAAAATAGATTAAAAATGATCTAAAATCAAAGAAAAAGCCTTAAGTTCATCCCATGTGTAATTACACTTCACTGTCATAGGCTTGTTCCCCTTTTTGTGATTTTATTTGTTTATAATTTTATTTACTGATGGAAAAATACACAGCTGCAGAAGGCATTTCACAATCATAGTAGAAAGTTTCCACTCAAAAAAAACATAGAACTTTTACAACAACATAGTTAAAAACAAACTGAAACATAATAGTTGAAGAACAACATGAATTATATATCTAAAATAAAAAAGACAAAACAAAAAGGGGGGTTGGATAGAACACAATAAGGATACCTACAGTATGTACCATGAAAAGACTAGAACCCAACTAATGCTGTTTTGTGAATTTATTTATAAAATGAAAAAAACTTTTAGTACTTTTGGGGTGATATTAAACATATAAAAACATGTTTAATGTTTCAGTTTTAGAATGGCATAGTATGTTTTTACATTGAGAGGTTAAAGTCATTCATAGACTTAAGGCAATGTTATGTACTTCACTGGTGTTTTCCAGCTTTTCTGAATGTATGCGGTCTGAATTTCACAGCTTTTTAAATTGTTATATAGCCTCTGCTTAACGTGTTTTTATGTTGATCCATATCTTTAACATTTGGTAATGATTTCTGGTTTATAGTGTATATTGAATATGACTTATTGAAATTTCACTTTTAAGTGTCAGGTATCTAGGCAGGTAGTTACACAGGAGTTGCCTGTAAGTGAGACGGCCCTGACACAAGCAGTTATTTGGATCAGTATTATCTGTAACATGCTTTTATTCAAAATAATAATCACAATAAGCAACAATTAGAACTGAAAAGCTTTAATGTGCCACAGTTCAATCTAAAATAGTGAAAATCTCAAATAAAAGTGCTGATCTTCACAGTTTATCAGATATTACAGAGCTGCAATGCAAAGATGCTTAACTGAACAAAGAGACACAGATGATGTCTTAGTGCAGGTTATAATGGACGAAACAAATGCAAAAACTAATACAGCTAACCGATTAGTGACGAGTCTTCAAATCATTTCCTGTTATAATCAGAGATTTAGGCACATATACAACACTATGGCATTATTTTACATCACCACATCCTGAATCACTGCTCACAATGTTAATTCATGTCCAACCTAAATGTATTCAAATAACCTTTAGATACAGTGACCTTTGAAGAGAACAGCTGAAGCTTGTACAATCGTTCAGCAATAGGCACAACCATCAGGCAACCAGGTGAACATCTGTACTACTAAACAGGTCAGTCATATGGGAGATGCGGTTTTCTAAACATACAGTATATATAGTGGCCAGTATTAGTGTATTGAAATAGTTGTGATGTCATTCATAGCCAGCTGGATTTCTCCTCCTCAAATTTCTGTGGATCAATGAAAGGTTTGTCAATGGACTTGATTATTAGTTCTCCACAGTACACACATTCTGATGCAATGATATCATCGATGTCTGATTTTATTTGCTCTCGGCTTGTGCCTGGATTGCCCTTTCCCAGACTGGAAGAGTCTCCATCGTCCTTTGGAGTCGGGCGGTGCCGGGACTTTGAGGACTGGGTTGCTGCGGCTAGCTTTTTCTGCAACTCCTCCAGACGAGTTTGTTTGTACACTGAGAGGTGAGGAGTGACTTCCTACAAGACAGACATAAAAGATTGTTATTATGATATTAAGTGTGTCAGCTGTGTTTGTGAGACTGAATCAAAGACAAGCAAAGACTGCTATTTTCTGCACCTGAAACAAGCAGTCGTAGTGGAACATGTGTCCACACAGGAACAAATAGAAGGGCCTGTTGAGTAGGGGGAAGTCACAAGCAGCACACTTTTCCTGAGAATCCACCATCCCATACTTGTTCCTCATTTCCTGGATGTCTTCTCTGATGCGTTTGGCGCTCTCGGTGGCCTCCTCCATTTCCTGCTTCAGCTCTTCAATGTGCTGGTTGTATTCTTCCAGGGAGCTGCAGATGGCCTCCTGAAAATCCATAATCACCAGGAGGATGAATTAAACTGATACAAAATGTTTTAGGAACACTTCTATGCTTTGTCTTTTCAAACATTATTACTATGATAATTTTTCTTAAAGATTCTGTAATCCCTGAATTTCACAATTGCAGAACAAATTTCACCTTTTGTGTTGTCAAAGAAACCTTGAAAATGTACTATGATTGAGTATGAAACCACTTTATACTTTTATCACATGGATAACATTACTTCCAATGATCAATGCTTTGCTATAAATTAACTATGGTTATGTAATATATACATACATTTTCTTTTTTGTCATCTGTTCATTTCAATATACTTTTTCAGACGAGTCAGTAATAACTACTCTTTCTATGTATGTGAAAATTAACAGACCTTAAAGTGGTCAATGGTAACAAAGTCTGGAAAGAAGGGCAGGATGTCTTCAATCTTGAGGAGGTTACAGCTGGACAGACAGTTCATGGCTTTCTTCACATCTTTTTCTTCTTGGACCACATGTCGGGCAATCTTCAGCCAAAGTTTTTTCCTGAGCTCCTCATCATCCTCAGGCAGATCTGCACACGATTTGGCCAAGTCTACGTCAACCTAAGGATGATTAAAAACAATGTCAATATTTATCAAAATGTTTTGAATATCTGTCTAAATATAAGTTTAGAGGGTATGGATGACATATAAGTTATTTTGTGATTTAATACCGTTCCTTTATATACAATGTTGACCCAAGACAAGACACAGCAACTTACTTGTAAAGCAAGATCCACTGCTTCTTCATACAGCTCCATAATCTTATAAACCAGTACACAGGCCTGGAGGTAGCCATGCTCAGCACACAGCCTGAGGGCGTACTTCAGGTCATAGTGGATCTCTGAGGCATGTGTTCCTGCCTGCTCTAGATACCAGAGCAGAGAGTCGGGCTTATATTTTGCATAAAGCGACAGCAGATAGTTGTGGATGGCTTCCTCTGTCACATTCAGCTCATACACACAGAACTCCATGTACCGGATGGTTTCGCTGATCTGCTGGGTGCTGCCCATCTGGCTGTAGTTCATCAGAGCTGGGATGAGCTTCTTTGGGTCCAGCCGCTTGCCCATCTGAATCCAGGCATCTACCACTTTTTTGGGAATATGCTGCATGAGCACGGGAGAAAATTTGTAGAAAAGCTTCTCGTCACAGTGTTT
This sequence comes from Siphamia tubifer, assembly GCA_020466265.1. Taxonomy (NCBI): domain Eukaryota; kingdom Metazoa; phylum Chordata; class Actinopteri; order Kurtiformes; family Apogonidae; genus Siphamia; species Siphamia tubifer. Next base: position 22,103,108 of record CM035805.1, read on the forward strand.
GGAGAGCACATCCAGAGCAGCACTATAGTCATCATGTTGGCAGTAGTGGGATATCACCCTCTCATAGTCCTGCATGACAACAGAGAAGTAAACCATGTCGTCCACATTTCCGTGGCTGGCCAACAAGTCGTAGATGGTGCTGCGATTGTTGAACAGGCAGTCTTTGTGCTTGGAACTGTTAAGGAACTGACGGAACTCATCGCGGGTCTCTTGGAAAATGATGGTGTTGCCGTCGCTCTCCAGCTGGCCAAGGCGGTTTAAGTAGAGCTCTGCTAGCCAGGTAACCAGCAAGGTGATCTGTGTTCTTTCATTTGGTTTCAAATTATTTAATTTCTTCAGTAAGAACTCCTTCAGGGCTTCCTCTTGTTTGGCCTCGATGAATTTGAGAGCTATCTCCTCAAAGTAGTTTTGCGTTAATGCATAGCACTTGGCGCTCTCCAGGAATCGCTTATTCTGGAAACAGTGCTCAGCCTCCCTCGCCAGCACCATGTCCATGCACTCAGGCCGGTCACGGCAGTATTCTTTGGCCAGATCGAATTTACTCATGCTCATGTACATCTGCCACACATCTCTGGCCTCCCGCTGGATGTGATACCGGAAGACGGCACGCTCAGTGTAGATCCAGACCAACCCACCAACTGGGTCTTTGATCATTCTCTTGAGCAAGCCAAATTTATCTGGGAACACATCTTCATAGACCACCTGTCCGTTTAGAGTGCAGATGGCCTTAACTCGGTCATGGAGCAAGAGCAAGAAGTGGAACTGCGTCAGCACAATAGAGATGGGTTTATTGAAACTGAGGTCAATGTCCGTGGTGTACTCCCATACCTGTTTAGAGCAACAAAGTGAAAACAAGTAATTATTAGACATAACTTTTAGATGCACGAGTTAACAACTAATCTCTAATAACTAATCTCTCATGCTCAATTATCAATTAGACCATGTGTAATATGAACCATTCAAGATTTCTTTTGACATATTTTGCAATATTGTATTTACTAATGTGAACAGACTTATGTAACTTCTAAGTTAACTACAGCTATAAAAACTGCCAATAGGTTGATGTATATGTAGGAAATTCAACTCAAATTTTGAGCAAATACCCTCATGTTTAATCCCAAGTTCTTCAATACCTCTATGTTCCTTTGCAGTAGCAATCCTATTTACTGTGCACTTTGAAATGTTTGCAAAAAGACCAAACAAACACATACCCCTTTCCCCTCATCAGCAACCTAGTGCTAGTGGCCTTGTTGCAGACACTCTAAAAACCTGTTAGCTTGTCCATTGGCAGGAAGCTCCATGCAGCTACTCTAACACATTTGGACTTGTTGACCTACTTTGTCACGTAATTTTACCAATATATTTTGTATTGTATAGTATGTCAGTTCTGTGCAGTAGATGCCTGAATGGAGGAATGTGATGAATTAAGTGTTTTGTTTTTTAATCAATGAGCATTTTTAAAAACATTTAAGTACCTGCACATCGCTCAGCAGAGAATCAGGCCTGACATAATCCAACTGACCGTAGAGGACTCCGTTACCCATCATCCAAGCAAAAGCCTTGGGGGAGGTACGAAGCTTTGAGGTGTAGAAAGTGATCTCACTGTAGCCCATGTTAGCTGGGAACTCCTGGAAACTCGGAAGGAGATCCTGGTTCTGGGTAAAGATGGAGCTGAAGCCTTGCTGCTCTGATCCCTCGGCCACTTTACCTACAAACTGGAAAAGACGTTTGCGGGTGGTGGCGATGATGAAGTATTTGTTCTCCAATCCCCGCTCTACTTCCAGGCAGCAGACTGGTGCAGGCTTTCCATCCTCCTCTAGGGAGTGGATCTGCCTCAGAGAAAAAGAAATCTGTATTGGTAAACTTTATGCAAGAAGAAAAACCCATATACATTTGTCTCATGGACAAATCTCTACAATATATACTATATGAAATATGTAAATCTGATTCTTTTGTTGAACAATACATATTCGTTACAAAGTCCTGTTACATCCTAGTAAAAGGAGAACTGGCACAATCTTCAAATATTAGTTGATGATTAATTTAGATATTAATGATTTAATTGTCTTTATTTGGTAAATTGTTCACCTACTTTACTACAAAAAAGGTAGTATTTATTAACACATATGCAGTACAACTACATGAACAGGAAGATTAATTTTATGGTAGTGAACACTGGAACATACAAATAAACAGCATGTGTCATACCCTTTTAAGCTTGTGAAGACAAACATCAGAACATGGACATTAGCAAAAATAACTGAAAAATATACAAACAAAAGACTGATACCAGTAGAAGCAAAGCACCTTAAGATAATAATTATCTTTTACACGCGTGGCAGAAAAATTTTAAACTCTAGAACATGACAATGAAATAATCATTTAAGAGTTTAAAAACGTAACTGGAGGTCATTATCACAATTATACAAAATAATTGGATTTTGTTCAGATAATCACAATGAGAAGATCATCTCCTGACAGACCGGGTCATAAATAAATTCTCCTGCGATTCAAATTCTGTCCTTCATTGAAAAACTAAATACTCTCTTCATGGAGCACGTACTTTATACTGATGACACTACAAAAACCAAACACAGTTACAAAGGTTTCTTTGACTTAAACGGCATTTCTCTCTGACCTGTTTGAAGTATTGGTCTGGATTTGTGTTGAACAGGCTGCCTTCAGTTGCTGAGATTTCAGCCTCAAAGATGATGCCATGACTGGTACCGACGAGGATGGGCCCTGTGTTCGTCTCATTGCCCAACAGCTTGTTCCAACCCACACTCTCGATAAGGTGTCCTCTCCAGCGAGACAAACTGCGCACCTTCTGGGTATTCCTGTTAAGGTACATACACTCACTGGTTGTCAGGCTGATCAGAAGATGGGAGCCTGTAAAGGGGAAACACACAGATGGAGAATATAACTCCTTTTGTTAATAACTCATAACAATGACATAACCACAACAATCTTGTACATTATGCAATAGAATCAGGCGTCCAGTTTATGAGCTTGGGGTGCCACTTACTCCTGCCTGTAACATTTGTATTTCAACACATAAAAATCTCAATCTGACATCTATATATTACCTGTTGGATCCAGGAACAGTTTGTGCACTTTACTGTCATCTTTCCTTCCTAATTCAATTTGATTAGGCTGATCTGGTTTGGCCAGGTCAATTCTACAAGGAAAAATAGGTGACATTTGTATCAGTATCCATGACTCAAACAGTAAATGAGTACTAATCACAGTGAGCACAAGCCAATCAAAATGTCACAATCACTAGTCATTAACACAAAGATTTAAGTTTTTATGATAAGTGTTATTTGCCTCAGCAGAGTGTCCTTTCCCAGACTCATGCAAAGCTGATTGTTGCAAACAGCAAGGTGGTTTATCTTCTCTGGTGGGGTGAAATCAATCCGCTGTTTGTTGAATATCGGTTTCTCTTCTTCCAGTCGCACGTTCACAAATCCTACGGAAACCAATGCAAGTCAGTGAACGCAGGCCATCACCAAAACGTCTACATTATGTATACGAGGGTTTTATTGCATTTTTTAAACACAACAGTGCATGCAGTTGATGACCATTTTCAGAGAACAGTCAAATACAAACCCAAAATGACAGCGTGAAGGCTGGAACCAGAACACGTTATATTAGACTTTCAATATATATTAGTCGAAGTGGTGCTTAACCAGCCTGGTTTGAAGGTACTGTGTGTCTTTGCCATCACCACTTGTCCTACCTGAATGTGTTATCCCTATGTTGGTAGACGACATGCGGCTGTGCTGTGGTGCACCTTGCCTGGTGTTCTGAGAGTCCTCGTACTCGTCAAGAATTGAAGCCATAGCTGACTGTACCTTATGTAAAAAAAAAACTACAAGCTGAAATAAATGAGTAAGTTCCCCACGTAGGTAAAGTAAAGGTGCGAAGTAAACCCTAAAACAACATGGCTAAACAGTTAGCTAGCTAGCTTTCACGATTACTTGCAAATGACTCGCCGCTCTATGTCACACCGCGTGCATCTCAAAACAAAACAAATCCTCATTATATGCAGAGTGTCATTTTTACTATGTAAGGCAGAAACGCGAAAATATTAAAATTCACTCATTCATAATACAACAGCTATCGAAGACATACTAGCTTCCGACTCCACAGCACAGGGTGGGCATGGTCAGGTGACACGGAGTCATGTGATCACAGTGAATGTAGTGTGAGTTCTTTGGCGCGAGGGGGCACAGTTGGTCTATTTCTTTCTTTCTTTCTTTCTTTCTTTCTTTCTTTCTTTCTTTCTTTCTTTCTTTCTTTCTTTCTTTCTTTCTTTCTTTCTTTCTTTCTTTCTTTCTTTCTTTCTTTCTTTATTGTAAAATACTCTATAACGTTACCATTATTTTAAAATGGTATTTCAAATGTCATTGCTCAGTCTTTTCATATAAATTATTCTATTGTTGGATACATATATATATATATATATATATATATATATATATATATATATATATATATATATATATATATATATATATATATATATATATATATATATATATATATATATATATATATATATATATATATATATATATATATATATATATATATATATATATATATATATGGCTCTCGTTCATTCTTTTTTTTGTTTCTGAAGGTGGGAGTGTCTATGCAAATCACAACCTGTCTGAGCACCAGGTCTCTGTAAATACCCAACCCACACATGTCGTTTGTCACTGAGAACAGGAAAATGTGAGAACCCGTCATCCAGTGGGACAGTCCGATCGCTCAGCTGACACAGTACACAGCAGTACACTGAGGACAGAAGGAGAGTCTGTGGGCTGATCAGAAGTTTAATGTTTGGCCCGACATGCCACCTCACATGGATTACTTCTACCACGAGTCCCGAGCACCCTCTGCGTGCGGGCTGACCCGGGAGGATGAGCTGGACCCCGGTGTGATCAGCTGTATGTTGGTCGGAGACGGAGCCGTCGGAAAGACTAGTATGATCATCAGCTACACATCCAATGGATACCCAACTGAGTACAAACAGACAGGCTTTGATGTCTTCTCCGGTGAGTGATCAAACTTATATTCACTTTTATTAGTATTCTTCTTATAGTCTTCTGTTGACAGTAGAAGTGCTTCAGTAAAAGTTAGTATATGTTATATTTGCTTTGGTTTGTATCTGTATGTTGTGTCAGTGCATTGATATTTGTGGTAATAATCCCTGATTAAATTTTTACCTTATTGCCAACAGGTCAGGTCCAAGTAGAAGGATCTCCAGTCAAAGTTCAGCTTCTGGACACAGCCGGACAGGTAAGAGTTGTTTCTTAGACACAGTTTTACAGTGTGACGTTTATTCATTAAATGTGTGGATTAAAAAAATATATATATCAAAATAATGATAATAAATAAATAATTCTGTCATATGCACACAATTACAAAAAGTATCACCATGTACACTGCAATACCCTGCTAGAAATAAGCCTAATATTCCTAAATCTGATTAATTTGGTTTATATTGAAAAAAAAAAAAAAACCTGCCAATGGGGTAAGAAAAAAGCAACACAGTCTGTCAACAATATAAACATGACATGCCTTTAAAAACAGACAAGCATGTTAGAATTTTTGCAAACTGCCTAGTACAAGAAAAAAAACACCTTGATTTTAGCTGGAAAATATTGTTTATGTAAAAAGAAAATGTTGGCAAGCTTTTTCCTGAGACAAATCTTGTAAAAAGAAGGCTTTTTTCACTTTTCTCAAAATATATATTTTTTTTGCAGTGTACATAACATGTGTTCATGGGTGTCTGATTTCTATGTTAGTTAAAAAGATTGCTTATAAAGGTGGCCTTTGGTATCATATTGCTTCATCCAGTGTATGATTAAGTATCAGAATTTCATCCTTCCACTCTGTCACGTTCATGGATGATGTTATTCTGACACTGCTGTGAGTCAGGTTCTTTCACTCAGTCCTTGATCATGTTTGTACAAAGCTGTGATTGACACTGCTTTCTTTCATGACTTTCCATTCAGGAAGAATTTGATGAAATTCGGGCCCTGTCTTACGCTCACACTGACGTCTTCCTCCTATGCTTCAGTATGGTCAACCCAACCTCATTTCACAACATCACTAAGAAGTGGGTTCCAGAGATCCGGTCTCATAACCCGTCCTCTCCGATTGTTCTGGTTGGGACTCAGTCAGACCTCTTATTGGACGTTAACGTCCTCATCAACCTGGATCGCTCTAAAGTCACACCGGTGCCCAGCTCCCGGGCCAGGAACATGGCAGACAAGATCAGAGCTACGGACTACATTGAGTGTTCATCACTTACGCAAAAGAACTTGAAGGAAGCATTTGATGCAGCTATTTTTGCTGCCATCAAGAACAAAGCCCGTAAGAGCAAAAAGAGGAGGTTCTCTGACAGGCGCACCAAAGCCTTCTCAAGATGCAGCTGGAAGAAGTTCTTCTGCTTCATCTGAACTCAGACTGTTGACCCTGTGGGTTGCGGACAGAATGTTATTTGCAAAATTATTACTTTTGCGAACTGTCGGAGCTCTAACCTGTTGCAGTTTAACTCCATTCCCTGTTATGTGCTTGACTCAGTTTAGTCTGGGATGCCAAATGGTGCAAGAGAAGCAGAACAAGAACACAAACAGCACTGGGTATTCACACCTGTGAGAGCTGAAGAAGTGATTCTGGGTTATTTTCAGATGGAGTTGGGTTTCATTCACTCAGGACAGTGGTGTTGTTTACATTCTAGTCAAATGTTTGATTGTGTACGTATGTATGGTCAACAGAAAAACCCAGTCTTCTCGTTTTTAGATGAATTCATGCACACATATACATGTGAGTCATGGAAGTGTGTAGGCGTGAGTTTAGAGAATGTGAGAGTGGATCAAGATCTTGAGGAAGAGAACAAACAAAACAAGCTGCCAAAGAGAGAAAAGCCAGACCATGATGTAAATGCTTATAATTTGCATGGTGTTCTTTGCAGGCTTTAATATAATCAAGAAGGAAACAGAAAGTGTCAGGGCTGTGTTTGAGCACATGGGCGTTCGCCAATTCTCTGTTGTACTCTTGCTATGCCACCTTTATATCCACAGCTGCTGCAAGTTCAAGGTGTAGTTTAAGAGCAATATTTTTAAATGTGTGTGTGTGTGTGTGTGTGTGTGTGTGAGAGAGAGCTCCCCTGGCTGCTTTTTTGTGTGTGTTTGAGTTAATCAACTGACATCTTGGTTATGCCCTTATTTCATTGTTATTGAAATTCTATCAATTTATTTAAGATTTATGAGGCAGGATGATGTGTTTATGACAAATCCAAAACAAATGTTTCCTCTGGTTTAATCTCCTCACCGCCACAGGAACTTGATTGAAACCCCTGTTGTTTAAGGTGAAAGGTTGCAGTAGAGCGGTAGCCTTTGGCTTTGTATTTCAATCAATCTGCATTTCTAAAAGGAAACATGGCAGGACTCCTTGACTTCCACCATGATGCTCCACGTATCACAATCAGCCCAACTCGAGCTTTTATTATATTTAACTTTTTTTGTTTGTTTGTTTGTTTACGTGTCAAGTATGTTTGGATTTACAAAACACTAAACAACCACTGCTTAAATGTAGGTGTGTTTAAAAAAAAAAGATGTTTCTTAATAGCCCTGTGCTTCTGATATACTGTCTAAACAACACAGTGTATAAATAGATATGTGGATGTGTAGACGGAAAGTGACGAGAGCCAGGGTTAGGCTTCATTATGCTTCTTGTGGAAGTCACTCAAATGTGTATCCTGTTCTGTTTGTAAAAACAGCAAGTTAGTGATAATTATGTAATGAATTGTCTCCAGAATCTCCTTTTCTTACACTTTATATAAATGTCACTAATTTCAGCTCTAAACTGTGTAAAAAAAAGACTTTTTACATGTTGGGAGTTAAATGATACAAATAAATTAAGTGCAAATGACAGCTCTTGTGTTATGTATATTTTTAGAATAGCTTACTAGCTTGGCTTATATATGCAATTCACAAAAAAGGATTACTTACCTTGTCTGCTGGTACAGTCTGTTTTACATTCAAGGAAGAGTTCTGAAAGAGCACAGGCACTGTTCTCCACAGGAAGTCAGAGTTGTCAACGTGGCCACTCCAGGTATTTTTCCTGCAGCGTGTCTTTGTCCATGGATATGATAAATAAACTCTGGCTTCCAGCTGTGTATTGGGTCGACCAATTCTAATGCAATCCACATGACTGGGGATTGGGTTTGGCAGCACCATGCTGTGACTGAAAGCAGTTTGATTGTGACTTTTTGACATGGAAAAGTTGGTGGCATTCATAGTCTGATTAAGTCAAATTCATTAATTAAGAATAAACAGCAGTTGAGTTCTGATTTATTCCAACTTCTTAGGACACATTGTTTGTTAAGATTGACAAAATAATTCTGGGTTGATGGGTCTAATTAGAAAAAAAAAACTATTAGCTTTTTATTCTATAGAAATAAACACAAACATACGATTTGTCAAAGGAAAAATTAAATAGAGGAAGATTGTAAAGCACATTTAGACCTGGTGTTTGTTCAGAGCAGACTGGATGAGCGAAAAAGATGGGGGAAAAAAAACCAAAAAAACCCCACACTTACTCCATTATATTCCCCAATCTGTTTGCCATTAGTCAGTGTGCAGCCCATCACACAGTTTATCTGTCAGGGTCTGTTTGAACGGCTGTTATCGATGGCGTAAAGCAGGACATCCCACATCTCAGGCCAATGACCTCAGATGGAGAGGTCACAAGGGAAAAGTAATGTTTTGTCATCGGACACCCAGACATGAGTGGACTCTGAACTTACTGAACTTTGATGTGACTGAAAGAAGTGATAGCATAAGGATTGTGTGTGGAGCAAAAGTCATTATTATTGAATTATTATTCAAATAATCCTTTGTTTTTGATTTTACCTTGTGCATATCTTATATCACCTGTATATATCCTTCTTATATTCCATCTACCTCTAGTATATGGTCAAGTTTTTGTATATTTTAGTATTTCTTTGTAGTTTTGTATATTGTCAATATTTTTCAGTATCATTTTGATATTTTTATAGTTGTTCTTTTTGCATGTAGCATTTGCTGCGAAACATCAAAAGAGCTGCTAAACAACTTTTATTGTTACTGTAACAGTGACAATAAAGACCTATTCTCTTCTATTCACTACTGCATTAATGTAGACGTTACTTTTTCCCCCAATCTACACGCCGATTTAAACTACTTTACAATATTGTTGGTACTTTAATCTACTGCAGTTTATCATATTCAACATCTGTTTTAGCCCTTTGTTGGTCATAAACATAGATTTATTAATGATTTTACTGACCCTAAATTTAATTAAAGTATTAAAACTCAAACATTACTCCATCAATCTTATCAACATAATTTGTGACTTGGTTCAAATGACATGTATTAACTCTTTGCGTTTGTGTCATTAGCGATTAGCATTAGCAATTAGCATTAGCATTTCATGACCCTTTACTATCATCTCTAGCCATTTGGTTTAGCATGAATACCAAAGTATGTCTGAAACATGATGAGGATTATTTATGTAAAATAGACTCCGTAAAAAAAGTTAATAAAGTGGAAAAAAAAATCTAACTTACCTGCAATTTTGTGCCCAAAAGAAAAGATCATAGCAGATGTGTTGTCACGGTTATGATCTTCCTTCGTGGTACACTAGCATGAGCTGAATATATCACTGACTGCCCAAGAACTTTGGTGTCAAAGGACTTAAATTTCGATTAGATATGACGATTACCTCTACCAAATGGTTGAGCTGACCAACAAAGGGTTAAGCATCTCCTTAAACTAAAGGTCAATTTGTCATGAGTGCAGAAAAACAGGCCTGTTTTCAGCTTCATGACTATTTTACAGATTTTAATTAAGCACACTATTAGGAGTAGGAGGATTTTTTTCAACCCATAAAGGAACACTTAATCATTCAGTTTTCAATTAGCATTTAATTTAAACACTTCTAGAAATGTACATCACATTATATTATGTTGACAAAACATAATGTAATAAACAGTGTACCTAAATAGTCCCAAATATACAGTCAAATAAAATGTACCGTATTTGACTCAGAAATATAAGAGTAGAAGTGTACATTTGCACACAATGGAGAGCACCTCAAATTCATTCACTGAAAAAAGTAAAACATTGTATCAACTTAAAAAATCGTCTTAAATTTTTGACTTTTTATCTCATAATTTGGACTTTTATTTAATAATTTAGATTTTTTTGTCATGATTTTGACTTTTTTATCTTATAATTATAACATTTTATCTCATAATTTTGACTTTTTATCTCATAATTTTGACTTTTTATACCATGATTTGGACTTTATCTCACAATTTTGACTTTTTATTTCATAATTTTTATTTTTAAATTTTTTATCTCATGATATTCACTTTAACTCATGATTTAGACTTTTTATGCCCACACATAAAAAAAAATCTAGTTGAGTGAACCAAATTAATTTACATAGGATTAGGGTTATTTTAATTTCATTTGATTCACTTGACTAGATGTTTTTATGCGTGACTTATTGAAGAAGAATTTTTAAATTAATTCAATATTTATTTTTTTCAGTGTTCATGAGGATATTCCTTTGGTGGAAAATGAACATTTGACAGATTATGTATTAGTTTAAAGGTATTGCTGCTTATTTAGTCAAATTATTGTACAAAATAAGACAATGACAAGTCCAAAAACAAATAGCAACATGATATAAATCATTGTAAACAAACTTTCAAAGTTACATAATATACTTGAAAGACACACCGACAGTGAACAATAAAGTCATGCCTCTAACTGTCAACATCAAATATAATTTACAGTTTGTCCTCCTAGTTTTCATGTCATACGACTTATCAGAGCTGTTTAGGGAGTTCTACCAGTTTACCAAATTAACCCTAAAAAGACTTAAACAGCTCTTAGTAACTAGATCTAAACTGTTCAATAACTTTTGCACCAATAATCTTATTAATGCATTGAAATAAATCCAGTAAAATGAAGTTTCTCAGCTTTTCATTAGTATCAGATATGATTCATCTGGATGTTCTTTAGTGAACATGGAAACACTGTCATTTCATGCAGCACTGACTCATACTGTTTGACATGTGAGATACTGGGTTTATCTTCAGTTACTGATATATTTAGCTTTTTTTTTTTTTTTTTTTTTTTAACTTTTCAGTGGTTTTAACTGAACTTTTGAGAAAATGCACATGGTCAGTGACTTACATGTGGTAAAATCCCTGATTTTTATAGAAATTTTTTTTCCTGTATGTTATTTTTATTTTTCTTGGTGGATTTTTTTTGCAGGGATTGAGTTGGTTTGTTGTATATTTTAAATACATTGAACTTAACTAAAATATAGAGGATAATATATAATAAATGATCTCATAATTATTTGTTATGTTCAAGAAATCATTATGTGCATTTTTATTTTGGCTCTAATTCAGGGGGGGAGTCATGTATGTGCATGAGTACGTATGTATGTGTATATATAGTTATGTATTTTTTGTTTCTTTTTTCTCCACCCGTTTGAAATCATGAATTGTGTAGCTTAAGATGCATAGTAGGCGGGCATTAACAAGCTTTTCTTCTGCTGAACCTTTTTCAGTCAAATTCTGTTTAGTGTTTTTGCTGCTTTGAAGTGAATATATGACTAGAAATAAACTAAACTAAACTAAAAATCATGAAGAATCACATTTTGCACTCTTTGCAAATAAATACTGTGATACAAGACTAACCAAAATTCAGTGTTCTGCAAAAAAAAATACTTTGGAAACCACCAAAAATAGTTTGCTACAGGTTACATGGTCTAGATCAGGGGTGTCAAACTCATTTTAGTCCAGGGACCACATTCAGCTAAATTTGATCTGAAGTAGGCCGAACCAGTAAAAATATCCAAAGTATAATATAAAATAATGTCAAGTCCAAAATTGTCGCTCTGTTTTAAAGCAAAAAAAAAAAAAAACATTATAAAAACAAACAATATTAGGCTTTAGTTTATAATTTACACACTACATATATACAAAATATTTAGTAATAGGTGGAATATTATTAAAATTGTAATTATTTTTCTTAAGTCGTTTCCAATTTTTTGTATTTGTTCAGATTTTTTTTGAGAAATTATACTTTTAGTGTTACTAAATGAAAAAAAATTGACATTTACAAAGAGTTTTTTTTTACTTGTGATTATGTAGATATCAATTATTATGAGACAGAATTGGTCTGAATGTAGACCATGAACTTAAATGATTTATATCTTAGTGTAATTTTTGCATTATATAAATCTATCCAAAGGGCCAGATTGAACCCTTAGGCGGGCCAGATTTGACCCCCGGGCCGCATGTTTGACCTCTGGTCTAGATTATCCTTGATTTCAATCTGTCAAATAATCTAGATGCTTGTGTTCCTGCCTTATTGTTGAAGCCTGATGTTATCTAGAGGAAGTGTCCACTTCTGAGATGGCAAGATGTATTAGATCTGTACGACCTCTTTCTATGACCTTGTGATTTATATAACTGCACGAATACATATAAAAACAGCTTAATCACTTTTAGCTTTATTTGTGCATATTTTTTTTTTTACAAGAAAGACAACAAATACATGTTACAATACAGTCACTGCGGGTTATAAAGCTGCATATTCTCAGTTTTGGTATAGTTATTAAATAATGTAATTTAATCAGAATATATTTTTTAATTCCCTAAACATAAAATACACCATGTGAGTGACATAAATCAAAAGTTGTATATAATATCATGAGATAAATTAGCTTATTTCTAGAATTTTGAGTTTTGGTTTTCCGTCAACAACATATATCTGACAGTCATATTCACATTCTTATACTTTAATGAGAGAAAAACATGTTTTTATATCAGAATAGAGTACATTTCTATATGATTGTAGGGATGTGCACTTCAGTGGAACTTTGAAATCTATATAAATTCTGTGGCCAGGCAATTTAAATTGTGCAAATAATATACTACTTTACTTTGCAAAGTGAATCAATTATATTTATATGACATTACATGTACATTAGGCTCTTTAAAACGGCCTATAAAGTCTTCTTTGATGTAATGTTACCGTTAAGTCAAGAGGAAGAAAAATGGATGTTTTCCACAGAATGAACCCATGTTCAGCTTTGTGTGAGGGCAGGTGAAGGTCAGCAGTGTTATGGTTGTTACCATGTTAAAAGGTAACAGTCATGGGTCAAAGAGAACAGTGGGAATCACCGACTGTTCTGTGTTATTTATGAGGTTTTTTTCCACTGATACCTAATGACAAAACACAGATGTTCTACACAACCCTTTGAACAGATAAGGTCGTACTCTGTCTTATTAGTATAGTATAGTGTAGTATAGTATAGTATAGTATAGTATAGTATAGTATAGTATAGTATAGTACAGTACAGTACAGTACAGTATAGTATAGTATAGTACAGTACAGTACAGTATAGTATAGTATAGTATAGTATAGTATAGTATAGTATAGTATAGTATAGTATAGTATAGTATAGTATAGTGTAGTATAGTATAGTATAGTATAGTATAGTATAGTATAGTATAGTATAGTATAGTATAGTATAGTATAGTATAATAGGGGAAAAGACTACTCACTTTAGTAGCTGACACATGATATACACACAGACAGTTGTACTGTTTGTGCAGTTGTTGCACACTCATTGAGCAATCTTAAGGGCCATGTTGGACTGGTTTTAGGTTCCCAGGAGTCAGTGAAGTGAGTGACTCCTTCTCCTCCTCCTCCTCCTCCTCCTCTTCCTCCTTCTCAGGGTTAGTCATATATTTGTATCATCTTCAGGCACAGGTTTGGTCCTCCTCCTCCTCCCAGGATCCCCTAATTTAATTTTTATTTTTTGTGTGTGTGATTGTGTCAGGTGTAGTCATCCAGCTCGTCCTTCTGGCCCTGAGCCAGTTTCACTCTCTCTGGGTTTCACTGTAGTCGTAGGTTGGCAAAGAGTCATGGGAATCAGCAGGTGCACAGACAGGTCTGCCTGGCTCAGGACGCTGCCGATTGGCTCATAGCTGGGGCTCCTCGGTCATTCACAGTGGCGGTTTGAGCAGTTACGCTTTGGAGAAGACTTGGCAGGACTCACTGTGTCTAATTCACACAAGTATATGAAGAACTTTTTTGTTGTTATCGCTGTGAATATTCCCCCATTAATGAAGTGATTGTGTATTTGTCAAAATCTCTCAGGTGTGACTTAATAAATACATACATATATTATAAGATTATAAAGTTAGTAGATATTAAAGTTGTCACCTAAGCACAAAATACATGTGTTACTTCTACTACACATCCAAACTACACAAGCAAGATATATGGCATCATAAAAAAAAAAAAAAAAGAAAAAGTAGAGTGAAAACCGCCCCAAAAAAACTCATGCTGTCAAAACATAAACTGTCAGTTTCGGTGTAGAGCAAAGCCAATGAGAGTCGTCCCAGTTCCGGGCTGTGAGTGCGCCTCAGGGCAACAACAATTATTCCTGTCCCACAGTTAACAGCTTTATTTAGCCAGTACAAATCTACTGGGATAGTTAGTCATGTATTCAACTAAAAAAAAAAAACACACATGCAAACAAGCTCACACAGCAACAAACCATGTAATGAATAATCACAAGACTTTGCTCAGTTTTCAATGCAAGTCACTCACACCAGAATGAGTTCTTTTTCAGGCTTTATCTCATCAGTTTTGCTTTTTATCTATGCGTTCATTACAGGCGGACATAATGACTTTGGGTGATTATCAGTGATCATAGTTGTTCAAAGCTGGGGTGCATGTAGCTTTTGTAATGAGGCTGCTAAAGTTCGTGTTTAGAATGAAGAGGTTGATTAGCACTTCAAACAACATGCCTCAGGTGTCATTATTGATGACCCATATACGACCAAGACTTCATCAACTGGGGAACGCAATTGAATCCCAACACTGTGAGAAAGCAGTGAAATTAACTGTTGTGTTTGTGGTGTAAAAAGAGAAGGCTCATATTGATTCACTTAATTCTAAGCCAATTTTATAGGCGGCGTAGACATAAAAAAAAAGAAAGCCGACAATAAAAGAGAAACAACCCTGAATAGGAGAAAGACGAGTACGCTGATGTCAACAACACAAGTTATAAAAGACAGAAATAAGTAGGGCAGAATCCTGACGGTTAAGAATAATATCATAGAGTTTAAAGGCAAAAACTAACATTTGTGTTTGATATGTCCTTGTGATATACCAAATGACAAAGTATTCTGATATAGTGGTGAAAAAAAAAGGCTTTGGACACCCCATGTATTTGTGATATATTAGATTAAAAGTGATTAAGTCACTGATTGTTCCCTTCTCCAAACCCACATGCTTCTTTCTGCACATGCTCTGTTCTTTCGAAGTCAAAACTGGATGTTTCAGGAGAAAAACATCCAGGACACAACGTGTTCAAACTGTCATTAAGGTACTTTTTTTTTTTGTTATGAGCAAAAAACAAAAATAAAAACATCATTTGTAACCTGAAAAATATTTTCCTGCATGATAATATTGGAAACTGTAAAATTTTCCCCCCACTACTATATACAGACAACAACGGAAATGAAGAACCAGTGCGCCGGTTTATTTATGTTACTAGAAATTAGAAATATACACTGAATTAATTTTGTTTTGAGACACATTCCTCTTCTTATTCCAATTTACATATGTCAGTAATCATCTTTTACCTTGCATAGTCCCAATTACACATTATCTATCATGTTAAAAATCAACATTTTTTTCCTAGTTATTTCACAAGAAAAGGTAAAATTACTTAACCCATAAGGACCTAAACAACCATAAATAATGCAAACCATCAACTAATCTAAACTGTTTAATACCTGTCGATCCACTAATTCTATCAATGCATTTAAATAACTGGTGTTAAATTCAGTTTTGGATCTTTTCATGGTCAGACATGATGCATTTGAACGTTCAGAGGTTCTGTACACAGTCAATTTTGCAGTGTTAAATCAACTCTTAGAGAGTTTATTTAACTTTTTCTAGAGTGTATTTGGTCCCATTGTCTCCAAATTAACACTGCAAAATCTACAGTGTAGTTACTGTGGAAACACTGTCACCGATTCACCAGTAAATACCATGGAGTTGGATCAATCACAGTGGATGGAGACAGTGGGTTTATATTCAGTTAATGATATAATGTTCCTGAAAAGGTTAGTTTTTCTTCTATTTTCTTAGTTTTTTGTATAATATCCCTCAATTTGAATTTAAGTTTTTTTATTATAATCAACATGATCAATGAATTAAATATAATAAAGGACCAGATTATCACTGAAAAACAGCAAAAAAAACAAACCCCAGGCACAACAAACCCCGCCCCCCTTGCACACATTTTACCTGATTTGTCCCATCTCCTATTATTATTAAAACACATTTTTGGTGACTGTGCCCTTTGACCTACATTCACCAAAATTTAATGGGATCTATTCTGGACGACCTCGCACCCTTCCAGAAAATTGTATAGTAATTGGTCCAGTGCTTTTTCTGTAAAGCTGCTGACAAACAAACAAATGAAAACGCCACGTGGAGTATGGTAACTTCGCAAATCATATGAAATCTGCGATCTTGTCCAATCACAAATACATCATTATCAGTTGTTACCATGTTAAATCACCAACACATGTCCTGATCCTTATGGAATCAGCTTCCCTTTAACCTTATGGAATCAGCTTCCCTTTAATATTAAAAACGCCGAAACAGTCTCTACATTTAAAATTAGGCTTAAAACATTCCTGTTTGAGAAAGCCTATGGTCAGGTTAGTTAAAAATTATGTGACTCATATATCATATATACATGATGTATGAGTCACAGTTCAGTCTAGGCTGCCCTAGGAGTTAGAATGCTGGGGGAAGTACAGACACTGAGTTCTTTCTTCTCTTTCTCTTCCTCACATCTGTTTCTGTAATTTTTATAACATATCTTTCTTACCAAGTCTGTTCATGACTAGTCACCTGGTGTCCCCTTTCCCCCCTCCCCCCCTGGGGGGAGTGGTGGCTCTCGTGACAGTGCCTGCACGGGAGCCATGGACGACAGGATCTGGAGTATCTCGCCTGTGCTGACCTGTGACCCCGGACCACCGCCCCTGCCTGTCTGGACCAGCCCCCCTTCCTGCATTTATACATGGACGTTCATCTATAGCTTGTCCGTCCATGGGAGTGGATCTCTCCTTCAATGTGGTTCTCCTCAAGATTTCTTCTTTTTCCCACTGGGTTTGGAAGTTTTTTCTTGCCGAGAAGGAGGGTCTAAGGACAGGGGATGCCTGGGACTTTTCATGTATTTCTGTAGTTGATTATGTTTTTGTAAAGCCCTCTGAGACGACTTTGTTGTGATTTAGGGCTTTATAAATAAAATTGAATTGAATTGAACATGTTGAAAACGGCAAATCTCTGCTGTGACCTTGATGTGAAAATTCAATATGGCGTCAGCCCGGAAGTAGTGAGTTGATTCAGCTGACATTTGGTCTGTTTCTGCCTTATATGTATCTCCTTGTTTATGCCAAATTTCAGAAAAACCCATCAACAATTTGTGACGCTAGAGTGTGAAAAGAGGAAATGTGTACGGACAGACAGACAAACAGACAAACCGTTAAAGTAGCATAACTTCACAAATCTCTGATTCACAAAACGTTAACAAGTGGTGACAGGTATAACCCTCCACTCACCAAAATATAATGGGATCTATTCTGGACCACGTTGTACCTTTTCTCAAAATTTCATGAAAATTGGTCCAGTAGTGTTTGTGTAAAGCTGCTGACAGACAGACAGACAAACAGACAAACGGACTCAAAAACAATGACAGAACCAGTTGATATGGTTACAGTAGGTCTGTACGTCAAGAAAATAAAATGTTGGACATCATTCTAATTACCCCACCCCCGAAGGGGAGAGGGGTATTGTGTTTGAGAACGTTTGTCTGTCAGTCTGTCTGTCCGTTTGTTTGTAAGCAGGTTCATGCAAAAACTACTGGATCAAGTTCCATGAAATTGAGGTGGTCCAAAATAGATCCCATTACATTTTGGTGAATGTAGGTCAAAGGTCAATATCACAGTCACCAAAAATGTGTTTTTGCAATGATAAGAGATAGGGCAAATCAGGTAAAGTGTGTGTGTGTGTGTGTGTGTGGTTAATATTTTATACAGTAACTTCAGGTTCAGACGAGAACATTATAAAAAACTTGCCCTGAACTTTGCCTTGTCCTAGTCTGAACCTAAACTTGTGAAGTTTGTGTTTTTCTCCAAGTCACTTTGTAACTTGGGACCATATAAAATAAAAGTTTACTTATTTATTTCCACATTAGTTTAAAAACAAATAGCTGTTTGTTACTATAATGACTAGGGCTGCACAGTAAATAAAGTCACAATCACAATGTCAGTCAGTGTTATTGTATGACTGCAAAAGGTTGCAAGGTCCAGTGTGTATCGGCTGATTTATTTTATTAAATTTTTTTAATTCAGTGACATAAAGCAAACAGAGACACTGTGTAAAATATGCAAAATTAAAAAAGGAGCTTCCTCAAAACCAAAATAACTTATTTATTTATATGAGTACTAGTTAAGGTTAGCATATGTGAGACATTTATAAATAGAATCTCTGCATTTTTTATGATAAATAAAAGCAAATAACCTCAAATCATAATATAGTCCTGAAATATTTGACTTTTTTTTTTTTTTAACCAAATTAAACTTAAAGCACTTTTTTACACTTCTTGTGATGGATGTTTCTCATATTGTCATGGAGCTGTGTTGGTTTTATTACAATATATTTGTTTTACCGTTTGTTCTTTCATTGTTGTTTTGTTGTTACCTGCATAATAATAATAATATAACTCCCATAATAATCATTTTTGGACATACATATTGTACATATTTATTTACTTCTTCACCTTAAGATATATATTCTTACTATGTATATATGTTTGTTGTTTGGTTGATTTAATTGTTACATGGCCAAACATAATCTAAACTCTACTAAACGATACCATTTAGATGTTTTATCACTTATCCAGACCAAATTATTCCATCACAGTCCAGTCCAGACACCATTAATAACACAGGCTGACATAATCTGTCTAAAATGTGAGTGATGGTGAAGTCACTGAAGGCATCGTGATTGTTTTCCACACACTCCCCTCTTTGCAGGAATCATTTGTCACCTCAGTCTCTAGAAGATTACCAATAAACAACTGGGTCATCTTCCCACAATAGACAGTACTGATTAACTTTGTCAGATCTTTAGACCTTCCTCTGGTTTTTGCTTTTTGTTGTGGGTTTTTGATGGATAAGGGAAGATGAGTGTGTGGTTGGAGGCAGTGGGAGTGATGATAGTATCATGTGTGAGATACAGATTAGTTGTAGGTTAACCTCGTACTACTTTAATTTATTTAGAGTTATCAAAAAAATAACTGAGGCAGATTAACTACATAAAGTGAAGACTGTTAATTTGATTATAGGATCGAAAATAACTATGATACAAATGAGTGATATTAAATCAAATTGTTGTAATAGTCTGAAAAAGTAAAACATTGAATCAACTTAAATATCTTCAATTTTGACTATTTTTATTTCATGATTTTGACTTTTTAATCATCACACCTAAAAAAATGTAGTTGAGTGAACCAAATTGAATTGCATAGGGTGGGGGTTATTTTAATTTAATTTGATTCACTCAACTCGATTTTTTTTGTGTGTGACCTATTGAAGAAGAATTTTTAAGTTGATTCAATGTTTTATTTTTTTCAGTACAATTAATACAATTTTCCAATCTCAGGCTTGTAGATCATTTGATTGATGCTACTGATTAGTTATTCCGGTCAAATATACATATACATATATACACACACACATATATATATATATATATATATATATATATATATATATATATATATATATATATATATATATATATATATATATATATATATATATAAATTTATTCTCTCTCTTTTCATCTTGGCACTCCTGATAATGTTTTGTTTGTTTTTAATCTCACCAGGTCCCAAGCACCCTAAATAGCCAAGAGAAATTAAAAATGCATGCCATGCAAGAGTTTGTGTCTCAGGGGGTTAAAAATGAGAAAAATACACTTGAGAAGATGATGATTATTCCAGTGTTCATGTGCAAAAAAGTCAGTCAGGTTGAGTTCAAGCACGTTATGTTTGCGTAGCACCTGAAACAAGACTACATTATATTCTTCTTTCTTTCATATTATGATAATAAAAGAGATGATGGTACCCTGAGCAGGAACACTTGAGTTTTGTGTAATTGCCGTTTATCAAAGATGCATCTTAATCTGGAGCGCGACAAAATCAGATATGAACAGACTAAATAAAAAAATCTATATATTACAGTTTCAGTGTTTTTCATTGAAGTGACAGTTAATCATGTTAGGAGGGAACAGAGACTTTCATTTGTTTTTAGGGATCGTGTCATTTGATTGGATATAGGTTTGGGTGTGTCCATGTCTGGGAATCAAGGGGGTGAGGTGTTCTCACAGAGGCGGTGAAGTGGAGGGAGGGGGGGGGGGGGTTGTTGAGGACACGGGATGTTGTGACATCCACGGTGCGCACATGGTGGCAGTGAAGCAAGTGAGGGCATGATGCTGCCCTTTTCTATTCCCATTTACCCACACACAAAGAAGTACACGCACACAACAAACAAACAGCCGTAGGAATGAGGTAATAATAAGAATTCAGTTCAATTTGATTTCAAACTCACAAAATCATCAAAACTTCAAGGCATCAACCAACATGGAGTGGGAAGAAGTATAACATATAGACTCCCACCCCCCTTTTTACTAAGTAATAACGAAATAAATTCTGCTTCCCATGCTTTCTGTCTATTCACCATTAATTTACACAATCAACTTTTTGTTAAGTAGATTTATATTAACTTTAGATCTACTACAAATACAGATTTTAATAGATGCGATAATATCTCCTAATCATGTTAGTCTGTATTAATGTATTGCAGTTAATATGTTATTTTATGCATTCTTCTACATTATAACTAAAATTTCACTTAATCAGACAATGTTTTGTGTTTTCTTATTATACAAAATTTATACATCCTTTTAAATGCACAAATTGAAGCATACTTTTTTAGATTTTGATCCAGATTATTCCAGATATGTACCCCCCCTCAACAGACATACACTAGCTTTTTATATTTGTTCTACACTTAATTTTACTAAAGATTTAATCTCCTTTAAACTGTAGGGGAGCATGTAATCATGGGATATATGCATTATAATAAGAGTATTAAGGTTGACAATATCATGTAGTTTATGCTTGAGTAATAATTCAAATAGTCTTATTTTGAAGTAAGATATAGAATTATTATTATTTTATATATTATTATAGAATATTTTATTTGTAATTATGAACCCTTTATTGACATCCAGTAGTTTGAATATGGAAGAACAATAGAACTGTACAGTATGTAGAAAGATTTCTGATCTAGATGATTTTTGGTTTTATGCATTATAGCAATACTTAACTAGAACAAGAATAACGTGTATTTGTATAGCACCTTTCATACAGAAATTGTTTCACATTGGTTAAAATTTCCAAGAAATAAAATTGAATTTTCACAAAAAGGCTAAACCCATGACCAAAGCCATCTACTGGTTTAAAAAGCTGAGTCATTTCTGAACCACTAATGTCAATAATTGATGATTGATTTTCATGGTCATCAAATATGACCCATTTGGATGTTCAGAGGCGCCAGAGTTACCACGGCAACGCTGTGATCTTCTATAACATTGATTCACAGGTAAAACCCAAATTGTTGGATCAATGGGGAGTGAATGGACACACTTATTTCATGTTCACTTAATATGTTTTGCTTAAAAATATTACTTTTTTTCTTCAGTTTTCTCTGTTTTGGATATAATAGTGCTTAACTTTAATTTCAGTTTTAATGAACAGTTGCATGATCAGTGAAGGAAATATTAACTTTCCACTGTAAAATTAAAAAATAACATGGGAGTAAATAGGAATAAATGACAAAAGAAAGGTTAAAAATAGAGAAAAATTAATTTGGGAACTGCCACAAATGCAACACTGGGTCTGTATGGGTGAAGACAGGGGTGAAATAGGAAATAAGAAAAAAGTAACAATAATTAATTCTATCAACAAGATAGAAGTACAAGAAATACAATGAAAATTTCACAAAATTATAATAGACGGGCAAAGCAAGAGATACAATATTTAGTGATTAAACATAACATTTTTTAATTAAAATTAATCCGTAAAACGAAATATAATAGTGTACATTCAGGGTTAGGGTTTGTAAGGTAAGATAGTGTCTCGTATTCACATGGGGACTCTTTGCCAACACCCATGTATGGTGTAATGAGGTCATGACAATAGATATTGTGTGCTTCTGTCAACTTTTAGGCGACTGATAAGGTGTGTCTGGACTTGTTGAGAGTGACTGGTTGCTGTTGGGTTAGTCATAGCACAGTAAATGAGCTTACTCAGGCTGTGTGTGTCGCTGTCAGAGCAGGTTGTCTGAGCACTATGGGGGATGAGGATTGGGATGGACTTATATATATATAAAAAAAAAATAATAATAATAAAATTGAAAAGTAGATAGAACCTGGCCAAAACAAATACAATAAAAAAAACCCTACAATATCCACTGGATTATCTTTAGCTTTCATTATAGGAAGTATTGCCTTCATATTTATTTCCACATTATTTTTTGGATGTTAAGATCTTGTATAGACATCAGATTAAAATTTGATTAGATAAATAAACTTTGTTAATCTCCCAAGGGAAAAATTCAGGTGTCCGGCAGAAAAAAATGCAGTTACACCCATAAATAACAATAACACACACAAAAAAAAAATAAAAAAAAAATAAAGTGCTCATATCCTTCTGTGTAACTAGTCCAATTCATTCAGGCAGATCTGTCGAACTGTTGGTACTACTTGCAATTTTAACAATTTAACAACAGTAAATTAAGGGCTGTTATATGTCCATCAAGTTTTTTTTTTATTATCATTATCATTTCTACCTTTTGGGGAGTGTAATTGTATCATGTATTTTATTATCTGAAGCTCTTTGTGAGTTCTCTTTTCTGTGAAAGGTGCTACAGTACATAGATAAACTTTATTTGCTTGCTGTGTATAATCACATTCAAAAGATTGTTAGTGGGGTTCAGCTGTGGATTCATGCTCTCTGAATCACTGTTTTCCAATCTCATCCTGATGAATCCAGGTTTTATCATATTTTTAGAGCATGTCTGTGTCACCAGGGAACAAAACAAATCCAGTGATATTCATTCTGGTCATTCAGTATATTCAGGTTCAGGTTTTTTTACACACACACACACACACACACACACACACACACACACACACATAGAATATTACCCCCTTTGATGCACTACAGTGGACAGTTCTTCTTCTTAAACAAAAATTGCATTAAAAATGTCTTATATCATAGTGTTCAGATCTTGCATTAAAAATAAATAAATTGGTTCAAAGCTTAAACACATGTTCAGCTGAGTGGATATTTATAGGTTGATTAAAAAGATTTCAATTAAATTGCTTTTTTTTCATGCTCAAAGTGGAATAAAAACACTTGGGAATAAAATCTTAACTAAAGTTCTCATAATTCATACATCAAATTGTTACTGCATCTAGACCTGAGGGACTGAATCAACCCCAGGTCATAACACTGCCCCCACAGACTTATACTGTAGGCACTAAGCATGATGGGTAACTACTTCATCTACAACTCACCTCACCCTGATACATCTATCACCCTGGAACAGGATTAGTCTGGTCTTATCAGACCACATGAGCTTTCTCCATTGAATCACAGTCTTGTCTTTTTTTTGCACTTTATCAAATGATGGTTGTTTAAGAAATGACAAGTTACTGAATCAATTAGACCTCAATATCTTGTTGGAACAGAAATATATTAATTATTGCAATAGTTATAACAATGGATAGATCTGAACTCTTGCCCTAATCTATGAAAGTTTAGTTGTTTGAATCATGGGCGTAAAATTCTGTATGGACCCTATGGGCGTGTCCATACCAATATTTGGAAGTACCATACCATACCAATTTTAAATGGAAAATTACATGACATTCTGGATAAAAAAGGTTAATTTTTCCCCTCCTCAGTTCTGCCTCTCAAAGACAGTGTGTCATTGGTGGGGACAGCCTCGCTATCTGTGATTGGTTCAACTTCCTGTTTGTATAAAAACCCGTTTTCTCTTCCACATGCTCAATTTTAAAAGTTTTCCTGTAGCACGGCATAAACCTCCACATACAGTAATAATTTCTGTGCTTCCTTTTTCCGTGTGTCTCGTTTTGGAGGGGTAGAATGTGTCGCAGTTTGACACAGATCCTACTGAAATAGATTAATCATATTAAAAGTCTATTACAGTAGGGCTTGGCACCGACCGAATTGCATATCGAAACATGCCTTGTCTTTAGGTTCCACGGTAATGTACCCAGAAGTTCTTGAAGTCACAGTTAACTTCTGGCTTTTTGGAGTCTGAATACATCTATACCCCAGGTGCCTCCATAAAACTAATCCCATCCAAATATAGCTTTAGATGGAATGATAAGAATAATAACAATGGAAAATCTATGCAGAGGCTACGTTATGTCCTTCTACTTCCGGTCCATGGGTGCTTCGCTCGCAAAAATTTAATGGGAGTGAATGGAGCGAGTCAAGCTAAATTCTGATTTGTTAGACAAGTGCTCTGAAATTCACATATGATAGCGGTTAATAAGAAATATTTGATGTGGCATAGGCAGACCACCTGTTTTGATGAGAAGCAAATGTGACGTTAGGTTTTGTGTGGGCTTAGTAAGAGACTACAATGTTGTCTCGTATGTGACGTCACACTCTGCTCAGCTGTGGTGTTGGAGTCTGTGGTGACGTCACATGCACGCCAGGAGTGGAGTCCAAATTATTAACGGGTTTTACTCACAAATTAATCAGCCTTTAGTTAATAGAAGCAGTTTAAATGCACATCAATAATTATCATTTATTAGGAGGTACAGCCTGTGTGTGATTCAGGGCACATGACAAACCAGATATAATTTTAGCATTTTATTTCCCATTGAATACCATTCATTCATTTTCTGATCTCAGGCCCCGTGAGACTCCCACAAAGGGCAGACACTTAAGATCCCCATTTATCATTAAAGTAATAAACACTTGCCAATGTAAAATTCTATTAGTTATGATTATGATGATGATTATTATTATTACATTACAAAAGATAAAAATAGGAAACATGTAATATATGTTTCAGATATATGAAAATTGTATAAATGTAGTGTGGAAATAAGGCAACACACACATGCTGATTGATGGTACTGTATTTTGAGTAAGGTAGGTCATGACATACAGTCTTACAAAATCACTGTCACTGACTTACAGTGAATTCTACCACCGTCCATTAGTTGTATGATGATGCTCACGTACTGAACATGCAAATTATGCATCTTAGTGTAACAACAAGCTACAAAAAATTAAATACAAAAAAATCAATTCACACAGTGTATGCTACATTTATGATGGGGGGTGGGGGGGGGTCAAATGATGTCCCCACCAATGTCAACATCATTATTATGCCCTTTGTTTGAATGCAGTTATGGAAATTACTAAAATTTTCCATGATATTCTAATTTTTGGAATGGATTTGTATCCAGGTGAATGGCTTTCCTTGTCAGGCTGTGCAAATGTACAGCAAAACAACAAAATGATCAATACTATCGGGGTGACTGGATGAAACTATTAACATTATTAACTACAACAGAACCCTTTAACCTTGTGTTCTTTATTTCTATTATGTCACAACAGGAGACATATAGCAAAGGACATACAGGTATAAAACGAGTTTTTTTTTATCCTACATATGTATTTTATGCATTTATGCAACAGCGTCCACCTTCCCCTTAAGCTAAAAGGCTTCTTATAACCAGTTTGCATAATGAACTATAGTCTCAGCTCTGCAGAACATGATGTACGCGTTATGAGTTCATGCAAACACTGCTAATTTATTCCATGTCAACACAACAGTCATCACATCAAGGAGACTTTTTTTTGGACTGCGACCGTTTACGTCAATAAAACAACAACAGGCTCAGGCTTAAGATTAACACTGACATACAAGAGCAACAAACCAAAACACAGACAATGAGATCTAAACCAACGTTGCAGTTGGCAGAGAATGTCTTGTATAAATCCTTCTCATTTCCCAGTAAAATGACTCAAAGTATAACTTAATTAGAAGCTTTCTTCTACATTCAAATACAGTAGGTGTCTTTAGAATTGTTTAGATGCGTCACTTTACTCATGACGCAACAGAAACCTACAGTGTATAAGTCAGTATAATGAAATAGCCTGAAGGAAAAACCTGTACAGTTATTTTCCAAAGAATTGGCCTCACTAATAAACAATAGCTAAAGTACATGTAAAACCTGATATTGGGGTGAAGTAATACTAATAAATCATAAAATTAAAATGTACCTATCAAAACCAGAGGTCATTTTAACAAACCGTTAACTTTTATTAGACTGAATTAAACATGTTTATATAATTTATTGGTAAACTATAGAGAATTTCATCAAAATAAATTGAATTATATATTGAGTAGACTATGTACAATTGATTTATTTTATTCATGTAAAAGTAAAATATGTCAAGGCATCTTTAACATTATATTCTAATTGAACAACACATATTACATGGTGTTATAATAACGAAAAGGTTATTTCTCCTGTTAGTAAGTGAGCTTGTGTTGATGGAGAGTTGGTACTGTGCGCTAATGCTAATGCTAATGCTAATGGCACTGATTTGTATTAGGATGGGTAAAATGAAGAGACCAAATTGACCTGCGGTAATAATAACATAATCTAACCTCATTCTATAGTTATTTCTTTAAACATTTTAAGAAAATTGATAAACTTTCCTAAAACTATTCAACAAATCTGACAAGATTCCATACAGTGGTTTTGCAAACATGGTGACTTAGTAATCTCAATTTATTTTTGTGAAATATTTACTAGATCTAACCATTTTTAGTGCATTTGATTCACTTCTAATTTCTCATTGTTCTAAATCTGCTCAATATTTTTACATGTCACTTCCTGGCTGCAGCTGTAGTTTGGAGTAAAATGACCTCCTGATGACTAAAGAGGTATTTTTGAGATGCATTTACAAAGAAGACAAGCAAAACAATGATGATAATACCCAGCACAACAAACTCCACCCCACCCTTGCACACATTTAACCTGATTCTCCCTCTCTCTTATCATTGTGAAAACACATTTTTTTGGAGATTGTAACCTTTGACCTACATTCACTAACATTTAACGGGAATATTCTGGACCACCTTGAACCTTCCCTGAAAATTTCATAGAAATTAGTCCAGTATTTTTTGTATAAAGCTGCTTACAAACTGAGTCAAAACTTTCCTAATGAAAAACATTCCTGGTCACTGAGGCTTTTTCAAGCACAAAACAGGTCAGAGTATTTAACAATTATCTTTTATTTTCGGAGTATTTAACAATTATCTTTTATTTCCAGAGTTTTTAACACGTATCTTTTATCTTCAGAGTATTTAACAATTATCTTTAATTTTCAGAGTATTTAACAATTATATTTTATTTTCAAAGTATTTAACAATTATCTTTTATCTTCAAAGTATTTAACAATTATCTTTAATCTTCAGAGTATTTAACAATTATCTTTTATCTTCATTCTAATCATTTTCTCCTTAGTCACTAATCCTTTCCATTGTCATGTACGTGATGTCATCTTGTGTGACATGTACGTGTCACCAGCATGTGGAAACCATACGGGTATTTCTGTACAAGTGACATAGCATCTTCAAAATTCACATCTATGCAACAGCTGATTACAGAGCAGCCGTACATGCCTATCTATTAACGGGTATGTAAGAAACACTTCTGACCTTACATCAGAAGCCGTCAAAGAGGGAGTTTTAGCGATGGGGTGCATTTCACACACACACACACACACACACACACACACACACACACACACACACACAAACATTAAAATATAATCACATCATGTTTCAATAAAGCATCATAGCACAAACTTAATAGAGTACGGTCTTCTCTTTCAGCATAGATTACTATTCCAGAAATCAAACTCAAAATGTTTTCCATGAACTTCCCGAACATAACCTTCTAATTAATGGCCCTTTTTTGCATTTATTGCTTTTATGTTTTATGTTGTTTCGTGCAGACCACATTATTTCTGACTCAATCACGGGTCATGATTGACCAAGACAGACACTGTGGCACCACTGACGGTGCTCAAACTGTCATCACACAGCATAGTATATGACTGATATGGGAATAGAGCATTTCATATGTGACACACAATAGAAGAACATGACCTCTCTGTAGGCCAATAAATGCAACGTTAAAAAGCACACACAGAGCCAGAGGATTTGATGCTTGCTTCGGTGCACTAATGACAATGATGGAACTCTTTTCTTTGACGACAACCAGGAGAAAACTAATGTGTGTTTGCAAGTAGCTCTGCCCCATCAGCTCCCCAGGCAGACCTGTAGAGCAGGCTTCTTCTTCCTCTTATCTGCCGCCAGCAGGTTTTACTGGAAGTTTGGCTCATTTTCCTCACATACACCAGGTGACATGATAGGGGTGTGGCCTCAGGAGACTAGGCTTCATTTGTTTATATATATATATCATATATAAAATTTGCATTTAAACTGACTGGAGCACTAAAGCCAGATTAGAAATAGATCCAAAAGACTAAACATGGCTATTGGATCAGCAGATTTAGAAATAGCTTTTAACCCACTGCAGTAGTCACTCTAAATGCTGTTATGTTAGTGCAGCATTTAGAGTGCTGTTTATGCTTCATCCTACTCCTTTTCGGACAGGTCATTGTTATTATTATTATTGTTGTTGTATTGATTATTGTTGCACCTTGCACATGTTCGAAATAAATCATTCAAATCAAATCAATATGGGTCTTGTGCAATTAGGTTATGATTGCTTGGCACTTTTAAATTCCGTTGTATGTGTTACAATGACAAAATAAAGATCTATCTATCTATATATCTATCTATTGGGGTTTTCCAATATCATCTTAAATTTGGAGTGTTGTTACAATTTCATTTTGCATCATCTACAGCAGCAGTTAAGTAGTTGAGGATATAAAGCCTCTGGTAAAATCATTCTGGCAAACATCCATATTGTGGTTAAACACAAGACAAACTTGTCCTTAAAACAAATAGAGGCAGGTCTTGAAGAAACCCCCTTAAGAAACACACCGTCAATATACAAAACAGTTCAGTTTCATGAATATATTACAAACCAGAATCATTAGCATCATTTGTCACTATAACCACATGCAAATAAACATCCAGTGTTTTGTTTTTCATCATTGAAATCTATATACCGTAGGTCAGGGGATTTTGAGTAATATTTACATTTCAGCAACAGTGACAGGAAGTCACAGCTGTATTTCCAGAGAGTGGGCAACAGTTCATTTCAACTGATAGTGGAGGAGTATTTGTAAGTCAAAGGTCAGTCACAGGCATATGTACCAGCCTACAGTGCTGCTAAACAACAGTATGTAAAGAGATGCTGAGAAATGACACATTTTTGTCAATGAGCTGTACCAATGACCTGTCAATGGATCATGTTTATTTTTTATTTATTCCATGGTTTAATTAGTAGTTTTTCATGTTAGACCAGGTCAGTTGTATCCATATCTTCTGGATATGGAGAGTGTGTTGAATGTGAGTGAAAAACGTAAAAATAACCTTTTTTTTTTTTTTTTTGGACAACTTTATTATTTACTACTTCATCATTTAAAATGTAACTGATCTTTATGTGATTTGCAGTGGCCCATCTCTTATCTTGATGAACACTGTAAAGAAACACTGACTAGTTTGGACACGATCACTCCTATGTGAACGTTAGAAAAGGGAAAATGAGATTCTGCAGCTGGAGTCCCAAGGGCAAGCTCTGGTGACAAACAAGTCGGCAAATGAAACAATTTGAACATCGCCGTCTTACCTGTCAACGTTAAAACCCTTTAGAAACATTTCAGAATGCAAACAAATAAAAACAAAGGACGGTAGAGGAAAACTAAGATGCACTTTAGACTGTGTAGATGTAAGCACAAGGGAAAGTAACCCATAAAAGTCCCACTGAGGAAGAGAGGATTTTTTTTCCCCCTCTTTTTTTGAGATTCAAATCCAAACAGACATCAAGTTACACCTGCTTGCATGGGCCAGTATGTAGAGTGGATAAACCGACAGACTCCTCAAACAATACCTCAAACCCGGTCTTCGTTCAACACCTGTCCACCTGAAACGCAATTCACATGCGCAACAAAACAAAGACGCCATACTGAAGCAATGCATTATATGAAAAAGCACTGCAGGGACACCAACTGTAAACGCCTTTGTCCACTGATCAGCCATTTTCTTTGTGCCATTTCTAACTTTGTACAGATCTCACAGTTTAAAAAGCATCATATTAAGCTTGAGGGAATGTAAAAGTAGAGTGTGTGTGTGTGTGTGTATGAACATGTGGGTGTGTGACCACTGCAGGAGGTAAATAGTTGCCTCCCTACCTCAGTGGGGCTTCTAAACCCTCATCTCCAACTGAAACAATTGGTTCTCACACCCAAAACAAGCAGTTACAAGCAGAGTTTACACATCTGTCACTGATAACAAAACTCCATTACCAAAAGTTCCTATGTTATACCAAAGTCAGCAAGAAGTGGGATGTGAGGAGTATTTAATTCCCTTAGGTGTACTCAAAACAATTTGGAAACAGCCACAGAAACACTGCAGGTAAAACACTAGTTAATGTCCAAATACAGCTCTATTAAAGACATGGGTATAATTACCAACACTGCAAGAGCACTCAACACCTCTTCCAATCCCCTTCCCCACCTATGATTTACACACACTGGGGGTCACTAGTTTATGAGGCCTCTTCAGACGCCTTGAGGTGTCACTCCCGTGCGTTCTCTACTGCCCGGGTTCTTCACGCCTCCAGGAGGGACCATTATCCTGTCAGAGACCACTCTTCACAGCAGGGTAATGTTTCTCTCAGTGAAAAATCACACCCCTCTGCTCATTTTATTGGCCAATAGTTCTTCGAGTTCACACACAGGCCTGACTGGAAGCTGCAAATGGTCAGTGAGAATTAGGTTGGATTGACTAAAAACAAAGCCTGGAGGGAAAAACATCAGCTGAGCACAAGCAAAAACAAGGGCTCGTAGCTTTAAACTGGAGAAGATGAAAGCCTTTTAACTTTGTCATACTGTGGTAAATGAGTTAACCACCCTAAACACAGCACATTTTCAGGGTCAACACTACTGGTAGTTTAACGCCTGAGCTGATATACATGAGTAAAATTATTAAAAAGGTATGATGAGATAGATCCTACACATAATACAATGTAAATAAAACAATTATATACTATAGTGTATTTAGGTTTCACATTTACAACACAATGACCCTGAACTATTAATATAACTTTACATTCTTTTTAACAAAGCTCACTGTGAAACGTCTCCTGCATATCAGTCATTATTGTCATCCGACTGCAACCCTGAATAACATTTCTAAAAACTGGTCTTGTAAATCAGCTGTCACAGTCAAGAGGACAACTGTAGCCAAGTGTGACCAACTGTCTCTAAGAGATGAGTTTAGTAGTTATGAGGAAATGAAAGTATGTTTGAGGAACAAGGTGAGGATGTGTATTTAAGGACATACAATATATGGACGAAAGTGTTAGTGTTGAACATGTTGAAGTCAGGTGTTTCTTTTTTTAACAGGGGTCTGGGAAACAATGTATATATTATAATAAAAATATATTGTATTTCTTATTACTGGTTTAAGGTTTATAAACTATATTTACAAAATTATTAGGAAACATGTCTACAGCTTGTAGGATGTCCTGTTTTGAGATATAAATGTCAATATTCTCTTAAAATTTAATTGGAGATAAAAAAGAAACTAGATGGTCTTTGTAGAAAATTGTTATTTTCAGTCACAAGCACAGAAAATACATATATTTTCTTTTAAATCTAGTGGTAGAACACTGAAAATCATAGTCATGGATATAGATAAGAAAAAAAAAAAGTTGAGATAAATTAAAAACCATCTCCGAGGAATTTTGGAAGCAAAGATAATACGTAAAACTAACCAATGCAATGATATTTATCCCAATATAGAAATATACTGACATTTGTCTTGGTTTTATAGCCTATACCTCTTGACCTTCTCTCCTGAATTCAGTGTACCCCAATACTTTTGTCCATATAGTGAACTTACAGCACCTCTGTGCCTGAACATCTATACTATTTACTTATTATTCCTAAAGCCTCCTGCTTTGATTGCACAGCTGACAACAACACAGGATAAATCGTCTGGTTTTGTCAGCACTTACAGACCAATTCAGTCTTTGACTATATGTAGAAGCTTGAATTAGTGTAGTGCTGCCCCCTACAGGAGAAGAAGAGTAACCAACTTAAAAAAAACAAAAAAAACAAGACCATTTGTTCAGTAACAAGTAGTACTTGTCTAATAATGAAGACAATTTATTACACAGTGATTTTCCAGCATTTTTATTTTTAAAAAGGTCTTAACAAATATGTTATAAAAATGCACTGTAGAAACAGTTTAAATTCAGATGTTGGCATAGTTACTCATTTTAAGTAAATAAGTCTAAATACTTGTGATATCTATGACAAAATATAATCTCACATTAGAAGTCTGGCTCTGTAGGCTTTTTAGGAAATGGAATATCAAAGTACAACATAAAACATTACAGGATTAAGAAGCACTTTAACAATTTACTTCTGCATTCAACAGTGACATTTCCAAATATCTGTGGGAATACCTACATCTGAGAAAATAGGACAATACTTAAACAATATGAAGTTAAAAAAAAGAGGTCATATTAAGATGTACTAGTAATTCTAAACAAGAAATTAAAAAAAGGAATATGGCAAAGGAAAGGCTTTACGTGTAACCTGGGTTTGTGGCATCAGCACTTTGAAAGAATCTCCTGGCAGCTTTTGTAAACCTTTACCAGACAGTTGAGCCTTGGCTTTGAGCTCTGAAAAATAAATGAGGGCTGTTCAGACATGCTTGACTAAATAAAATAAGTATTGAAACTGTTATACATTTTAAAAGCACAAATTTAAAAGAAGTTAAATTACTCCTCACCTGAAACAGTGGAACCACACTTGACACTGCATTTGAGTCCGATGGGTCTTTCAACAGGACACAAAGATAATAGATGATTTGATGCTGAATTTAAAAAAATAAAAAATAAAAATCATATATCAGTAATTGAATCTTACAATTATAAGAAATAAATGTAATATAATAGATGCAGTTGAATATAATTGGACACACATCCATAAAACTAAACAGACATAATCACCATGTAAATGGCCTCATTTATGACAATGTCCTTGATCTTGCTCATCTCAATAAAAGTGGTGGTCTCACGGCCTGAGGCATAGTTGGAGGACACCTGAATGCCCAAGGAGCCAATGACAAGCAGTGACTCATGGTCTACCTTCACAAAGTGGATGTGAAGCATCATTCCCACCAAGGTGATAAGAATAGCACTGGACAGAACAGCTGTGTTCTACAAAACAGGAAAAAATACAATCACACACAAATATTCAGGTTCAGTGTAACATAAAGAAGGCTCATACAAAAGCATATGGATAATGTGAGTAGTGTCAGAAACACGTAGCTCTAATTCAACACAAAAATGATTAAATAAAAACACTCCTGGACAGATAGGATTGATAAGATATGACAAATATCCACAATATAATGAATATCTATATAATACAAAGAAGTCAAAGGGGTACGGGAGGTTCAGTCTTTAAGAATTGCTGTAATGTAAGAAATATTTTCTTTTACCTGCGTGAAGAAAAACACGGAGTATGCAATTAGCCACACAGAGCAGGTGTACACCATCACTTTACCGATGGACACTTTCGGTGAGCTGACCGTGAACTCTCTGCAAAAACTGGAGTGATCCTGACAGTCCAGAGATATGGCTTTGCCATTGATGTCGGTGAAGGCTTCGTCTTCCATCGTAAACGCAGAAAACCGGTGTTAAAAAAAAAGACAAGAGGCGAGTATCAGGAATGTCAGTTAGCTAGCTCTAAGGACAGGTTAGCATCCAGCTAACATTATCATGACTACATGTAAACAGGCAAGGTCAACAGCATGTGAAACTATGAACAGTTACTGTTACATTAAGCAAATGTGAAGTTAAAATATCCACACGTATTTAAACCGTTAAATTAACAATGTTTTTCACTATTTGGCCAAATTATCTCTGAATAACATGCCTCGGTTATAGACAAGAGACAACTGAAAAGTCTCTCAAAGGATACGCTTGTTTTATACACCAGCACGTCTTGTGTAAGTTTGTGAGGTGCAATAGTGTAACTAATAACAAGAGTAATCCACGATAACTCTAATTTTTAATCTATAAATGATACTAGACATAGCAGCTATATTTCACGTGTATCGACATTCAAGGAGTACATCCTTTTCGAGGGTTGTTTTCGTCAAAGTTTGTAACTGCAGCCGTACGCCGATAACCATTTCAATCATACCCTAAAGCAGCTGGAAGGTGCAAAGCATTATGGTCCATCATCATTTATACTCAATTTATTTAAGTAGCCAACAGTTTACAAGTAAAGAATTACATCAGTTTGAGGATTAGTCACCACAAACGGGGAACGTTTACACAAATAACCGACGACTGGAAAAGCTTTGACTTTTGTTTGGTTTTCAACGGACCTCGGGAGTACCTCATTTCCCAAAATGCATTGTGTTCCCATGACTGTTGAACTCTGGATGAAAACAAGCCGATCAGCTGATGTAAAAGCAACAACATCTACAGGGTCTGACACAAAATAGCCCAGCTAGCTAACTTTCTCCTCACAGTTAGCTGTATGTGGCAGGAGGCGGGATGGTGCTAGCTAGTGTACGTGTTCAGTTTTAGACTGTGTTGAGGCAGCGTTTTAGGTACAGGAGTTTAGTCGTCGTTCGTCAGACTGGTTACAACTGCTAGGTCAGTGGGCTAAAATGAAGGTTGTTTGTTACTTCAGAAGTGTGTATGCTCGTGCTTAGTCAGTGACAGGGAAACTATTTACTACTTAAATGTTATTGAATCGTCGGTGAACATATCGAGCCACCATTAAATGACTTGGCATTGTTAGGTGAGCTGTAACTTTCCTGAAACAAGACACCAGATTCGGGGAAGCTAATGTTAAGCTAGCAAACTGCTGTGCCAAACCTTAAAAGTAAATTGCACGCCTGGACATATATGTTCGAAGTTTCTGCCTTTACTTGCGATATTACGAACACAATATCGCAGTTAACAGTAAACAGAACTAAGTATTTTAACATGTCATAGTTCTTTTAAAACAGTATTATACACGAATAAAGCGGCTTTGAAACTCTCAATAGAAATATACCTCATATTTGACTAGATCGTGCCATAACTGTGTGTCTTCCATTGAGTTTTGTTTTGCCGTTCCTATACATTTCAGCCATA
The DNA here is from genome assembly GCA_020466265.1 of Siphamia tubifer. Classification (NCBI taxonomy): domain Eukaryota; kingdom Metazoa; phylum Chordata; class Actinopteri; order Kurtiformes; family Apogonidae; genus Siphamia; species Siphamia tubifer. The sequence goes on from CM035805.1 coordinate 22,138,786, forward strand.
CTCCAAATCCTAGTGTCCGCTTATTCGAAGTTGTCAAATTTGAAATGAGTGGTCAAGGTCCAGCTGTAGATAAAGGAATGAACACAGTCCTAGTGTGCCAGGAGAGCTACGCATGTGGGGGCTCAGATGAAGCTGCCTTTGAGTGCGATGAATGCGGCAGTTTACAGTGTGTCCGCTGTGAACTGGAGCTCCATCGTCAGGAGCGAATGAGGAATCACGACCGGGTTCGGATTGCGCCAGGCCACGTTCCTTTCTGCGACTCGTGTAAAGGTGACAGCAGCTGTTCTGCCAACGGAGGGAGACTCAGGGCGGTGGTACGTTGCCAGGGTTGTAAGATCAACTTGTGTTTGGACTGTCAGAAGCGCACCCACGGGGGGGTCAACAAGAGAAAGCACCCTCTGACACCCTATCCTCCTGCTAAAGCTCCCCCAGAGAACAGCCTGAGTGCAGGGGAGTCGGAGATAGAGATGCTTAAAGCTGCTTTGGAGAAAGTGTGCAGCTTCCTCGTGGTGGATGAGAAAGAGGAGATGCAAGTGAGTGGCAGATATAGGTTTTCATCTTTTGGTTGAACCATGTGGAGTCCAAGTGTGGGTTTGCTTCATCTCAATTCTGTTTTTGTGATTTCTCAGGTCAAAGATGAGGACGACTTTGTCAGCAGACTGGGCTGCAGACCGGATGAGCTCCTCAAAGTTGTCTCCATCTTTGGGAACACTGGCGAGGGCAAGTCGCATACCCTTAACCATACTTTTTTCCTTGGACGAGAGGTTTTCAAGACCTCCCCCACTCAAGAGTCCTGTACTGTGGGTGTTTGGGCAGCTATGGACCCTGTACATCGGGTGGTTATCATTGACACAGAAGGCCTGCTTGGAGCTGGTATGAAATGAATAGTATTACATCTGTTGCCATGTTTCAAAATTAACACAAGATAGCAGTCCCTCACTACAATCTATTCACTTATCAGGTGCTAACCAGGGTCAGAGAACCCGTCTGCTCCTCAAGGTCCTGGCTATCTCTGACATCATCATCTATCGAACCCACGCTGACCGACTGCATGATGATCTCTTCAAGTTCCTCGGAGACGCTTCAGAAGCTTATCTAAAGCACTTCGCCAAGGAGCTGAAGGCAACTACAACCCGCTGTGGTCTTGACGTACCACTGTCTACTTTAGGCCCTGCAGTGATCATCTTTCATGAGACTGTCCACACCAAGCTGCTAGGATCAGGTACATATCAATAACACAACTCACAATTATCATTGAATATGAGAGTGTTTGTTTATATATGTTCAGCCCTGCAATGAACTGGCGACTCATACAGGGTGTACCCTGCCTTCACCCATTGTAGCTGGATTAGGCCCCCACAGACCCTAGTGAGGATAAAGTGGGTTCAAACAACGAGACAGTAAAAGTATATCTTACTTATAATTGTTTAACCCTGCCATGCATGATATGACTACAGCAGACAATTATTCAACCTTTTAAAGAGAGAGGGTTTTAAAACGTCTCAAAAGACTAGATCTGAATTTAATACCTTATACAATTATGTTGCCCTATAATTATTCACTGTATTGTTTAAATGTGTCTGGGAAGTGTCCAAACTGCAAAGAAACTACCGTTAGTCTACTCTGTTTCACCAATTCCAAAAGAGATATTTAAATTAAATTAGGCACCAATTGCAGTCCCTGATAAGAAATTACTTGAAACGTTGGGAATCAAGGCATTGGGAGTAAATATATACATTCACCTAAATTGTAGGAGTCCCACATTTTTTCCAATATGTCCATGAAATAAGCTTTGAAATGGGCATTAACTTCTATTCCAAGTAGTATTGAATAGGTCTTAAATATAACTTCTAGGATCCCTGTTAAAGCAACATGTGTGGTAATGGTCCCAACTCTTAATTGTTCCATTTCTAATATTTGTTAGTCTTACTTTATACTGTATAAAAGGAGTTGTATGTAGGATTGTGGCCAAAACCGGTACTGCACTCACATTCCAATTACTGTAGAGCATACTATCCCCTCCGTCTCCCCCCAGATGAGGGATTACCAGATCCAGTGTGAGTGTCTATTACAAGGAGCTACCATGGCAAGTGACCATTCACAGATATTTACACTGGGCCCAGTCTCTTCATCCAGCTCTGGCCTGTGGCTTCTTTTCCCGGGCCCCACCATCAGTCTTGATTATTTTAGACTTTCAGCCGTTTCCATGTTTCAAAAGCATCTCCTGTACATATCATTTGGTTTCTCATTATACTAAAAAAAAAAAAAAAAAAAAACACTTTAGAAACCAGTTTGGATATGTTTTGTGTAAAAAAAACCCACAACTTTATTAAGAATTCTTGCATGAAAGGGTAAAATATCAAACAGTTATCGTCTCATTTTGTTTACATCTTCCTGTGTTCTTATATTCCCTCTAGAAAAGCCATCCGAATCGGTCGATCGTCTGCTTCAGGAGCGTTTTAGAAAGCTGGGTCTATTTCCAGAGGCCTTCAGCTCCATCCAGTATCGGGGAACTCGGACATACAACCCTCCCACAGATTTCAGTGGTTTGTTGCGCAGCCTGGAACAACAGCTAGATAACAACACCACCCGTTCCCCACGTTCTGCTAGTGTCATCTACAAGGCTCTGCAGGTAGATTGATTTTTAGATCATATTTATGTAGACACGTCAAGCATGCGAGACCACCACTGTGAAGGCAGAATGACTTATGCTAAACATGTTTTGTTTTTCCTACTTCCCCTCAGGCCTTGAGCGAGCGCTTCAATGGGGACATTCCTGATGAGCAGATGACTAGCAATTCCTTCTTTCCAGATGAATATTTCACTTGCTCTAGCATCTGTCTCAGCTGTGGGTACGTGTCTCATCACAGCAACACTTAACATTTTGGGATTAAAAACAAAAAAAACTAAACTACTACCTGCTGTAATTCTCATGCCTGTGTGCATGAAATAAAGTTTATGATGTGGCGCTATGTAAATATTTGATGCCGTTTATTTTTAGGTTTATTCCTGTTTTAAGAATCATGCAATTTCACTGTGTCCCTGAAGCAGTCTTTTAATATTCAATGTGTTCTTAAACATCATCTTAGGCTGCATTCAGACTGCAGCAAAAGTGGCCCAAATCAGATTTTTTCCCTTTTGCTCATATGCGACTTCTTTGATCGGTTAAAGACTGAACAGCAGAAAAACGATCATTTTAAATCTGACCCAAGCCCCTTTCATTTGTGGTGTTAAATCCAATATGCAAATTATATTTTGCAAAGTGACTTTAGGCGTAATGGCCAGGTTACAGCTATCTGACCTTTACATCATTGAAATGTGATGAATTGCACAATTCTATGCCGAGACGCCTCCATGCCGCCTTGGGACTGCAAACATTTTGTATTTACATTCGTAAATTTCCTGTGGCCAATGATGTAATTTACATGAACTTAAAACAAAGACCATTTAAGAAAAAGTTATAATTCACTATAAACAATATTTGTGAACCACAACACAAGCTGGCCAGTTGTCTCCAACACGTGTTCCCACTTTCAGTTCAGGCTGCAAGAGGAGCATGAATCATCTGAAGGAAGGACTCGACCATGAAGCCAAACATCGCTGCCGCTACTCTGCACAGTCCGACAACCGCATTTACACTTGCAAGGTAAGTACAAAATCCACAATGCCCGGCAGAAAACACATGTTTAAGGGTGCCTGCTCCACAAGACTCTGAGCATCCATGTTGAACCTTTCAGGTGTGTTACGAGAGAGGGAAAGAGGTCATAGTGGTACCCAAAACGACAGCCTCATCTGACTCACCGTGGTTTGGTCTGGCCATCTATGCCTGGTCTGGGTGAGCACAGCTTGCTGGAAATGGCCTCCTTACAAGCACAAATACTTCAATAACCACTTATTCCAATGAAAAATATCTATATATGTGAACCACCCTCTTGTTAATTGTGAAAATTTACTTATTCAGTTACTTTGTTTAAAACTAACAAAAGAAGCAGTAAAGACAAATGCCACTGGATGTCTGTGATTGATTGAAATTTGGGTCATTTTGTTTCTTCATCCAGGTATGTAATAGAGTGTCCCAACTGTGCAGTGATATACAGAAGCAGGCAGTATTGGTATGGAAACCAGGATCCAGTGGAAACAGTGGTCAGAACAGAGATCCAGCACATCTGGCCTGGGGTAAGGCTCCAGTGGAACCGCCTAAATGAGACTCTGTTTAAACCAATTAAATGAAGTCCAAAGCCAAAACTGTGAAGGTTTTAAACACAAATAAACGTCATGTCTGTCGCTAGAGCTTGCAAGCTGCACCATTGCCAGGTCCATGACCACAGAACCAGTGTGTAGTACTAAAATGTCAATGACAGCACACATAGTTGAAATGACTGAATATAGAGACATGTCACATAGATCACACCATATCGAGCAGCAAATACACAATATACTAAGGTCTATAAGACATTTAGAGTAATTGTGTTTAGTGTTAACATCCCAACTAATGTATAAAAAAAATATACAATGTACCACTAATTTCCATTCTGAGCTGGGTTTTTTTTTTTTTTCAGTTTTAAAATTTTCATCTAATTATCCCATCTTTTCCTTTCAGTCTGATGGCTTTTTGAAAGACAACAACAATGCTGCCCAGAGGTTACTGGATGGAGTGAAATACATTTCTCAGTCAGTGTCTGAACTGAGTGTTAAACCTGCCAAAGCAGTCACTTCTTGGCTTACTGACCAGATTGCTCCTGCGTACTGGACACCCAACTCCCTCATAATGGTGTGTAACAGCAACTGAAGTAAAGTAGAGGGGAGCTGAATTATTAAAATAAAGTATAAGTGGGTTGGCTTCTATTTACTACCTCAGAGGAGAGACTAACAGACTGAAATTCATAAGTGGAAACTATAGACCCAGAGCAGCTAAGTAATTGAGAAATACACCGTCTTTAATATCCATGTGACTCAACGATGTACATAGAATCCTGTTGACCTTTAGCCCAGTATTTACAACTTGCATGTAATGACAACTGAGTGAATCTTGGGCTATTTTTATTGTGTGTATTGTAGAAATGTCACAAATGCGCAGAAGAGTTTCAACCCAACGACACAAAGCACCACTGCCGAGCCTGTGGAGAGGGCTTCTGTGACGCCTGTTCATCAAAAACACGTCCGGTTCCAGAGCGGGGTTGGGGCCTCGCACCTGTTCGAGTCTGCGATGCATGCTTCCATAACAGGGGAATCCCAACTGGTATGGAAATCAGTCCCTCTGACTGAATTTACATAGAAATGCTGAGAGAAAGACTTGTCTGAAATATATTTGGACAATAGGTACATTATGCATGACTCATGAACATGAATGCATCTGCATCTGTACACAACCATAGATGTACACAGCAAACAGCCAAGTTCATCCATATATAAAAAACACGCACATAAATGCATCTGTAATGGTTTTTTTTTTCGTTTTTGATGTTATGGTACTGAATTCTGACAGTGGAATTGATATGATGTGCGGGGTCTGTCCATGTTGCAGAGTTATTAGATGCTGCCTTGGAGGAGGAGGGAGGCACATTAATCGCCAGGAAGGTCGGTGAAGCTGTTCAGAACACTTTAGGAGCTGTGGTTGGCGCCATTGATATACCTTTGGGTGAGCATGACATCAGTTCCCATTAGTAGAAAAGTAAAAAAAAAAAAAAAAAAAGACCTATTCTATTTTAAAATATCGCTACTAACATTTATGTCCAGGCCTGGTGAAAGAAGCAGCTCGGCCCACATACTGGGTCCCAGATCAGGACATCCACTCCTGCTGCGAGTGCCAGAAGGAGTTCTCCCCTCGTCTTTCCATCCACCACTGTCGCGCCTGCGGTCAGGGCGTGTGCGATGACTGCTCACAGGAGCGCCGCACCGTGCCATCTCGAGGATGGGACCATCCGGTCAGGGTCTGCAACAGCTGCAATCAGAAACCTGGGGATCTCTAGCAGGAAGGGGAGAGGAAGTCAGAGCGGGAACAGTAAAGGGAGCGGACCTCTTCGAGAACTGGAAACGATGTTTTTGCCCTCTTGTGTTCAGCCTATAGACTTCAACGTTCTTCTTGTTTTCTTTTGAGTGGCATTTTTATAGCTGCCAGTTGGCTGTCTGTGGCGGTGTGAACTTTTGTTCTTTTCAATACCGTCCTCATGTCACATCAGTCCCTTAATGCTTTCATTTTAATATGCCTACACTGTGAAAAGATTTAGTGGAGTGAGACTTGAATATCGAGGAGATAGACACATAAAACGACTGAAAGTGTTTGATGAAAGTGAGAATTGTTTGCATTTAAATACACCCTTTTCATTAAATCCTATTTGTATGGCTCAGACACTAACCCCTTGGACAATCCCTTCCAGTATCACACATGTACTATTAGCACCTTTTGTAGTCTGGGCCTCTTTGTGTAAAACATTTAGTAACTCAAACATTTAGAAGCTCAAACTGATTTCAGGTATATGCTTGTGCTTTAAAGGGGACATATCATGCCCATTTTTCACAAGTTAACAGTTCCCTGGTGGCTCAGTTAGGGATGACGAAATTTATATATAAAAAAAAAACTTTACCAATCTCCGATGCTCATTAACCGGTTGAAGTCTGTCACCGAGAAAAGAAAACAATTGCTTTGTCGACTCACACTCACTACGCGCTGTGGCAAGCTTCAGTCACTTTGCTTTTTAAACACGACTCACACTGCGAGGTCGAGCGATGTTATGTTAAAATTTCATTTTAGACAGTCACACAGAGAAAACACATGTTACAGTAAATTATGCTGCTAAATATCATGGGAAAAAAACCTTAGGGTTTTAAGTAGGTCTGTCAGATGGATAAGTTATCCACCGTGCTTCTGGTTTTCATGGTGGCAACTCGCTGTCCGAGTCTAGCTGCTAGCTCTAGAATTTCCATTACCTCACGTCAGCCTTGTGTTTGAGCAAATATTCTAAACTGGCGTGAATTGGTCATACCACAGATTAATTGAGCTCTGTGTTGGCTATTAATAAATTCCGTCTTGTATTGCTAATGCTCAAATTCATCATTTTTAAAGATATGCTATGGAGAGATCACAAAGCTTCCTCTTTATAGTCTATACTACAATGCATAAGATTTTGTGCAGTGACAGATGCAGGCTTTTTAAAAAAAAATGTTTTAAACAGAAGGCAGAAAATTATGAATGGACAACATTGATGCGGTCAATCATCAGTCAAACGGTCATCGGTTAACATCCCTAGCCTCAGTGACGTGCTTTGGTCAAAATACCACATTGATGAATAAATACAGCAGCCTCCTCAACCTGGAGAAACAGACCATTTCAAAATGTTCTGTTTTAATGCCTCATGCTTTCATGCGAATGAGGCGACTCTGTCCCTCTCTTCCGCGTGTTCTCGATAGAGGAAGAGAAGAAATGGAACCTGAAAATGTCGAGGCAGAGAAAGACAGATTAAATAAAATCAGCCAGAGAGAATCAAAGTGGACCGAATGCTGAGTTTTACAGTCCTGGTGCCTTCGGGTCCTGGTCTGTTAACAGTGTTCTGGTCCGGTTCACCTGGACCTGGGTTGACCACACAAGCCACGACACCACGGTTATGGTGCCACCCATGGACCAGTTTGTCTGGCCAACCTGGATTAGAGCAACCACACTGGGGCTACTGACAGAGAACAATGGAGGATCTCTGAGCAGAGGTTGCTGTGACCAGTACGTGGGGTTAGCTGAGCTGATGGGGTATTCAAATTAATCTATGCATGTGATGTAGAATGCATAATGCAGATGCATTTTCATCCCCCGCGAACACAAAATGGATCAGGAGAAAATGAGTGGATGTCTTTTTATTTCATAATTCAAGGGTTTCCTCACACACAGGCAACATATTTATGTTGTAAAGACATTAAAAAGTGCATTTTGCATGATATGTCTCCTTGAAGACAGCTTTTTAGACGCAGCATTCAGGAATGACTTGAAAAGTAGCACACCACAATTAATTCTGATCCATATTTGAAAGGGACTGCAGCAGTTTTCCTCTGCCTCAGCTCTGCAAACGTAAGCTTTCCTGCCACTCTTTGGCTTCGAGACAATTCAACTAATCAGAAGCCACTGATGTAATGTAGCACAGAGATGCATTCCAATATATATAATTACTTAGTAATAACTACTTACATAATCCCTTAATCCTTTGTGGTTGTTTGTGAATTTGAGTGGGTGGGTGGGTGAGAATAGCACAGCCTTAATAATGCTGTCCACACTGACTGTTTAACATTTACATAGAATATACTACCCATATGGAAAAACATTTACTTTAATAGGGGAATTTCTAAATGATCATTGTGTGTGTGAAATGCAAAAAAAAAAAATGTGTTAGACAAAATCTTTATGCAATGCAAACTGCTTTCATACAGTGACTGGATCACAGTTGATGTACAGTACAGAAAAGACTTCAAACTTGCTTTGAGGCTGGCCCCTCAAAAACAGGAGGAAATTAGTAGAGTAATGCTTACTCATGTCAACTCAGGCTGTGTAGCTAGTTAGAAAAGAGTCTTTAATGGGCTGCATACCCAACTCAGCAGCGCTTAGGTTGCCTTTGTTGCAGCCACACTGTAATAAAATATCTGATCTGACCATTTTCTGATCATAGGATTTCTACTGCTAATGTGAGGTCTGACTACAGAGTGGATGGTAATGTGGGATTTTTTAAAAAGCTGACTGGGAGAATTGGTTTGATTATGTATCGACTTGAATTGTTTTAACTCTTTCAATACCGTTCCTATCTCAGAATGATGTACTGAATTCAGATATGATATGGAACAAATCAATCCCTTAATGTTGATGTATGCTTATATAATGTAATAAAGGATAGAAATGAAAAAGTCTGTATATATATCATTCTGTAACTAGAAAACCACATGAAGAGCTCCCCATCACCAAATGTAATAATTTGTTCCTTGTGACAGTATCAACATTTCCTAAAAATTTCAGTAAAATCCATCCACAACGTTTTGAGTTATCTTGCCAACAAGCAAACACTGATGAAAACATAATCTCCTTGGCAAAGAGAATTACAAAAGCACTTGGAAAGTGCAGATCTCTGCCAAGGCAGATCAGGCAGATCCTCTCAAGGTCAAAGATCATGGTGCCATTTTGAAACCTATGCCAGGTTTTCTATCTGTCAATAATAGTAACCAAGTCTCTATCTCCACTGATTTTTCTGTTATCTGCTTTTTTTTTAGGTATTGATCCAGTGACCCATGACGTCTTGGTTCAACAATAGATCAAAATCTATACACACACAAGATGTACAATTGAAAGGCCAGCATTTCTGTGCTTATTAGAAGTCTCTAAGATGAATAGTTATATCCAAAATACGATTTTGAAGCAAAATACGATTTTTACTTTGATTTCATCTTCACTGAAGCAGCGCTTCAGCCACTCACGTTGAACTCAAGCCGTGACACTTTACGTCACACCAGCCACAATGCCGCCCAGTCAAGGGCCACCGATTGGCTCCTTCGCTTTGAAGAAAACCTGAACCTCACAGTTCCCAGATAGTTGTGTGAGCGTAGTGAAACGCAGCCAGATGACACAAGTCAGGTTATCTCCACTGGCTGTATTTCCCATTCATAGAAAACACAGAGAAACAAGCAACTCAGAAAAAGCCTGTCCACTACATGCTATGGGGACATTGATGTCACCCACATGGAGTTAAGCCTGTCCAACATTGTAGCAAATCTGAAGTAGCATTAGCATCTACAAGAGAAGATGGCACCACAGTAGCTGCTGCACAAACTTGAAAGAAAAAAATGGCGGAGCAAACTCGTTCATGTGCTCTCTGTGGAAATAAAATATCATTTTTTCCCCCTGCACATTTTCAAAACAAGTGACGCACGAAACCTAGCTGGATGCTACTTAGGGATGTAAGCACACACAGAGTGAGATAGGAGGGGGAGTGTTCCTTCACACATCCTGAGCCAATCAGAGACGCTTCATTACCGCGTCATAGACATGTATGCTGAAGTACCAGTAAACTCTGTTGTTCGACCTCAAGTCATTTTTCTACCGTCACCTCCACATGATACGCACATGGTCACAAGAACAGGTATCACGAACGAGTCTCATAAATATTAAAGAGTCTTCCCTTTATTACTCTAATCACATAGAGATATCCTTGTGAATATTAAAGAGCCATAGTTACACATGCAGCAGCACGCAAAAACATTCATTCATTCATTCAACATGTATTCATTCGGTATAGGGCTGTACCGAACCGAACATCTGTTTTCAATGGTTCGATATACCGTTACGATCTAAGCATTAAATACCTAGATATCCAAATTCATAAATGGTCAAATAACATGCATGATGTAAATGACAAAAAATAATCAAGACTTCGATGGACAACACTTCCCTTTTCTCCATTTAGCTAAATTGAATGTTTGTATGAATGTTTTCATAAGATTCTTATATTTCACATGCTTCTGATCATTTTTTTCCACGAAACTCTAAACAGAATTTATTTGGCAAGACAAGCACCCGCAGATTAACTTAAAACTCTTCAGTTAAAAGTCCAATCTACTTCTCGGCTGTCGAATTAAGACCTCCAGTAGTTTGAATACAGGGCTTCTCTCTCTCTCATGCGCACACACCCACACACACAGTTGCTGGATATTGACCAAAGTACATGCACTGTACCCAGTGCTTAATTTGTAAATCATAAGGTACCAGAACGCAAAGTACATATGACAGCACAGCGATGACGAGATGGACAGAGGTCCCAATGTAAAATGGCACGTGAGTCGTCACTTGTGCTGTGGCACTAAATGCCTTAATTTCAGACAATAGCCCTATTATATGCTATTATGACATTTTTTAGGCCCTTGATGTAGTGTTTCATCAAAAACACTACATCTCACACGTACCTTTATCCTTTGCATGTTTTTAATTTATTTGTTTCAATATTAAACTGTTTCTTTTGACACTGTAACACTTTAAATATGTTACAAATATTTGTCTTCAGGGATGTAGTTGAAAATTTGTCAGACATTGTAATGTAAATACAAAGATGTACATGTTGTATAAAATTTAAACACCAAATAAAAAATACACACATACCAGGAAGACAAAACCTTTACTGAATTTTGTAATATCACTTAACGTGCTCATGGAACCGTCACCAGTTTGAGAGCCCTAGTGAGGATTAGACTTCACCAGGGCTGCCGTTTATCACCGGTTCTGTTCATAACTTTTATGGACAGAATTTCTCTAAGAACAGCTGGGTGGGGGAGGGGGTTGAGTTCTGTTGGGGGAGGATCTCGTCTGGTTTTTGTGGGTGATGTGGTTCTCTTAGCTTTATCGAGCGGCGACCTCCAGGTTTCATTGGGGTGGTTCGCTACAGAGTGTGAAGCGGCTGGGATGAAGATCAGCACCTCGCAAGTCTGAGGCCATGGTCTTCAGCCAGAAATGGGTAGGGCCTACTCTGGGTCGGGGGGGGGGGGTCCTGCCTCATGTGGAGGAGTTCAAGTATATTGGGATCTTATTCAGAAGTGAGGGAAAGATGGAGTGGGAGGTCGACAAGTGGACTGGGGCGTCATCCGCAGCAATGTGGATGCTAAACTGATCCATTGTGGTGAAGAAGGAGCTAAGCCAGTAGGTGAAGCTCTCAATGTACCGGTCGATCTATGTTCCAAACCTCACTTATGGTCATGAGCTTTGGGTCATGACCGAAAGAATGACTGCATGAGTACAAGCGGCCGAAATGACGTTCCTTCACAGGTGGGCTGGGCTCAGCCTTAGAAATCGTGTGAGAAGCTTGGACATCCAGGAGGGACTCAGAGTAGAGCCGCTGCTCCTCCATGTCGAGAGGAGCCAGTTGAGGTGGCTCAGGCATCTAGTGAGGATGCTTCCCGGACACCTCCCTGGGGAGGTGTTCCGGGCATGTCCATCCAGGAGGAGACCTCGGGGTCCACCCAGAACACACTGGAGGGGTTATATCTCTCAGCTGGCCAGGGAACGCCTCAGGATTCCCCTGGAGGAGATGGCAGAAGTAGCTGGGGTGAGGGAAGTCTGGGATCTTTTGCTGAGGCTGCTGCCCCCGTGACCCAGATCTGGATAAGCGGAAGACGACGAGTACGAGCACTTAATATTGACAAATATATTTAACAAATGAAACAATTGCTTTTCAACACATTAAATAAAACAGGTATGTCCTGAATTTAATAAAACTATTAAGTCAAGTACACTTCAAGGTGAGTTTTTAGAATTGTGTAATTATGCACTCATTAATGGCTCCATTTTATCTGATTAAAAAAAAAAAGCAAATATTCACCTGAGACTTCGATGTGCCTTTCTGAGGTCAGCATTTTAGACATAAACTGGAAACTACAGTTTGTTTAAAATTCTTTGCAGTTTTACCAAACATTCTCAATTATTAACTGGACAGCTTATTTTCATTTCAATGCTGATATTCTGAAAAAGGCAAAAATAAATCAGTTTGTCAAAGTGGAGTTCCCTGTAGCTCTGCTTCTTCTTGGTTTTCCGTGTTGTATGGGAAGTAATACAGGTCATGTTTGACAGCCATGAGCAAACCAGGCAGACCCCTGCAGCCCCCCAACTTGGAGGAGAAGATGACGCTGGGGATAGTATCGTTGGCTGCTGGATGTGGTGATGGGATGGTTCTCAGCAAGTGGCCGTCCCTAAGGCTCCATATCCTTGTGTAGCAATCCTGACCCACTGTGAAAACAACACAGGAGGAATATGAGCAAGATTGGTCTGCTTCATTTTCTTTTCAAAATAAGAGGGCAACTTTGGAGTGTTCTCTGAACCTCTATGTCTCTAATTCTCATTAGAATACAATATCATGGCTGTGTTTTTTTGTTGTTTATTTTTTAAACAAGATGGAGCTTCTACCTGCCAACACGAGCCCCTCAGGTTCACTGACGTGGACTGGAAGGTGTGCGTGTTCATTATAGTGCCCTTTGTACTGCTGCACTGGCTTTGTCATCCGCACATCCCACAGCTTTATCTATAATGAAGGAAACCACACAAGGTCAAATCAATAGAAGCATCTGTGTCTTACTGTCGGTTACAATAAGGTTTTATGGGTTGTTTTGAGTTACTGGTTGTCAACATATAATGCACGAGTGTAAAACATGCGACCTGGGGGCAAAAACTCGCCCTCCAAATTGTTTAATCCGACCAACAGGATGCATTTTCAAAGTCCAAAAATCATACAAAAAACATTAACAATTGAGGTTGTCATTGATTCTTGACCAGTTGTTTTGATTAGAAAGTTAAATGCTAGATTTCTCAGTTCCAGATGCCTGTTGCTAAATATTTTGTTCCTTTGCAAATCCACTGCCAATTGTAATATACAAGTGTAAATGATAGATTTATTTGCTCCAACAGCAGAAGAGCTGTAGTAATACTGTAATATATATATATATCTTTACTAAAACAAATACAATTTGGAGTCGTTATTATTATTTATTTTTTTTAATGCTATGCTACGTGGCCCCTGTAATAAAATGAGTTTGACACTCCAGTATAGTTATTTCTTTTTTCGCTGTAATCCTGACCTGGCCTATCATGTCAGCAGCTAGCAGGTAGTTCTCATCTTGGAGGACACGGATTGAGGTGATAGCCGACTCCTGTTTGAAGCGACTGGTCTTCCAGGTCTGATTCCTGGAGACACACTGCCGCAGGTCGATGCTAAAAATCCCCCCTGATCGGCAGCCGTTAAACAGCACAGGGACCTAGGAAAAAGGAGGTTGTTTACTATTAGTGATTGTCCTTTCTTTAGTTGCCCTTGGTTTAAAAAATCCATTGTGCAGCTTACTTCCAGTAAACATAGGAAGGATTTAACTACTTTAGTATAACGGATGACTCACCCTGCGGGCAAAGTGCTGAGCCAAGACATCGCTGTTGACGGTGCAGGTCTGTGTTCGGCCAGTCTCTGCATCTTTCAGTATTACCCTATGTGATACGCCTGCCAACACATGGAAAAACAAAATTGTATTACGTTCATTTTCATTACAAACAACTTTGGTTTGGAACTAGATCTTGTCTCTAAATGAAAATTGTGGTTTAGGCTTCTTTTTTCTTTTTTTTTTAACTAGTGAATAGCCATAGCCAATTAAGCTCTCACCTCAACCTAAGCAATTGTTTCTTTTGGATTCGATCTGAAAACCATTGGACTGACCAGAGCTGAAGGTTTTGTCAAACTGGGGGTTGAAGCACCAAGCACAAGACCAAGCAGCAGGTATTCTAAAGCTAGACAGCATCCCTGGCTGATCTGAGGGAGAAAATAGAATATATAAACCAAAAGACCAAGTATTAGTTGAAAGTATTTCATAATCGTAGCGACTTGTAGAGCTAGAGTGAAAAAATACAAATATTGCTAAATGAAAAGATAAGAAGCCATTTCATTTAACCTGGGCTGGAATTATTGAAAAGAGATGCAGGAAGTAAACTAACGCAACCAGGAGTGTCTCCTCCTCCCACGAGGCACAGTCTGACAGATGCTCAGTCAAAGGAGACACAAGCAATGATATGAAGCATTAATGTGCAAAATTACATAAGTCTAAACAAATTTTTTTTCTTTCTAAAGAGTTTTGTTGTTTCTCCATACTTAAGGTGAAAAAGGATACAGTACATGAGAGTCTGGATAGTTGACGGAGGCCCAGCACATTGAGGTCACCTGAAACAGATTCAGCACAGTTAGCAATGTTTTTGTCCAAGACATGAATGTTGTAATATCAAACATTTTCCTTAAAATATATGACTTAGATTAGAGATGGCAAAAAGATTTTGTTTTAGTTTTTTCCAATGTTATGGCTGACTTATCGTTTTCGTCAATTGTTTTCTGGTTTCATGAACCGAAGCTGAAACATAATTAAAAAATGCTCTTTCTTCATTAAAAATATAGGCCACAAAGGATTAGAAAAACACATTCACAATGCATACAAGAAGCAAACTAGATGCAGTTTGATTTTTTGTTGACAGTGAGCTATCCAAAGGAATAATCTTTTTTGTGTGATTTTGACATTTTTCATGATTTTCAGGAAACAAAACCTTGATTTATCAAATTAATCACATTTATAGCAGTGGCGATCTGTCTGGATCCTCACTTTTAACGTTCTGTCAATATGTGGTAGCATATTTACCTACAGAGACCTGCTTCCTGCCTATTTCTTTACTAGTTTTCTCTTGTTTTACTGTGTTTGTGACAACAATGGTAATGTGAAGATTTGCAAGTATATTTGTATCGACAGCTGAACAATATAAAGTGTCACTGGTCTTTTGGTAACAAATTGCCTTTAATACAATCCTGAAGAATTTTGCATATGATCCATATATGTTTGTAGTTTCACAATATAACTGCTGAGGGAGAATTGGGACAAAATATTTTGTTTTACAATAACCACCTTTTTGCTTGATTAATGGAACTCTATTAATGCAGTTTAAAGCTCATCCAATCACTTCTTTCTCTTCTCAAAAGAGGAGCCACATTTGACTGATTCTATCGATGAAAATGTTGCATACTTTGTCTTTAAAGTGTTGGTAAAGAAACTTGACATGATCAGTATGTCACCTCAGGTAATATTCTCCCACCTTGCGATTGGTGAAGTAGATGTTGTCACCTATTTCCACAGACAGAGAGGCCTGCTTGGTACCACTGAAGTTCATGATGCCATATTTACAGCCCCCATGTGACACGTCATGAACTGTGAACACTCGTTCACAAGCTGAATCTCCCTGAGGACAAGTAAGAAGGAATTTAAGGAAAACTTTCACTTGGTTTTTTTTTTTTTTTTTTTTTTTTTTTAATTTTCCTTGTTTTAAAAGATGTATTTCCACAGTGCATAAATTAAAAACCACAGTAATCACAGGAAGGTATGATGTGTTCTCACCACTAAGACCCTGAAATTGTCTGTGTTGGGGTTGCTGTTGTCCGTGCTCTGGATTTCTAGTTTGTGGCGTTTCATTCCATTGACTTTCACTTCATGAACCAACCTGGAGATAAGTATTAACCATGGTTACAATGAGTACAGCTGTATGCAAACAAGGCACTAAATGGAAATCTAAACAAATCAGATTCATTCAGCATGCAAGTTGCAGCTGGGTTGAAGATCAGCACCATATCTGAGACCATGGCTTTCAGTCTGACAAGCGTGGACTGTGCTCGGTTGGGGAAAAGTTGCTGCCCCAAGTGAAGAAGTAACTCAAGGTCTGGATCACGAGTGACTTTAGACTCGACTTTGCTTCTAGTCTGAAGTCACTCGTGAACCAGACCTTAAGTTACATCTCCACTCAGTGAAGAAAGGATAGAGTTGGAGATTGACAGGTGGATACTGATGCAGACACTGTGTTGATCTATTGTGGTCAAGAGTGAGTTAAGGCAGAAAGTCAAGCTCCCAATTTACTGTTTGATCTATGTTCCTTCCCACACCTATGGTACTGTGGGTACTGACCAGGATAGCAAAATTGGGATACAAGTGGGTGGCTAGGCCCTTAGAAACACAGTGAGTGTCTCAACAGGAGACAGTTATGGTTTGGGAATCTGGTAAGGCTACCTCCCCAGTGGTGTGTTTTAGGAATGTCCTACTGGGAGGAGACTCCAGGTGAGATCAAGGCTACGTTTACACAGTGACGATGGAAACAAGATGCAAAAGTGGCGTCTCGTCTTCAATTTTTCATCTGCGTTTAGACGAGCGTTTTCAGGAGGAAATCTTTGTTTATATGAATACGCAACAGTGGACGAAATTTGATTGGATATGCATGCCAGGCCGACGTAGGTAATTGTACACCCGTCTCTGTTCAGCCATGGTATGTGTATAAGTTCTGTATAATTACTGAAACGACTCCTGTCTTATTTTCACTTGGAACTGTCCGTATTTCCCGTTGCAGCCTAAACATTAGTGCGTGTCCTTCGACTGCTCTTACACCTGTGCTGTGTGCCTCAACTTAGCTTGACATGGCTCTAGCAGGATTGGTTCAGTGTGATGCTGTTTAACTATAATGGTCTGTTTTTACATCTGTCTAAACATGGATGAATGAATTAAATCAAAATTGTATCGAGTATGTCTCATATTTCTATAGAGGAAAAGTGATAGTGCAATATATATCATTATGGTTTAATCACCCTATCCCTACCTGTGTTTGATGTGTTGTACCTTAACTGTGGGGATCTCATTTATTGTGTGAACATATCCATTTTCCTGGAGCTGCTAGAGCAGCTTGAAGATCTGTGGGATCGAGGTAGTCTGACATGTTTGAGGTTTTACCGGTTCTGCGCATTGAGCGTGACATGAAGGTATATGTGACGTGAACATGTTACGCATTTCGTGCCATTTAGACAGAGACATGACCCAGCGTGTCTTCAAAGCTCTCCACCCTGGAAGGGGGCCTCAATTTTTGCATTTTCAGATCCCAATTGCGCGGTTGCTGTGTAAAAGAAAGGCACTTCCGATAAGATATTTTGCCCTTTTTAGCCGCAATCGTCCTTGTGTAAATGGCCACTAAGAACATGCTGGAAGGATTCCTGGTCGCTCCAGAAGAGCTGGAGATGGTGGCTATGTAGAGGGAGGTCTGGTCTTATGCTACTTCCCACAGACCTGACTAAACAGACACAGGATAAATGAATGAATGTATAAATAATAAAGTGACACATCTGACACCTGGCTGAAGGGATTTGTAACTGGGTGTGTTGCTGTAAGCATTTGTTTATTTATAGTCTACTGCATTCAAGTTACTCTTTCAACTGCGTGTAAATTAAATTCACAGAATTTCAATCTAAGTGTCCAGTCTCACCACTACACATTCATACTATATATAGTGGACGTTTTTGCCACGCTCTCCTTTTGTCAAAACATATTACCATCACTATTAGTGGCCGCCAACCAGCAATGTTTCAAAGCAAATTCACTCTTCAACATGAAGAACTGATTATTGTTACTGGTAGAGATTGCATTTCATTTGGGTTGTGCTCTATAATGTGGTACAGCTGTTAGTATAGAAAAAAACACTGTATTTAAATTTTTTGCACATGCAGGCAGCACACCTACCTGCAGTAGGAGTTGTCAGGTAACAAGCCAAGATGCCTTTTCTGCAGCAGCAATGATATGTTTAATCCTGCTCTCGGTGCTTTCTGAAGAGACAGTGACACGAGTCTCTTTATTAAACAACCAAACCTCATGCCAAGACTATTGAATTTCTATATATATGTTTTTTTTTTTTAACTATAAAGAATGCTTGTTTCACCAGCTGAAGTAACAGAAACTACATTCACCTGTGTTATTAGATGCTGGATTCTACAAAGTGAAGCTTTTTCTTGAAGTGCAATTCCTAATTTATTGACTTTTTTTTTTAATGTAACCTTTATTTAACCAGACAAGTCATTAAGAACAGATTCTTATTTACAATGACGGCACGCTAAGAGACCGGAGTCACTTGAGGGGAAAAGGGTAGAGGGCTGCAAACTAAAAACAGATCTAAAAAAATTTCACATAAAATTATGGTTAAAAAACATGCAACAGACAACAAACCCTTCTGAAAGATCCAGTGACATAAAACACAGCAGACCGCAACTACAATTGGTCATTGTAGTTGTTCATTAAAATGATAAAACTATGGAAAAATTTGTTTCTACTTACTTTCCTGAGTTTTTCATCTTCTGCAAGCATCCTGGTTCTCTGCTTCTCCCTTTCTTTTTCCTGTAGCTGCTCTCTGGTCAGTGGATTACAGTTATTGTGTCCTGGCAAGAGCCTGAAGTACCTATTTTTCTCTGGGTCAAAATAGAAACCTGGCAACTCTGGTAACAGGACAAGAGAGTTCTGTAAATTACATGTATTTTCATTTCATTTCATTCATTCATTTATTTGTTTATTCAAACAGGTAAAAAACTAAATAAGTAAAACATACTTATGCCAGAACATGTTTAGGCAGAAATTAGAGCGACAACTCTTTAGCATCCTAGATAATTATACCTTGTTCGAAAGGGTGTAGGATAAAGTTAATAAAACATATGTAGTCCTACCTCTTTGTATTACTCAGTCAGAGCATGTATATACAATCAACTTGCTCCTTGTTATGGATTCATATTTCCATTTCTGTCTTGTATCCAGTTAGTGTGACCACTATGTGGTTTATAAAAATGTGTTTAAACTTTTGTATTGATTTGCAGGTTTTCAGTTCTTCACTGCAGTTCTTCTACACATTAACTCCTTTAACTGATATAAAACGCATTTTTTGAGTTAGTACGTACAGGCTGTTTTTTGAACATATAAATTCCCCCGAGATTGTGTTTGTTTTCCCTCATTTGAAACAACCTTTGGACACCTTGTAGTAACTGGTTTTGATTTGCTTTGTGCATTATTTGAATTGTTTTGAGGTTGACCAAATCCTTACATTTTAATGCCTTTAATTTGATGAAGAGTGGGTTTAATGGTTCTCTATAGGTGCTTTTATTTACAATCCTTACTGCTCTTTTTCCAAGTCTGATTATTATTTTTGTGTTTGTTATGTATGTGTTCCCCCACACTTCCACAGTAGGTAATGTATGGGAGAATGAAGGAACAGTACAATGTGTATAGTGATGACTGGTTTACAAGAAATTTGACTTCATTTAATATTGCAATTGATTTATCTATTTTGGCCGTAATGTACTGTATGTGTGACTTCCAGGATAATTTGCTGTCAATTATGACTCCCAAGAAATTTGTATTTCTTCTATTTCTATGTTATTTATCATTAATTTATTTTGTGACTCATTTGTCTGACTTCCAATTATTGTGAATTTGATTCTGCTTAAATTGAATGTGAATTTATTTGAGTCAAACCCACTCTTCAGTTTATTTAATTCATCTGCCACTGTATCCAAAAGTTGTTCCAAATTATCCCTACGGCAAAGCAAGTTAGTGTCATCTGCAAATAAAATGGTTTCAAGTGTAGTTGAGACCTCACACATATTATTGACGTAAAGAATGAACAACAATGGTCCAGGCACCAAGCTCTGGGGCGCCCCACACTTCACTGTCTGTAGTTTTGAATTATTGTTATTGATCTGCACATATTGATTTCTATTGCTTAGGTAAGTGGATATCCAGGAGAGTGCTAGACCTCTGAAAAATACAATTGGTTTCGTGATTGATTACAAATATATGTGACAGGTTTCACCACACACTCATGATATTTTTAACCAATGACATATCAAAATCATTACAGTCTGTTGACTTCTTAGTCTTGAGGTTATTAACAATGTCAATAATTTCTTTTTCATTGGTTCCCTTTAGGAACATAGATTCACTTACATTCCAAACTTTACTTTCCACTTCATTCATGTTGCCAGTGTTTGTAATCTCTCCAGCCAGACCAGGACTGACACCAACGAAGAAATCAATACATTAATTTGCCGTTTTGGTTGTGTCATTACGAGTTATGATATCTTTGGTTATGAAGTAGTTTGGGTATTCATCTCTGTTTATTTCTTTTTTTGATAATGTCATTCAATATGTTCCATGTATTACAACGTAGATATCTTGTTTTTATTTTCCTCTAGTAAATTGCTGTAATATTCATTTTTGCTGCTTCTCGTGATTCTTGTTACTTTAATTTCATAGGTCTTGTATTTTGTTTCTGGTTATTTATTTCTTTGTTTGAGAAAATCTTTATATCAAACTTTTTTTTAACATGTATTTAATATACCTTTACTTAGCCATGGTTTTATATCTAGTTTGTGCTTCACTAGTTTCTTTACCAAAGGACAATTTCTGTCGTGAAGAACCTTTGTTATTGATATGAATGTGTCATAGGCTTTGTTCACATCGTCATAGACACCGTTCCAGTCTTGTTTCATTAAATCATATTTAAAAGATTTAATAGACTCTTCAGTTTTTTGTCTTATATTTTGTATTTTCTTTGTTTGTTCCTGTGGAGCTCTGGATAGTTGCAAACACTGGCAGGTGATCACTTATTACTCCACTATTTATTCTCACATCAATTTAAATAGTGAAAATGTTGTCTATTAGTGTGCCACTATGGTTAGTTATCCTGGTTGCTCTTCTTATTAGCGGATAAAGGCTCATGCTGTACATTGAACTAATACAATCCTTAATCCTTAATGTTGTTTTCTTGTTGGTTTAACAAATCAATATTGAAATCCCCACATACAAAAAACAATTTGTTTTCTCATATATACTCAATAATTTCTCTTTAAATACTTCAACACATGTATGATGTATGGTTACAAACTGAATAGGAGGCATAGTACCTGGAGCAGCATTGTTGGCAGTAGAAGAAGAGGTAGATGTGGAAGACGTGGGGGAGGAGGAAGCAGAATGGTGTCCAGATCTCCTCTCTGAACTATCATCCTGACCATACCTACAGCAAATTAAACAACACGTCATTATAACCCCAAGACTAAATGACAATTAACGAGGCAGGATTTGTGTGTCCCAAAACAATCGCACTGATTGAGTTGAAAAGTAGGAAAACATACCACCGCTGCTCCTGTGATCTGTGGCCGTTGTTTCTGTGCCATCTCTGGCGTTGTGTCCCACCTTGTCTCCTTTGCGGTCGCTGCCCATCTTGCCATTTCCATCTCTCCATTGTGCTGGTTGTGATCTGTGGTACCCTAAAGGGTCCTCTCACCACAATGTTCAGTTATCCACGTGAGTCACCTGTGTGTGAAGCAAGTAGACCAGCGTGTTTACTTGTTAGCTTAGCTACCAAGTTATGCTTAGCGCTCATGGGCTTACATTCGCCTTCCTACACACCTTTATTTGCTAGAGATATTACGATTATTTGAATGCCTACATAAAAATGGACACCGTTATTAGCGACACGTTTTACTGTCTTATTAAACTTGTATGACGCTGTAGTTTGACGCCGTTGTGCTAGCTTGTGGACACGGGTATACTGCCATGTTGTCCCGCCTATAGATCCCGCTCATTGGCTAATCACTAACACTACTTCATGACGTTACACTCATTCATTGGTTCATTTTATGTAAATTAATCAGACTCGTTTCCGAATGATAATGTAGATAATTTAAGGTTTATTTTATGGATGCAACGGCGCTGAGAATTAAAAGACAGAAGTAACACATTATATATACTCGTACAATATGGTGCTAATTCAACAAACACTGTGATATTTCACAAAAAATATATTTGTATAAAGGACAGTACATTATTTCAGAACAAACAACAACCCCCAAAACGACAAGAGTATACAAAAATGACATAAGTATGGTGTTTTTATATCAATAACCGAGTCTATTTTAATTACATGATGTTATTGGCATAAAATAAGGTTATTGCTGATCTGAGGACTGGGACATTGATTTTGACAGTTTTCACTGAAGCCACGCCTAATTTCTTGATACTGGTGTTGTATTGGTAGGGAGCACAGTGCCCACGACCGCATTGGCTGTTGTGTTTTTTTCATAAGGGTCCCAAACTACACAGATTTGGAATATTGCATTACAGCCTTACAGGAAAATGGCGACTGTCATTCATAATCCTTTAAAATCGTAAGTATTTTTTGATTCTTGTGTAGACTGACTGCATGCACTCATTATGCATATGATTTTATAAACAGAGGTCAGCGCGTTATGATAAAAAATAAACCTATGTGTAACACTTTGCCATGCACGGACAATGTCCGTGTGTGTTTTCTGCAGGTAGGTTGTGTTGCCTACTTGCGGGGTTGTGTAATACTAATATAAAAGCATGCATTCATGTTTTTATTCATCTCTGTCCCGCGCACAGATGTCTGCACACACTCACATGTACTTGGTTTTACGTGGACAAAAAGTTGCCATTGTCCATATTGTGCTTTGCAAACAGGGTGGACAGAAGTTTGCATGCGGGACTCTTTGTCAGGGCTAGACGGCTGAATTTGCATAGATAAATTCATGCAATTAATGTCACAAAGCGCACATTGAAAGGACGACGGAGGCTGTGCGCAGCTAATGCTATTCCTGCAACTGTCAAACGCAATGAAGAACAGAATTCGTTTTGTATGTGATCAAAAAATTATTTAATGTAACCTACATGAAAAAAAAAACCCTGCAAAGTAAGAAGGGGAATGGAATTCACCTCAAGTTGGTTAAGGTTAAATGATATTGAAGATATTGACAGTTTACTCAGTGATTTGCATCTCGAGAACCATGTCCTGCCTTGCATTAATCACAACTGTAACCTTTACCTCAGCCTTTAGAATCGCACTGTAAACCGCAGACATCACTTGACCAGGCTATTGTTTAAATATCACCACAAACATATTGAAGCAAAGTTTTCACTCAAAGACAGTTTTTCCAGTCACGTCAGTCTTTTGAGTCTGAATGCACACACATCCTTCCAGCTGACATGCTTTATTACTCATTTATAAAATATTTGTCTCCTTCTAATTCATTTAAAGGCTGATTGAAATTAAATTAAAATGCTCAGAATATAGATGTGGCTCACTGGGTTCTTTTTTTTTTTTCCCAGAGGTTCTCTTTGGGAAATGGATAAACACAGAGGATGCTTGAACATACAGTAGATGATTACTGTCTGGCATGAAATTGTCTGTGTGGCAAACATTGTTTTCCGGGAGGCAGATTAGACAGTAGAGAATGTAGATATGTGTTTGTTTTGCATGTGTATGCTATTCTGTATGTAGAGCAGCAGATTATAAATGTCCCAGTATTCTCTTGGGTCCATCTGTTGAGAGAAGAGGTACTCTGAAGGGATGAGGATGAGGATGATGATGATGATGATGGGCGCAAGGAGAGACTAGAGACTGAGGGAGGGAGCCCCATCTGCCCTGCATCTACAGAAGCTATAACATACACCCCCCCCCCAATCTATTTTACCATCATCTGCTAAAAAGTAATACATGGTTGTGTATGAACAGTAGCCAGTTTTATTTTCTCATCAGTAAGTGAGTGAATGACCCATAAAGTGAAGATATTTAAACTTTGAAATTGTTGTTTGTGGGTTAAAATTTCCATGTATGTTCAGTTTGGTGTTCAGACTCTTAATAGTTATTTAGTGAATGCTTAATGCCATTAAGGGCCTTTACAATGCTCAGTGACGTCAACAAGATAAGCAGACAGTACCTACAAAAATATACATACCAGAGGAAACAGCATGTGAAATGATCAGGGGTAGAGTAAGTATTTAAAAACACAGGATATATGAGCTAATGCCATACATTTTTTTTTTTTTTTTATCATGGGAAGTCCACTTTCTAGGCAGCACAGTTGTCTTATTCTGTCTGCTTGAACAATAGGGCTTACTTTGTCATCTGTCCTCAGGATGTGGCTGGTAAATCATATGCAGTCAATAAGGACGTGGTAATAATCTAGCTCACTCTCTTGGCTGTGTTGAGGTCTGAACGATGAATTACAACCGTCAGCAGCTGGCAGTAAATACGTCTTGCTTTCTAGAGTCATTCAGTCATGTTAAACTGTGCATATTTACTTGATTTATTTATTTATTTATTTTATGAAAGGCTCCTTTGTGAGGTGGAGTGGAATGTGTCATGAATGAAAAGCTGACATGAGAAGTATCCAAATAAGCCATGTGTGTACAAAGATGTGTTAATGAGCATACCTTTACTTTTAACTGCTTTTTTTTAAAAAAAAAAAAAAAGCAATTATGTTTGGATTTATAATGATTCAGAGAGCTCAGGTGGGAGATGATTTGGCTGTGTTTGCTTAAGGATTAAAATGACTTGGGCTGAGATTTGAGGAAATGTAAGGGAGATTGTTGAGATTGGATGGGGTGGGGGGTGGTGGTGTGTGGGGGGGTAGCGTTAGAGGTTGTGTATTTTTGTGTGTATTTGTTGTACGCGTGGGTGGTTTATGTAGCCATGCGCCCTTCCCCCAATTTGCGTGAGAGGGAGCGTGAGTGAATGATGGAGGGGTGGGTGGGTGGGTGAGGGGGGGGGGGGGGGGGGGTGTCTGTCTGGGTGTATTTACTGCATACATTTATACTACACCCTCAGCGCAGGGGCGAACCCTGGCCTTTGTCTGTCCGAGCTCAGGCAATGGGAATGTCCGGGGTTTCCAGACACGGGGAATTAAATGGCCAGAAACATTTTTTTTTATTTTTTTTTAAACAGAAAGCTTCATGCAGTGACTGTTTTTTTTTTTTTTTTTTTTTTTTTTTTTTTTACTACTGTTTCACTGTTCTTTACATGGAACTGGCACATGTTTCTATCCTTATGTTTTCTTTTTGTGCTGTGTGTTTGAATAGGAAGGAAAGAGAAAGGTGAGATGTGAATAGTCTCCACACACAAACAAACGGTGTACTAAGACAAGACGTAATTTTGTATCCGAGACATGTTTTCTCACCACGCTGAGTTGAAGTGACTTATCGTTCAGTCCACGTCTTCGGCTTCTTTACCTCCCCCTGAGCAAAACAACAGTGGCAGCATCTGAATCAGGGTTTTTCCTCTTTTGCCACCCCCCAAAACACACACACACACACACACACACACACACACACACACACACACAAACACACACATACATACAAACACTCCTGCACTCTGCACCTTTCCTTTTCATTCCCATTATGTGTCTGTTTGTGCACGAGCAAATGTGTGTGAGTGTGCGCTCGTGCGTACACATATCCATGTGTTTGAGAGAAAATAATTGTGACAGGGTTTGAAAGGGAACACGTGTGCCCCGGGACATTTCGGACCCCTCCTCTTTCCTCCCATTCTGCCTCCTTGACTCCTCCTCCTCCTCCTCCTCTTGGTCTTCTTCATCTGCTTCACTCAGTGCCATGCCTACAAAATACCACAAAGATGTCTAGATCAGTGTCTACATGCTGTCGCCCTGCACCTGCACTTGCACTATTATCTCTGCATATTTTCCAGCTAGACTTCAATCTGAGTATCAGTGTTTGCCACAATTTGCCATTATAAACCCTAATTAAAAAAAAACAAAACAAAATAGATTTTTTTTTTTTTACTCTCAGTCACATTTGTGAAAGAATATCATATCTGCATGAACTACAGAGAGAAGCATTGTGAAAGAGTTTTCCATTACCTCTGGCTCAGTGATGTATGAGGTCATGCATGAGATCCCAATGCTCATAGATGTTGTGCCTGTTAAGTTCATCAGCTCATCCGTGTGACTTGTCAGTTTGTAGAAAACATGCGTTATTACCTCCGCCAATGAGGTTATGTTTTTGCCGGAGTTTGTTTGTCTGTCTGTATGTTAGCAAGATAACTCAAAAAGTTATGGACGGATCTTGATGAAAATTTCATGATGTCTTGGTGGGTGGGTGAGTGGGTGGGGTGTGTGTCACAAGGAACAAATTATTCGAGTTTGGTGATGATCCGGAAGAGATTCTGGATTCTGGATCACTTTGAAATTTATTCTCCATTTGGCGCAATGTAAAATTTCAAAGTGATCCAGGATCTCTTCCGGATCATCATCAAAATCTAATCATTTGTTCCTTGTCACACCACCAACACGTCAGAAAATTTTCATCAAGATCCATCCATAACTTTCTGAGTTATCTAGCTAACAGACAGACAGACAGACAGACAGACAGACAGACAGACAAACTCCGGCAAAAACATAACCTCCTTGGCTGACCTCTCTTCATTCGGAGGTGGGGGGGGGTCTGCCTTGGCGGAGGAGTGCTTTTCTAGTTCATTATATTATACATGATATTATATATATTCTACCTGTGGCTGGAGAGTCGGCTTGTGATTAATGAGTTGCCAGTTTGAATCCCTGGACTGGCAGAGAGTAGTTGGCTGATGTGCCCTTGAGCAAAGCACCCCCCCTCTCCCCTCCAGCTGCTCACTGGGCGCTTGGGCAGCCCGGGGATAATGCATGATGGGTTAAAAGCAGAGGGCAAATTTCAGTGTAGTGCATCATGTTAATATATATGAACCTACTGACAAAAATAAACATTCTATTGTATTCTATATTATATGCATTGTATATTATGTTATGTAATTAATGTGCTGTTCATTGAAAGTGTTGGTACTTGTTTGCTGAAGTTACTTGAGGCTGATATTTTATGTATCAAACCCTTTTTAAAACAATAATACCTCCATGACTGTTTGAAAGTAGCTCAAACCATAGCAACAACATTGAAGGTGTTATTATGGCCAATGAAGGCAAGTAGAGAAGATCTAACACTTTCATGTATCCCTCCAGGCACGTGTAACTTAAATAGAGGAATGAAATGTGAATCACGTTCCACTTTATAGACCTTGCTGAATATAACGCCTAGAGTAATGAAACATGAAAACGTGAGAGGTATGGCAGTGATTTATAATGCCAATGATGAGTTTTCAGTGATTAACTATTCACTGTGGGGTAAGAGGAAGAGAAAATGCTGTGAGTAATAAGTAACTGATAGTAAAGCCTGGCAGATAAGAGTAAGATCGATGAGGACAAATGACAGCAGACGCCCCAAAAAAGAAAGGCTGATTAAAAGAGCTGCTATTCCCCCTGTGTTCTCTACAGAGAGGATTAAGCCTAAGTTTGAATATTCATCATGTCCATAAGCTCTTCTTTAGGAACTGAACTGGAGCTTTGCTTGTACGTTTGACCCTCTTGGCTTACCCAAAATGCAGTGCAAATTAAAGTAGCACCTCAGCTGTCTACTGTTGTTCTCCTGTGGCTGTGATAAATCATTCATGTGCACCTGTGAGGGTGATGGCTATTGATGTCCAAACAAGAGAACACTACACTCCTCTCCTCTCCTCTCCTCTTCTCTCCTCTCCTCTCCTCTCCTCTCCTCTCCTCTCCTCTCCTCTCCTCTCCTCTCCTCTCCTCTCCTCTCCTCTCCTCTCCTCTCCTCTCCTCTCCTCTCCTCTCCTCTCCTCTCCTCTCCTCCCCTCCCCTCCTCATTTGCATATTTCCATCTGTAATTAACTGGTGGCACAGCCATGATGCACTCCACTTCCACCCACTCATAGGCACCCACACCCCCTGAACTTCAAAGGATTAAACTGGTCAGAAAAAGCATGAATTAGTTCCTTAGACCTTAAACATAGTACTGTGATACAGAATCATATTTCTGTTATTTGTTTGGAAATTCCACATGGTGGGATGGATGTGATCTCAGTGCCAGGTTTGTTATCAGACTGTGTATGAATGTCCCAAAAAATATCATTTATTTTAAGAAAAAATTCCTCTGGGGTTTTGATTACCATCCATATTAGAAATAAACTGGTAGTGTCATCAGTATAGGTGTGATTTTATTCGAAGAACATTTTACCCTCATTAAAAAAAAACTGTCAGAAAGGTAAAAAAAAAAAGAGTCCTCACTCTCAAAGTGATGAAGTGTATAATCTAGATGCAGATTTGGAGTATCTTTGAGAAGGGCTGTGATATAGCAGACGTCTACATATGGGTCCATTTGCAGTTCTTTCATATAGTGAGAATAATGATTTTTTATTTTTTTTGTTCAACTCCCCAAAAACACTTAAACAATTATTGTTATACTGATAATAGTTAATAATAATAATAATAATAATAATAATAATAATAATAATAATAATAATAATAATAATAATAATAATAATAATAATAACCATTATACTTTTGTAGAATATAATGGGACTTTTACTTAAAAGCTACCTGCACTGGTAATGCTTATGACATTAATTGTACTTTGAGTATTATATGTGATCTGTTGAAATAAAAAGTAATGAAAATACATTACAGGTACTCTTTAACAATTGGTTTATAAATTCAGCCACATTTCCACGACATGGTACTGATTTGACTTGACTCTGGTATTGGATCCTATTCCTCAACACTGTTTCTATCTCAGCATAATACTGATTTTATAACACCCGATACTTTTTTAATTTGTTCAGGTTTTCTCGGTATTATTTGAAGTTTCTTCACAAAAATATGAGTGTCCTGTCATCTGCTCTGAGAGTTGCTGATAAACTTGGTCGTTGCGTGTTGCGCCATCAACTCACACTGAATCTTTACATTGGCCACCAAGGACAGAAATGTCTGAACGTCTTCAACTGATGACGGTATCATTTTGCAGCCTGTCATCATGTCATCATTAGCCTGCTGGTATATTAACTGTCAACCTCTGAATGTGGTTTGTTCAGAATTGTGGGCTGCACAGTGATGATGCAGTGACAACCTTCTGACCCATCAGTGGTCTGTGGTGTTTACATGTCACATTATAGCAGGGGTTTCAAACATGTGGCCCGGGGCCCAAATGTGGCCCGCCAAAGGTTGGAATGTGGCCCCTGGTATGAATGTACAAAATACAAAAATTCTCCAGTCAAGGATGTGGAACTCATTTCAGTTCAGGTTCCACATATGTGTACTAATATGATCTACAGTCAAATAACAGCATAATATGCATAGAAATAATGAGAACTTAATTTTTTGTCTTTGTTTTAGTGCAATAAATAACATTACATTTTGAAAATATTGACATTTACAAACTATCATGTAATAAAAAAATGTGAATGATCTGAATAAATATGAACAACCTGAAATGTCTAAAGAAAATCAAGCACAATTTCAACCATTTTTTGCTTCTGTTACTTAATATTTGGTTTATTTTAGTGTCTTTGCAGATCTGATCCATAATACGTATGTAAAATTGATAAGTTGAGGCAGTATACTGTTAAGATGGCACTTCTTTTTTTTAAGAAATGGTTTTTTTGGGGGGGTTATTTACATATTTTTTGTTTAGATAGTTTGTAAATGTAAGTATTTTCATAATTTAATGGTTTTTTTTTTTTTACACTAAAACAAAGACAAACAATTTTAGTTGTCATTATTTATAGGTTATTAATCTATTATTTTAGTGTGTATTTTACTGTACACTGGAAATCAAATCAGAATGAATGTGGCCCCTGAAAGACAGTGAGTTTGAGACCCCTGCATTATAGTATCTTCTCCTGTTTTGGAACCTCATTAAAAAAAAAAAAATTGTACCAGGCAGCAGAGTCCAGGTACCTTTATGCAAAAACATGGAATTGGGCCAGTACTATGGAGTAGAAACGCAGCTTTAGATTTGATATCCCATGTTCATTCATCCTACAATTTTCTGAAAAACTTGAAGTAAATGGAAATTTGTCTAAAATTAGTCATTACCTCATTCTAAATCTAAAACACCTAATGTATGCAAAAGTCAATTGAAAACTTCAAAACTAGTATATAATGCTGGGTTATCTCCTCTTTATACCTGGAAACACTGACCTGTGAGTAATTACTGTGAGTAGATGAATTGCCTGCCTGTTCATCATCGCTGTTATACTTTTATGTGATAAGACTGACCATCGACCAATCACACAAAGGCACCTCCGTACTAGTATGGGAGCAATTGAGACAATCACAATGGTATACACAGGCAGAGAAACACATGTACACACACACACACAGCAACTGCAGATTCCATCAGTGTCCAGGAAGCTGCCGACTGAGTGGAATGTGTTCCCGAACATTCAAAACTCCACTTACATAAGCACCGTCATCAGGCATAAAGTCTGGTAAGGGGATACAAACAGGAGTACAGTCCACGATAGGTGATTCCAGTTGGGGCCCAGGAGAGGGTGGATGTCTCAGGACACACAACCCATAGACAGATGGTCTTGGAGGCATGTAAATACACACATAGACACATAGACATGAAAACACCACAGACAAATGCACATGATGGCATGGCTAACAGGACAAGCAAGCACGAATACACACTTATGTAAGGGTTTACGCAGCTGCCTGGGGATGTTATACAGACACTTTGCTGCTGGAAATAGGACAGAAACATGCATGTAGTATGGACTGACACAACACTAAGGAAATAAAAAAGAAAGCCAGATGATGAGACTTGGCTGTAGGTCTATACAGTGACAATGAACACTTATCTTTGGGAATGTGTTTTGTGACAGGCTTGGTAGGAAATGGATTAACATCAGTGCTGGTTTGTCATAAAGTAGTAGCATGTATAACCTGAACGTCCAGCAGCATTACTCAATTCTGTTGGTTGGTCTTCTGACAATGTCCCCCACCAGTAGGTAAACATATGTTTTAGCCCAGGTATTATACTGTCTAGATCAGGGGGTCTCAAACATGTGGCCTGGGCCAATGGTAATGACCTATTAAATGACTCCATATTTTCTTCTTAGTTTTTTTTCTTTTCCTATAAATGATGACAATTTCCGATTTTGTCATTGTTTTACTGCAAAATATAATGTAAATTCTGAAAATATTTACCTTCACAAACTATCCTATAACAATAACATGTCAATAATCTCAACAAATAGGAACAACCTCAAATGTCCAAAGAAAATTAGACACAACTTGAAGCATTTTCTGCTTCTGTTACTAAGAGTTTAGTGTCTTTGTAGAACTGATCCATAATAAAACACATAGACTAATGATAAATTGAGTCAGAATATTGTTACAATTCTCCTTATTTTCCTTATGAAATGTCACTTGTTTTGCATTTGGATGATTTATAAAAGTATTTTTACAATTTAATGGGTTTTTTTTTCGCACTAAAACAATGACAACATTTTTCAATTCTCATTATTTATAAGTTATTATGTTTTCATTTTACTGGTCCGGCCCATTGGAGGTCAAATCAGGCTGAATATGGCCCCTGAAGAAAATGAGTTTGAGACCCCTGGTCTAGATGCAACCACTACAGGTTTTACTTATATTGTTTAATGTGGGCTTCATTTCACTAAACAGAACTTCACTTTTATTGATATTTCCCCGAGGGGTGATTTGTTGTGCAACAGATACATTTAGTTCACAAACACTTCTGTGGACATGGATATAAAAGCGTAACAATGACGGCATAAAAACATAAAATGGTAGAAATGAGAGGATGATATTAATAATTAAAAATATATTTATACACATATGCACATAAATACGTCAGAACAGAAACTGGAGAATTCATATTCTCAGTAGCAGCATGAATGGGCCATTTTCTGATCTCTGATTTTGTATCATTAGCTGGGAACAGTTTGCGTGTGTACTATATTCAATTTCCCATAATTAACTTGCTCCATAAAGTCCAGGAAACTGGCTTTTGCATATACTGCAATATCGAACTATACTAATGCCTCCACTGATGTGACAGTAATTCTCAGGCATTTGTTGCCATTTACTTGTCAATGGAATTGCAGCAACTTCTTAACATGAACATATTTTTATACCCTTTCCTTGTGTTAATCTTGATTTTGCAATTTTGGAACCTTTAAACCTGGAATTTCCTCTCATGGGTCTAATAAAGGCATATTTAATTTTATCTCATAACTTTCATTTATTTTGTCATTTCTTGTTTTTTCGTCATATATCCAAGCATATTTTCTGTTAAATGTGTCTCCTTTGGTTTGTTCCTACTTCTGTCTCCTCAGAATAGGCAAACCCATATTATTTCTGCTCACTCTAACCCCTCTCTTTTCTGCCTCCCCCCATCCACCTCCTCCACCCACCCTCTGCTCTTGCTACTTCCAAACACTGCACATCTTTGTAAGATTCAGTGTGACCAGAGAGCTGGTCTTTGTCCAGCTTGGCATTCTTTACATTTCTGTGTAGAGAATCCTCAGACTATCCAACTCTGTAGACTCAGTCAGAACAACATGACTACTATTAGCCACATTAATAAACACATACACTGTTTTGCAGGTGAGACAGTAAAAAGATCCTGCTGGTTTGTAACACCACTGACACCGTTTATAACTTTTAACTTCCAAAATAACATATTGTGTTGTATAGTTCACAGGTTTGGAGTCCATTTGGATATATTCTCCTTTATAGCTATTTCAGATGGGGAAAGTAACTTAATAGTAAACTGTGCCCAAGGATTATTGGCTGGTTCAGGTCATTACCTCTGGACCTGAACCATATGTGCCCTTGCATACAAGTCTTTAAAACCCGCCACAACTGCTCCTTCTCTGCTTTTAAAAAAAAAATTCAATAAATAATATCCTCGGTATTCTATTGAATGTGAGTAAAATGGATGTTTCATCTGCAGCAAAAGTGAGATAAATTTGGTGTGATCTGTCTGCCCCCAGTAATTTAAGGTGCAGAGGTCTTGTCTTGAGACAGAGACTGTGGAGGTTATTGATGGCCCGGATCCTGATGTATACATTCTTGATGGCCAGTAGTGTGTGTACGGGTGTATGTAGCCCATTTGTTGTGTGGGCTTCGATCTGGTACTCTCACTCATATATCATTTTGACAGGATAAAACATTTCTTCTATTCCATTGATTCCTGTATATTTCCGACTCCATAGACCTTTATGCTCAGGCGGTTTCTTTTCAGCTCCTTTGTCTTCATCTTCTTTCTGATGTATACACTAAAGTCAGACCACATTGGGGCAATTCTTCAGAGAAGTCTGGGCCTGTTATATTAAGCAAGAGTTAACCTGGACTGAACAGGCCTGCTCATGCTTGATTTCCAAACCATATAAAATCATTAGCTACCCAGTACATGCTACTGCCATTACCCATAAAACAATCTGAGCATTTAGCTGATAGGGCATTAACAGCATGAATGACTCAGCGCACAGAAAGCAGAAATCAAAGCAGCAGGCTCCAAATAGCTTAGATCAATGCCAAAATAGGACTGTAATGTGACTTGTGGGTAATTTGAGTTCGATGTTTTTTTTTTTTTTCTTCTCAATTTAGCTGGGATGTTGAATCAATCTGACATTTTTTGTAGAAGTAACTGGGTTAAATTTTATAAAACCGGTGCATTATATTAAATAAAACCAAATATATGCCTCTCTGTTACTTTTGTGTGTTCACCTAACCATATTCTCTATCTCTCTGCCTTTTTGTGTTTAGGCTTGGTGACCAGTTTTATAAGGAGGCCATCGAACACTGTCGCAGCTACAATGCCCGCCTCTGTGCTGAACGCAGCGTACGGATGCCCTTCCTGGATTCACAGACCGGTGTGGCACAAAATAACTGCTTCATCTGGATGGAAAAGCGCCACCGGCAGCCAGGTTTTTGAAATTATGCAGAAGATCCATTGGGCTTATGTTGCACTGCTGATATGTTTTAATCTAGACAGATCTGTCTTTTGTCTGTATTACAAGCTATCATCACTCCTATGAAGATGCATGCATAAGGATAAAAAAAAATAAAAAATGTTAGCCTGTAGCACATGCTGATTTATTCCCAGACAAACGGTCAAAATGCATCCTTCACATCTGGGTCGCTTTTGCAGCCTGAGGGAACAATCTGCTCTTTACTGAGAGCTGGACACAAATAGCCTGCTCTCCATCTTATATGCAAAGCCCTTTAGGCCACACCCTATACTTTGTGGCAGACCTAACTCACATTATATGCATTTATTCTGGGTTTATCCTGTCCCCTTTTTTTTGATATTTTCTTGTCATTTGAGGGCCTACTTTGACTATTCTGTGATGCTAATGGAAGAATATGATAAAAAGCATTGTCACTAAATCATTATGCCTTAGTTTGATACTAATGTAAGAATTTTATTAGAATTAACTTGCAAAAAAACCCCCCAAAAAAAACAGCGAGCACTGAAAAACACAAGTAATGAGTGATGAATCAGCTCATGGAAACTGACAAAAAATAGCAGGATGTCTCTAAATATGAGGACCATTAGCCTGAGCAATGAAATCAGGACATATTAAATGTCAGGGAAATGGGGCCAGTCCAGTCCACTATATGTGTGTATTTGTAGAATGGTCTCAATGCATGTTTTGTTAAAATGTCATGCTTGCCAGTGGTTGTTAAAGCTCTTCCTGTGTGCCTGTTTCCCTCTCTGTATGTGCATGTATGTGTGTCTAGGCCAGGCAGCTGGACAGATGTATACCTACCCCGCTCGCTGCTGGAGAAAGAAGAGGCGACTCCACCCTCCCTTGGATCCCCAGCTTCGCCTCTGTGAGCTTCGACTGGGTAATACAAACAACGCACCGTGCAGCAACACATTGATATGTATGCAGCGACTGATGCGGTATTGATGTATAGCCTGATGTGTCCTCTGTCACACTGAAACATCAATTTGTCATCACATAAACCTGCTTATATGTCACGTTTGGGCCGTTGTTGCTCTTGTGTAACCTGAAGGCGTGTTCAGTGGCGTTAATGTTCGCTATCTGACCATCTGGCTCTGGTTAGTGCGTCTCTCTCTCGGCCAGGTCTCCAGGTTCATTCTCTCTCCTGAATCAATGCCTCCTCTCACTGTTCTCTAGCAGTGCATACACATACACATGAACACGCATGCATAAACCCACAAACACCCCTGCACAACTTTGCATGACTCTCCCTCTCATTGCAGCACAGAAGCACCCTAACTGGGCCTCTATAATCATTTGTCCATGAGGCATTAGAATGTAAGTGAGTCTTATGAGGTGGAAGTGTATGCCTTTGTGTGTGTGTGTGTGTGTGTGTGTGTGTGTGTGTATCCATGTGTGCATATGTGTGTGTCTTATAGGGGATTTTAGCAAAGGAATGCCCCAGGAACCCGATAAGGGGGTGAAATAAAGGAAAGTCTTTGTTTCAGCTTCGCCACACCATTGTTTCCCCCTCTATGTCTTCCAGACGCAATATAATACCCAAGAGCCTTCCACTGAGAGCAATTCAGCTTTGAGCAGAGGACAGTCTTTAAAAAAAAAAATTTTTTAAATCGAGAGAGAGAGAGAGAGAGAGAGAGAGAGAAGAAAATCCCCAGAGCAGCAACCAACCAACCAAAACATGTACAGGAAAAGAAAACTAGCAACACACTGTAGTTAGCAAGGGTGGAAAGTCTTTGTAGTTCAGGGTGAAAGAGTAGAAGTCTCCAGTTTTGTTTTTCAGAGATTCAATTGTGCAGTTTGGCCCAGATATCTATCATAACACGACAGAGGAATGCGAGTGCTCCCCTCTCGGGTTTTTGGAAATGCTTTATGTTTATTTAATGCTTCCTGAGCAGAGAGGTTTGTCTGTGTGCGTGAAGATACACAGAGGCTCTGTCACAGGGTTATTTTAAAGTAGAAAAAGGCTGAAGGCAGAATTTAAAGCCTCCTTTTTGTAGATTTGCTTGTATTTCATGGTGCAGCTTAAGTCAGCAGCTGTGCTAACGTCTAAATGATGTGTCAAGAGTTA
Organism: Siphamia tubifer; assembly: GCA_020466265.1. Lineage (NCBI taxonomy): Eukaryota > Metazoa > Chordata > Actinopteri > Kurtiformes > Apogonidae > Siphamia > Siphamia tubifer. Next base: position 22,174,866 of record CM035805.1, read on the forward strand.
TGAAAAAAATGCATGAGAAAATGCACAAGAGGGCGAGGGCATTCAGGGCATTTTACATATTAAAATATTTCTTTCCTTTCACTCAGTATTATTGTCTTTAGGGGGTGATAAGGTTGAGTGTGAAGGAGGCTCTAATTAAAATGGAATTGTATTATAAGTGTTTGTCCAGATAAAGCTGCAAAAAGAGAAAGTATATTCCCACCATAGTATAATATTTAGCACCACATGCACCCTCCATTTCTTTGCCCCAGTTGAAATAGATGCAGGGATCAGGAGGGGGGAGGATGGCCAGTGAAGGAGATGTCAATGATAAGTTATCAAAGGAGGAAACTCCTTGTCAGGGTTACGCATGCAGATAGAAAATGAGATTCAATTCTAGAGGTTTAATGTCACACAATTAAAAACACACAGGCTTGATGCTATGCAGTGAAATTCTTAGATTACACACAATGTGAAAAAAGTAGTAACATTAAGTGCGGTTAAGAAATAATGGGAACTAAAGGTACTGTGCAAAAAATGCAATGTCCAATCTAAAATTTAAAGTGCAGAGTATAATAAATAAATAGATAAAAATGTTGAGATGAGGAAGATGCAGCAGGAATAGCAGCACAGTACTGTAGATGCTGCTCTGTATTCAATAAGACAATGTCTGGGCCTCAGTAGATCTGCTCAGTTCCTGTCTTTTCTTTCACATCCCCACTTTCATGTTTTTATTAAGAGCCCAAAGATGATGACGAGGAGTTAAAAATCACTGCAGGTCATCTCTGCGGAAATGAAAAAGAGGAGCAAGGGAAAAAAAGATAAAGTAAATTGGAGAAGGCAAGAAATCAGTGAGTGTCATGTAGGAGGGGTCCTTTAGGGCTGTTTTTTTTTTTTTTTTAAGTTTTAAACCTTAATTGATGTTGAATCTGGCAGCCAGCCCTGCCACTGTTACTTTGTACAGTTTTCATCCCACACAGTGATAATATGATGTACCCTCTATTATTATGATTAACTTCACGGGTAAAAAAAAAATATATATATATATATTATGTGTTTGCATTAGTAAGAACATTATGATTCTTTCTACCGCTTCCAGTGCACACACACACTTGACACCCCAGGTTTTTTCTTTTTTTTCCCTGCCTTTTATTCTCTGCTGTTCCTACCTCCTCAGAAGCTGAGCTGGCCCCTAAGCGCGAGGGGCCCCCAGGAGAGGCCACGGCCCTCGAGGCCCTCCTGAGGGGGGATAGTCTGTTGGAGAAAAAAAACAGCATCAGTAAAGAGGAAGAGACCTTGCTGGAAATACAGGTATTAACTCTTTTTATGTACGACAAATTAATTAGTTTTTTGTTGCAGTGACTGTAAAGGTAGATCTGGAAATATCACTGAATATATCAGATCTCTTACATGTGTACAGTGTTTGATTTGTCTTCTTTCGTTGTGTGTCTGTTTCCTCTGTAGAGAGTTTTGGAGGCAGATGAAAATGGAGACGGTTTCCATGATGATGAAGACTTTGAACTGGATACTCCAAAGAGAAAGAACAGGAACAGAGCCAAAGTGAGTGTCCTGGATACAGTATGTTAGCAGTGTTAAAATAATAATAATACTAAAAAAAAACAAGTGTGTTGTGTTGTGGCAATTTTTGTCCTGCTGTTGGTGAATAAAGAAATAGAGACAAAGGTTTATTTCTTTGCAAAGAAAGGTCAGTTCAGCACACGAGCGGTGACTGTGAGAAAAGACCCCGAGGTGCTCACAGAGTCCACCTTTTAAGGGGTGAACTCATTTGGAAGTGATACGACCAGGTTTCCTCAGAGGGGCTTTTGATAGTGATGAGCGCCAGAGATGTTACCGTTCAAGACACAATAGACACTTAGGATAGAGTAGTTGGGGAGGGGTAGGGTAAAGGTATGGGACCATCAGCCAGGAGTGGGGAGAAATCTGTGAAAAAACAGCATGCGATGGAGGGGTGGTGGGTGTTGGGGAGAGGATACAAGAGACACAAGAATGTGAGCAGGTAGAATCATAGTTCTGTCCCACTAACTAGGCAACTGTCCACACAGCGATGTATTTGAGTGAATCTGAGACCCCATCTGCACGGAAACGAATTTGCGTGAAACCGACGTACTTACACATTGGTCTTTCGGCAAAATGGGACAGGTCTCATAGATAGTCCAAAATGATATCTTTAGTCCCAGAGTGGGAAGGTCTTGATACAGTGCCGTTTCCGCACGCATCTTGACAAGTAAACATGTGTGTTCACACCCACGCTGGTAGAAAAAGGATGTGGGCGCATGCGCCCTACTTCTTCTATCGTTCTCTTGCACCTGGTTGGACTGGCTTACAGCGCGCATAGAGGTGTGGCATATGAATTGCATTATTTTCAGCAAGCGTTTCGCCCCCATGCTGACAGATTTTTTTACTGAAACAGTTAAATTTTTATGTAATATTTTTTTGACACGGTTTCAAAAGTAAACCAGTATCGAAATTGTCTGAACATAGCCTGATACAATTTGTTATTGTATTGGCCTCGTGTCCACACAGCAACAGCATTTTGGATGCCTCAAAATGGTATCTCTTGAGAACGGGTTCCAGAGTGGAAAGATCGGACAACTGTGTCATTGCACTGCTGTGTGGATGGGTCAAATGGAGTGAAGCGCCTATCATCTATGTCACAACCACATGACCAGAACAAATAGCAGCTGTGCGCAACATTCATTTGTAAATAAGACAACAAACATCGTGGTGGACACCAGAGTAGCGATAGTACCAGAGCTGCAGTCACTACTAAGTTTACTTACATTATTGAAAGAAAATCTACTGATCTTATACCAATAAAACAAGCAGCAAGGCGGCCTACACACACCTTGTTGTTTATTTCTGGGGTGCATTTTGCTCCAGTATAAGCTGGTATTGACCCTTTGCGTGTGTCGTCACACTGTTTTGTTCAGTCATGATGGATGGCGGAAATAAAATAAAACAGTCGCTGTATTCAAGCTATTTCATAAGTTATACGTTTATAGGCTACTGTACGTTTTTTTTTATTTAGTTCAGTTTTGTTTTGCAAGATGGTCCTCTCTTGTTGTACTGTGGGTTGTACCAACAGAAAAGGGCATAAACACAATGTTACATTTTACCACATTCCTTTTGCGGTGGTGAGGAGGCAGCTGTGGATAATGAACTGCAAAGACTGGCAACCCTTGAAATATTTTGTACATAGTGAGTTGGCAAACTTTAGAGATTAATTTTGAACTCAGCTACTTGGTAGAGCAACATTCTCTGTCACTAAAATAGCACTTCATGTCCCGCCTCTGGCTGTCCACATGTCGAAGTCTCTTTGGGCAAGACACTGAACCCTAAGTTGCTCCCAGTAGGGTCAGGCAGCGTCGGTGTATTGGCAGCAGCCGTCTACTGGTGTATGAGTGTGTGTGTGTGTGTGAATGGGTGAATGTGAGGAATTGTAAAGTGCTTTGGGCACCAAGTGGTGAATAAAATACGCTATATAAGTACAGTCCATTTACCATTTCATGAGACAGAGACCATAACCCTGATGGTTTAGCCTAGCCTGTTAGCCCAACAAAAGAGAGTTTAGCCAGCTGTCAGTGTGTGCAAGTTAGACCAGATACATTTGCTTCAATGAAAGAAGATAAGCCCTTGCCTTTGTCATTACAAGGTAGCCTCCAGTAACGTCCGGCATTAGTCACCCAGCCAGCTACACAATAGTGGTATGCATCAAGAATTTTGTATGCCTTCAAGTCAGCGCATGTATACGGTGATGAGCTGTTTATGATATAATGGTAGAGGTCATGATGAGTGAAATGAGTGTTGCTTTTGATAATTCAATGACTAAGTCCGGGGGTAGTAGGTAAGGATCAGTCTGCAATCCGGTTAAGGCCAACATCTCCAAATACCACTCTTTATTGGTATGTCCTACTCCATCAGACAGTATATGACTTGTAGCCATATCTAGCAATTCAAGGAAACTAAATAAATTAAATGTCAATCTCAGAATATTGACATTTACTTTAAATTCCTGCTACTGTCCAATGAATATTAGTTCACCACGAGCTTACTTCCGCCATTATTCATGGAACCATGGCGTCATCAAGTCATGTGTCTGCAAACGTTCAATGTGCATGTGCTTTACGTCTCCTGTTGTTCTAGTGTATCCAGTGGGAGTGTCTTACAGCGCACCTAGAGGTGTGGCATGTGTATTGCATTACTTTCAGCACATGTTTCGTTGCCATGTTTACGTGATATGGTCCGTTCCCCATGTGGATGCGATATCTTTTCTATCTGGTACCAAATGAAATGTTATTGTGTTGCTGTGTGGACGGAGCCAAGGTGATCTTGTTACTAAGTGATGTCGTTACTTCCAGACGAAGTAATTCTAACACCATCAAGCAGTGATTTCAGTACAATGACATTACAGTTGATGTAAAAATAAACCTTGACTTCTTTCCTTTCTGTGCATAAATATGAGGAATGTGTTTTGTGATTTATTTCAGAACAGAGGATCAAGTCGCAGGAGGACAGAGGCTGTTAATAACGATGACCAGGACAAACCCTACGTCTGTGACAGTAAGAAAAGCAAATATTTGCCTCTGTTGTATGTCCTGTGGTTTCATGTGATCTCTACCACTCTCTTGTGCTTTGAACATTACATCCTGAAAATACCAAATCAGTGTCACCTAAGGCTCACTGTGACAAGTGCAAACACCAAGTATGTATGAGCTGAAACCCTCTCACTTCTTGCCACATTAACATTCTTAAGAAATATATTTAGAAGAACAGGAAAGTCCTTTTCTCTCCCACCTGTCAGTGACAGGCCTCTCCTCTTGTATTCTGAGAGCAGTTCTCTGCAGCATGAAGAACAGTTTGCTGTTAATCCAGACCTGACTAGCATGCTACCTTTGTACTTGGAAAGAATTCCCCAGGATTGTTTTGTCATGGGTGCAAGGATAGCGGAAAGCTGTGCTGACGGAGCCGCAAACAAATGTACCTCATCCTCATTTTGTGTCTTGTTCTGTCTTTCTTTTATCGTTTGCTTTTGTGTCTTCTCTGTTCCAGATAGATACAAACAAAAGCATAACTCAAAAAAGGCTGAAGAAGGTATCTGAACCTGTCGCCATCTTGTCTTTCTAGGTGCTCCATGAACTGTCTTTATGACTGGCTTTTTTTTTGTTTTTGTTTCCTCATGCATCTGGTGTGGGAATGAGTGACTGAATGCTAATCCTTTTTTGAGATACCTAATGCTTTAAATGCTTTCTGCTAGTCCAGGCATCCCTTTCTGAATTCAGTGCAAGCATTGCATGACACTAACACTACACCACATGCCTAATGCTTGCTTAATGCAGGGCATGCTCAATCCAGTTGTTAAGCAACAGCTTAGCACGTTTCTCAGACCACTCTAGCGCTGATGTAGCCATTGTAGAAGTCCTTCCATTCGGAGACACTTCTCTGATAGTCATGACTTCTAACCACTGACATTAAGAACTCAGAGAGATGATGAGGTAGTGCAGTGTTATGGTAGGGTCACCATATTACCCGGGTTTTCCCAGACACAGGGCTCTAAAACTGGACTGCTCGGATGTTTGTCACTTGTCCGCACTTTTAACATTTTGTCCTTAGGATGAAATGTAAAAAGTGTAGCTCCGTGACAGATATCAGACAGTCCGGGAAAACCATCTGGGAAAACAGATGATATGGTCACCCTAGTTATGGTTAAATGTCCATAATGGTTACAGTTAATGTAACCCATAAAGACCCAGTGCTACTTTTGTGGCAGTTCTCAAATGAATTTTTCTCTGTTTAACCTTTCTTAGGTGATTTATCACAATTTCTTGTAATATTATCCTCTTTATTTGGAGTTTTGTCAACATAAACTTTTTTTTTCTCTATATTTAATTCACTGATCATGTAGATGTTCATAAAAGTAAATGAAAAAGTTCTATCAAACAGTGAAAACTGAAGAAAAAGTGACATTTTCAGCTAAGTGTATCATTAACTGTCAAAACAAGTATCTCCTTCCATTGTCATTGATCCAACTCCATGGGTTTTACCGATGAATCAATGTTGTAGAAGAGGATTGTGTTTCCATGTTCACTACGGAGCCTCTGAACATCCAAATGGATGATATCTGAGGACCATGACAAGATGACAAGCTACATTTTACCTCAGTTATTCAGGTGTATGGATAGGATTAGTGGATCGGCAAGTATTACGCAGTTTACATCAGTAGATGGTTTTGGTCAGTGGTGGATGTTTGGGTCTTTATGGGTTAAAACTGTGGCACAAACGTAGAATGACAAACTTCCATGATGGCTACAACTTTAATACATTCACACTGAAGACCTGTCAAAGATCCAAAACCTGCCACAATATAAAACTAGACACTTTTCATTTGTCATCAACAGACATGGTGCTTGTGTTTCATCACAGGAAATAAATGTTACCCGATAAGTTCTTTTTTGGTGGTTTGCCTGTGCGACTCAAACACTTAAATAGTTAGCCGTTCCTTATTATAACCCAAATAAAATATTTGAATAATCTTTTCTGATAACATTATGGTCTCAGGTTTTTATTTCTAACACCATCCCTCATTGCCTATGTTATGTTTGCACTTTGTTGTGGTCAAAACATTAACAATATGGTGGCATTTTTAATGTTCAAGCTGTTTTTTATGCCAACTACGACATTTTTTTTTTAATGTCAATGTCTATTCAAATCTAAATCTATTGAAAAGACAAGTTAAGTCAATGTCAGTTCTACATATGTGAGTCGGGGTTTTCTGCAGTACCCTATACATATGATGATTGAAAACCATCAAACATGTATACTAATATTGACCTGGAGTATCTGTATTGTGTAAAATTTGACCTGTTCCTAAACACATTATGTTTTGTCTATAGTCTGTGGAAAACGCTATAAGAACCGGCCTGGCTTGAGTTACCACTACACCCATACCCACCTGGCAGAAGAGGAAGGAGAGGAGGAGAAGGAAGTGGAGATGGCCCCGTCCCCCCCACACAGCTCAGACAACCACAAACGTAAGACGCAGAAACGCAGTACGTCAAAACATTCTTGGCTTCATTTTCATAATTATTTTTGTACTAGTTGTGTAATAGGAATGTATTCAGGACTGTCTCTAGAACAGGGGTGTCAAAAATATGGACCCTAAAATTCATTTGGTTCAAAACTCCAAATTTGTATCAATACTACACTTGTTAGTAAATGTTTTGTGTCTTTGTAGATCCACTGCCATATGTGATGAATGTATATAAATAAGTTGAGGCATAATACAGACCAATATTATTTATAGATTACAATGCTATTACTTTACTGGTCTGGCTCACTTAAGATCCTGTTGGACTGAATGCGGCCCCTGGAAGAAATGAGTTTGACACCCCTAATGTAGATAGTCTTAACAGCTGACAGTAAATTCAATGATTATTATATCAGAACAGAGAAACAGGACAGAAATGGAAGAAAATGTGAATTTTCCAACAAAATGTATCACTAACTGGTGATGTGGGGGGGGGTGGGGGGTTGTAATAGGACTCAGTAGCAACACAAAAGAAGGATCTAAACTAAAATATTTGAATTCCTTTTGATACCAACCCCCCCCAAAACAAACCCAAACTCAACTGAAAATCACAGTGGAAAATTACTGGAAAAACTGCCAAAAACAGATTCAGTCAGATCTACTCAGAGATAAGTGTAAATCAATGTTACAGAAAATGACTGTTTCCGCATTGATTACGACCAAATGGGTCATATCTGATGACCATGAAAAGATGTCCAACTGCATTTTACCTCAATTATTTAAATGTATTAATAGGATTAAACTTAGATCAGCAGTAGATGTTTGTGCTTTATGGGTCAATTTAATTTTTTGCATTAAAACAAAGAAAAGGTTGGTTTATTTCTTATCACTTATAGGTTATTATATTATTTACTTTTGGCCAAATTGATTTGTATGTGCCCCCCCCCCCCCCCCCCTCCCCCATGCACATGTACTTACAAAAGTTGATCCTCCTGACATTACTGTTAGCTACAAGTACTTAATTAATCATAGTCTCACCAAAATAATATTATTCTTATCATTCCTTTTTTTTCTCCACACCCCTCACATGATTTACTGACACCTGTGACACCTCCATGTTCTTGGAGATATTGCTATTCATACTAAAAACCACATTTTTTGGTGTAGTAATAGGTTAACAATTACAATTTTTATTTTGTAATTGTAGCTGAAAAAGATTTTCTGATATTTAAAGATTTAAAAAATCCATATCAGCTCCAAATATTGGAGGCTGATGTTAATAAAAAAATAAATAGAAATAATTTGGTATCAGCCCAAAATAATCCATATCAGTTGATCACTAGTTAGTGTTGGGTCCAAGGTTAAATCAAGGCACTTGAACTCTTACCAAATGTTTGACTGTTTCTGTTGAGTTAGCTGTTTGATATACTGTACTGTATGCATGCATACTGTAATACTGTATTTGCTGTATATTCTACTGCCACTGATAAATGCATATATGTGACCCGCCACCACGAAACCAGGCATAAGTCGCGCTGAGCCGTTCAGAGCTACAGCCAAATTTAGGGTGGAAGGTTATTCCTTATTTGTGTTTACACCATATCAAAAAACGGTACCGTAACACCTCTATGTTCAGTTCCTGTGGTCATTATATTGAAATCCAATCAATAAAGGTGTTTATTGGGTCAATTATTTAAGCGGTGACAAAAGTTTAAGGATTGCTGAGCAAAGACAAAGACGACTTCCACCTCTTTTTGCCGAACAAAACGATCTCCGTTCCGTGCGTAAACATCCAAGTGTTCGGTACGAGGTAAAAGCTTATATTGAATGCTCTTGTCCAATGGCGTAAGCCAAATGTTTATAATACGTTGCAATTCTGTCCTATTATTATAATATATAAAACGTCTGTGACATGTCCATCAGAGTGTCCTTTAACATCTGTGAATATTTTTTGTCAATCGGATACGAATTATTATGCATTGCTAAGGACTTCCTACCCCAAAACAGTCCAAAACTTTAACGGACAATATCTAAAAATATGCAAATTGCATAATAGGTCCAACTGTGGATATTAAAATGACCATAACTTTGGTTCTACTTATGATAGAAACATAATTTTTTCACCATCTTAAACCTTAGTTTCCACTCTACCAAGCTACACAGATAACTCAGTTTTGATTTCCAGACACTTATGCCTGGTTTCGTGGTGGTGGGTCACATATGTGATGATGCATCTCAGAACATCAGCATATTTTCTCCTCCTCACACCTCTGTCCTTGCTGACAGCTCAGAAGGGTCCAGACGGTTCCATCATCCCCAACGACTACTGTGACTTCTGTCTGGGAGACCAGGACTCCAATAGGAAGACGGGCCAGGCAGAGGAGCTGGTGTCCTGCTCCGACTGCGGACGCTCTGGTGAGTCCCAACTCTTTCACCAGAACCTTCATTTTCTTTGTTCATTGTAATATTTACACGACATCACAAATGGTGGCTGGGTTTACACTGGGGGTGAACGGTCCTACAGGTTTTAGATCTGTCCCTCTTCCATCACACCTGATTTAATCACTGATCAGCTCTTCATCCAGTTCTGCAGAAACCTGATAATGATACTGTAATAGCTTCCAGGTGTGATGGAAGTGGACCCTCGATGACCAGGTTTTGCCCACCCCTGGTATAGACTCAAATCATTGGATTTAAATTAATGTAAAATAAGTGATTCCGGTGCTATTAAGTTATGAGGCAATAATAATTAAAGGATAAATTATTAGAAATATATAGATACTAATCTTATTTTCATACTGTTAAGGTGAAAATGTTTAGCAGTAACTAAATCTAACTAGTAAACTTTTTTGTTGTTTTATCTATACAAAGATAAAATAAATACATTGTTGTTATTTCTACATTTTAATTATTGGTCAGTCACAGAAACCTATATATTGACATCTGCTGCAGCTTTTAATTTTCATATAATTTAAGGGTAGAAATACTTTGTTAACTTAGGATTGACCCAAACTTGCTATTGCTTTTCTTTTCCTAAGCTAACTAGCATTAGCATTAGCTCCATTTATGACTGAATGCTATAGCTCCATCCTGTCACATGTTGTACAAAGTAAATAAGCATATATGATCCAGGTATTTATTTTATTAATTCATTTACTGAACATTTCATTTTTGTTTCCCTTTTCATGTGTATTCCTTGCTACCTCCCTGTAATGTTTATCTTTGCTACATGTACTAATGGGCACAAATATGATGCAGTTTAAGACTCTTGTTTCACTTGTTAAAACTATTTAATAATATTATGGAGATGGCGGTGGGCACATCTTGAGTTTAAAATTTGTCCCATAATAAAATAAAAAGTTTTTGCAAATCAAATTGTAATTAATTGTTGCAAGTAGTTTCCATCCAAACCAAACTGATGGCTGTGCAGTCAATTAAGGTTTGATGTTGCTACTATATCTTTGTCAGTGGGTTGTCAATGAGCCTGAGATCGTGAGACTTTGAGATATCTGTGCGATATTTCATCTTAAGTTTACATGGATTCATATGACTTGCTGTTTGCTTCCATCTTGCATATTTCTCCATTTCAGCCTCGCCCCATCAGTAAGGAGCTCCAGAAAACACATCTTTTACTTTTTTTTGTTCCATTTTCATGCATCACCTTATGGCACAAGTGGTTGATTTTTGGTCAGAGGTGTTCAAAGTACTCACATTATGTAGAAGTACAGCTACTTGTGTGAAAAAAATACTCTGGTAAAAGTAGAAGTACTGATTCAACTCCTTTACTTAAGTAAAAGTAAAAAAGTATAATTTCTCAATTATAATAAAATCCAAACCTGCTTTTTTTTGTCATGAACACTGTAACACTTCAGAAAATAAAATCAGAAAAGTTTCAAAAGTATCTAAAATAAAGCTTTTAAAAGTGAGTTACTATGTAGATAATGTGTTTGACCCAGTCACAGTTACTCAGTTTTGTGGATATGGGCAGAAAATTTAGGAAAAATGGAGGAAGAAAAGTCACAATTGAGATAAAAAAGTCATGAGATTTAAAAACAAAACAAAACAAAAAAAGAACAGTGCATAAAAATGCATAATTTTAAGATTAAAAGTCAAAATGAATAGATAAAAAGTCAAAATTATGAGATAAAAATCACATAACTATAATAAATAAAGTCACAGTTTCTTTCCTCCATTGATTTTCTCTCTGACGGCACTTATTTTTCATACTGTCACATCTGTTTAGTTTGTAAAAGTAACGAGTCTATTCTGAGAATGTAAAGAGTAAAAAGTACAGATATTTATACAAAAATGTAGGGAGTAAAAGTAAAAAGTTGCCAGAAAAATAAATATTCAAGTAAAGTACAGATACCTAAAAAAAATAAACTTAAGTAAAGTAATTAAGTACTTTTACTTAGTTACTTTACACCTCTGTTTTTGGTTTCTTTTTCTTCATTTTTTTTTTTTTTCTCCACAATACCCAAAGTGGCTTCTACTGGATTCCTCTGTAACAACACTTCATCTGCCCTGAACACTAAAAGAGGAGGATAAATAATTCAGCATTGAAATGTTTTCGTACTTATAGCATTAGTTACAGCTGCAGGAGTTTATGGCCTTGTCTATGCTGCTGTTGCTGTGTTGACACTGATGTTTTCATGGTAGCTGGAAGAAGAGGAGGGAAGAAGGATGCTGAGTGTTCTGGAAGAGTTACTCAGCGGCAAAGGCTTCACATTATATGGCTTTGAAGATGCCAAGCCAGAAGACATTTTGTTTTCAGGCAATGATGCTGTGGCTGACAGCTGATAACTGCAGTATTTAGGGTATTTTTATATTAATATTTGACTGAAGGAAACTCTAAAGGAAATAAAGTCTCACATGGAATACAGTGGCTCACCTTGAAGGCATCTCTTTGTGGAAAAGTTTCCTCTGAACTCCTGGAAATTATGCAACTCATTCACATAAAAATGCACCAAAAAAAACAATATTTTTTTGGGGGGGGGGGTCTCATGGACGCTACTGTTTTTTTTGTTTGTTTGTTTGTTTTTTCTCCCCATACTTGTGGATTTTCTGGTTCAGTACCTTTTTCATAAACACGTGTCTTTACTTGCATCAGATAACCACAGATAAATCCGGTTAAATTTAGAATGAAAAGACTGACTGTAGACACTACGGACATGAGTTGTGCCATGGAAAAATGAACATGAATGGCCTCTAATGTGCCAAAGGGAGGGATGCACAGGGATTCTAAACAGGACAGGTAGCAGGTAGCTCAGAGGTAAGAATCAATACTTTTTATGTAAGGCAGGGGTCTCAAACTCATTTTCTTTTAGGAGCCATATTCAGCCCTATTTGTTCTCCAGTGGACCACAGCAATAAAATCATTACATAATAACCCGAGTGAGATATTAGTACATTTACTAAAAATAATTACAACACATAAGACTACATTCTAACAGGTGCTAGTTATCAATCATGTAGTACGGTGATTGGGAAGGCTCACAACACAAACAAAAGCTACAACATGACCCAAAAAAATGCGACAGAAGTGACCGTATTTTCCAACGGATCAACTGAAGCAGAATTAAGTGTGCATAATTTCACACTGTTGAAAGAAGAAGATCTCAAACAAAAACGGTGTGTGCAATGCTCATGGAATCAAAAGCATTTAACATGTATTTACTAGTGTATTAATGACTGTATAATATAATTCAGAGTTTCTTAAGTATAATTGACTGAACATTGTGAAACATATCTGACTTGTTAAAAGTAAAACTGCTGCAAGTCATTAAAGCCTTATTTCACTTGTATCACAAAGTATATACTAGTAGAGGCTTTTGCAAATAATAATGCAAGACAGCCAGTCAATAATCTATCACTTGCATTTTTTTATTTTAATGTCACTTTACATCACCATGGCCTTCCTCTCTGTCTAGTTTCAGTGGTGTACAGGAAATTTTGAGTAAAATAAAATGAGTCAGTACTCTTAAATGAGTCAGTACTGTAATCAGATTCAGATGAATATAATAAATAAAAAATAAAATAAAACTATATTCCATGCTGGTGGTGCTTAGATTTACCAAAACAGTCCACATGAAAAAAAAAATAAACTAGAAAAGCACTCTGACCTCCGCCAAAGTAGACACGCCCCCCACCCCACCAAAATCAAATCATTTCTAGATCTCCCCATTACCAACCTACTCTGAAAATATCAAAATCCATCCATAAGCTAAATTCCTCAAAGAATCGTTTCACCTCAACTGTCATTATTTATGGGCATTACAGATTTCTATTTTTTTTTTTTTCACATCCAAATGAGAAGAAACTATAGAGTCATTCTGTTTTTTGGTTATTATGCTATTATTTGACTGTAGATCATATTGGTCTGTATGTGAAACCTCAACTAAAATGAGTTCCATAGCCTTGTTTAACTTTGCAAATTCATCTCATGAGCCAGATCAGAACCTTTGATGGGCCGCGTTTAGTCCCTGGGCCACTTGTTTGAGACCCCTTGTGTAAGGTTATCTTAGCGCCTGCTGTAACTGGTCTCCATTTAAGATATCACACCATATATCAGACTGACAAGACTAGCTCATCCTTTGCTGTAATTCCTCAGTCTTAATTGGGGACAAGGCAGACAGCAGCTGAAATACGTCTGCTTTAAATTCCGCTCAGGTCATGTTTGTCTGTTCTCACCCACCGGAGGCTCATAGGAAATGCCTTAAAGTGTTCCTGGCTGTTTTCCCATTTCTGGTATAAATCACTTCATCCTTGATTATGGCTCATTCATGGCTCATTGTTACCCCATTGATACCCCGGCGATGGAGATTAATGTGAGCATGATTCACACTATAGGGATGATATAAAGAGTATAGATGTGTAAAGTGTTATCACAACAGGGACCATAAAGACAAGTTACCAAAATATCACTTTTACATAGGGTGTCAGAGTAGACTATTGTGACGAGAAGATATTACACTCAGCGGTGTTTTCCTCTGCACATATCACTGCTTTTGCTTTGCTTCTCACATATAATCGTTTGATTTTGTTGTGGCTAGATAATGGTTTCCACTATTTTATTCAGCTGAATAGACCGTCAAGAGTGGCAATTACAGCTGTCTGAACCACAGGCACAGCCTCATTGGAGGAATCAATCTGAATTATAATAGAAATAACAAGGATTTAATTCTGTATAAAACTGTTTGGCATCCTTTTTTGGCAATGGATTAAAATTTGGGCACTTTTTTTTTTTTTTAAATAATCACACAAAATCACTGGTTTATACTTGTATATATTGTTTTGTTCTAGGGTCAAAACATAGTAATGTTCCATCAGAGACAGAAGTCTAATTGATTGCCATTCTGACATTTATTTCAGTATTGAGTATCTCCTTGTTTTGGATAATTCCTTATGATCCAACTAAAGCCAAAATGACTTTAAAACTAAAAATGTGGGTCATTTAGCAACGCTAATTTGTCAAATTGACTCTGTCTCAGATGGGACATTACTGTGTTGTGTTTTGACCCTTTAAAAGCTGCTGTAATCATTGTCCAAATTCCAACTGAAATACACATGTATGATTTCAGCCAGGATTTATTCACATGAAATTGGCAAAATAATAATAATAATAAAAAAATAACCGTTAAAAAAATGTAAGGAAAACAAGTCGATATTCTTTTTTTAATAACTCAAATTCAAAGCCTGTATTGTTATTATGCATCAGTGTATTGAAATTATGGAAAGTTTAACTTGGGGAGTTTTCAAAAATAATAATAATAATTAAAAAAAAAAAAAAAAATCACAGCTTTCAATGTGTCTTAGCTTGCATGCTTTGGCCAAACTCCAATGCAGCTTGTCTCTATTTGATGGCTTGTGTGACTAACCATCTTCCTCTTGTTTTCACTGGGTTCAGGTCTTCACAATTCAATTGGTCTATTGTTTTCCTCCCAGAGCTTCATATGCAATAGTTGCAGCATTAAGCACTTCTTCTCCCACACATCTCTTAACTATTACACAGCAAAGAAGCTACTGACCTGCTCGGTAAAAACCCTTGCTTTCTTCCCTCTTCACTTTTCCCGTATGTCCTCACTTCCACCCACAGGTCACCCCACATGTCTGCAGTTTACTGAGAACATGATGCAGGCAGTGAGGACATACCAGTGGCAGTGCATCGAGTGCAAGTCTTGCAGTCTGTGTGGCACGTCAGAGAATGATGTATGTATAGCAACAGGGAAAGGAGAATTATTTATATCCTGTGTGGCCCCATAAATGTCAGCGTTTACATGTTGTTACGAGCTTCCCTTTTATATTTTCTTTGAAGCTGACTGAATTTCACTTTATTTCTTTTTAATGACAACATTTCTGCAGTGAGTATTCACCCTCTCACAGGCAGTAAACACAGGTTACTTACACAAGGGTTGAAATTCTTCAAAAAGTATGGAATTTTTGAACACTGTTTTCCAAACCTTGGAATGTCTGGAACTTTGTGTTAAAGTCTTAATGATGTATGGAAAAGTGTTTCTCTTATGTGCAAAGCCACAGTATCTTGTATGATAAGAAATATATAAGGAAAATATATTAGTTAATTTCAAATATGCAAAAAAATCCTACTCAAAAATAAGAGATGGGAAGAAAACATGAAAAGCTTGTGTATATAGTAGGGCTATGAAATTAACATGGATTAATCAATTAGCATTATTAATCTGATTAAAAATTTCAGATACAGTACAGAATAACTGAGCATGTCTGGGAACACATATAGGGCAGTTTGTCTAAGTAGAGCTGTCATTGTGCATGCACTAATGGCAGTTGATCCAGTAGCGACAGGCAGCAGAACAAAACCATAAAGATGGAAGATGCTAAATGGCACATTGGTCGTATGGATGGAAATATGAGGATAAAAAAATTAAAAATAACCAAGACGATGGTTGTTCTTTGAAGCTGTTGAAGGTGTTTAATAAACACCTTCTTTTGTGAGTTAGTTTTCTCATGCAAAATCAAAACGTGATTAATAATGATAGACCAACAGGCTGATATTAAAACATTT
The DNA here is from genome assembly GCA_020466265.1 of Siphamia tubifer. Lineage (NCBI taxonomy): Eukaryota > Metazoa > Chordata > Actinopteri > Kurtiformes > Apogonidae > Siphamia > Siphamia tubifer. The sequence goes on from CM035805.1 coordinate 22,190,930, forward strand.
TTCTTGTATCAATATCGGCCAATATGCTCTTTTTTTACTGCCATGATTTACTGATAGGTGAAGTTCACAGTATCTCTGTGTTCTTGGAGATATTGTTATCCACACTGAGGAAAATTATTTTTGGTGTAGTAATATGTATTAGGTTAACTGTCACAATTTTTTATTTTATAACCGTCAGTAAAGACAATTTTCTGACATTTGTCATTTGACAGAGAAAAAAAATATCACTATTTGTTCCAAATATTGCCGTAGAAATATTGGTATCTGTTTTAAAAAAAAAAAGGTATGAGCCCCAGATGATTACTAGTGATTAATATCGGTTAAAAATATACATTTAATTATGGTTAATTGAAATGGATCCACAGCAACCCTGTGATTAATCTGATTAAACACTTATAATAATTTGCCAGTACTAATGTGTACACGAAAATATGACTTCATTCACATATTTGAAAAGTAGTGGAAGGAAGTATAATTTATAACACTTGATGTGATTTCACTAATTGGGCAATACTCAAGAGTTTATGGTGAAACTTGTTTGTGTGATATTCATGCACTTGTTTTTATATGTTTTAACTCATTGACTGCCAACTATGTTCAGAATACATTGCGAAAAGACAGATATATGTGTCTTTGGTGGTCAATGAGTTAAAACATTTGTTAGTAAAATGTAATTTACTGCTAATTATGCATTCATTCATTCATAGTTATAGAACTGAACTTTTCTACTCCACACAACAGCCATAATCTCAACCAAATAAGTAAACATACAAAAAAAAAAGGACATACAATGAAGGTCATGGGGGGGGAATAACAGTTTTTAAAAAAAAGTTTTAATTTTGTGTTATTTGAATGTTTATAATGATTCACTTACTGAGTCATTGATGTTACATGTATATACTTAAGAAATTTAATAAACATATAGGGGGTAAAAAATATTTGGATAAAGAGCAAAGATGAATTGAAGAGTTCATTTGCAAAAACAGATCACTCAATTTTTTATTTATTTATTTTTTTTCTTCAGAAAATTCAATTTTTTTTTACTCTTCATTCCAGGTAATACTCATTGATTTGATATATTATTTATTTCATTTAGTAAGGTCCACTAAATTGAATAAATAATATATCAAATCAATGAGTATTATCTGCAATGTAGAGAGTTTTGTGTGGAAAAAAGTTATCCGTTTTTGTAAATTAACTCTTCAATTGTACTTCAATGTGCTTGATATTCAATTTAATCTAAAACGCTATTTTTTTTTTTTTTTGTCTTTCATAATGCTTGCCCTTTACCGTTCATACATTATGATACTGTGGCCTACGTTGTGCCTGTACAGGACCAGCTGTTGTTCTGCGATGACTGTGACAGAGGATACCACATGTACTGCCTGAAGCCTCCCATGACACAGCCTCCTGAAGGTAAATCAGCAAGCAGCCACTCTTTTACAATTTCATATACATCAGTAGAGGGCTCATAATACGTATATGTGTCTTGTACTGGCATGTTTGGGTCAACTTGAATTCAAAGCCTATATATGGAGAAGAAACTTTCAGCGTCTGTTTCTAACTTTCCACAGGGAGCTGGAGCTGTCACTTGTGTCTGGACCTGTTAAAAGACAAGGCCTCAGCCTACGGAGAGGCGTAACAGCCAGGACATCTCACCACACGCATGCACTCAGTATATATATTTGTACATATATATACTGTATATAACTGTTTGACATGCCCACACAGTAAAAGCTTTTACTTAAATAGAGCTGAACACAGGTACAGACACACACAAGCTTCTATCTCACACACCAATACACACACACACACACACACACACACACACTGCAGTGCGTTCGCAGGCTCAGGGCAGTTTCATGTGTGAGGCGCAGAGATCCTCTACCTCTCATTTAGCTAACACTCCAGATGCAAACGGAATCGACTTGCAATGTCATCCGCAAGTCAACCATTTAGTCATTTCTCTACCTCTCCTCCCAACAAATGCCAAGAAGCCAAAGCAAGATTGATACTGTGTTGCGTATAAAGTATGTACACTATGTGAAATTCATGATAATTTAGACCAAACATCTGAAAAATCCGCACAGTGGCTGTTTTTTTTTTGTTTTTGTTTTTGTTTTCACACCGTTTTCAATTTATTTGATGTGGATAGTTGTTTATTCCCAATATTTACTAAAGCAACTTCACCCCCTCCCATCCCCAACCACCACCACCACCACCCTCTCTCTCTCTCTCTCTCTCTCTCTCTCTCTCTCTCTCTCTCTCTCTCTCTCTCTCTCTCTCTCTGTCTCCAGTGGGGGAACCTGAGTGGATTTGACTGATGTTTGTTTAAATCTCTCCCTCCAGCTGTACTCCTCTCCTGTGTTTAAACTTTACAGTGACGTTCCTATTTTATATCTGGACAGACTCACTTTTAGCAATGCCATCATTCACAGATTTTGTCAAGCTTTGGAGAAATTTATGTCCAGTGTTAAGAGGAAATGGGACCATAAAACAACAGAAACTATCATTCCTTTTGGTACGTGGTAACATTTGTCATCCACATCTTTTTTTTTTTTTTTTTTTTTTTTTTTTTAATCCCTTTAGTAACTACAGAATTGTGGTGTTCAGTGTAAATTGTTACAAAATGTCCAGACTGAAACATGTCTATATTCATTGTTATTCCAGTGTCTCTGTTATGGACATTATTGTAATAAGTAGCACAAACTTAATTCACTGTGCTCCACTGATAAAGCCACTAGCATAAGGGCATACATAGTGATTGGATTTATTTTATTTTTTTTTTTTTTATCTACAAATCTGGGTTTGTTGCGAAGCTAAGATGTGACGGTTATCAGCTTATCAAAAACATGAGAGGTCACAAATAATTTGCAATGTGCGAGTGAAATGTGTTTATTCTTAAATCCTCCACTCTTTGGCTCATGACTGTGCGACGAAAATCTGAGGGGAAAAAATGGTATAGTGTTGGTAATCATGCATAATTCATCATACAGGTTTTTTTTTTTGTTTTGTTTAGTTTTTTTTAATCCTGGGCATTTTTATTATGTGTTGGTCAAGTTATATTTAATTGGTTTTAAGTCACCTTTTAATGCCTCCTCTTAAAGTGTGGTTTTGCACTGAGCAGAATGATGATGAAGAAATATAGAGAAATATGCTCAGAAATGTACAAATAAAACCCATTATGAACACATTATGTGCAGGCCTGGACAGGATATCACCTTCTACATTTGTGCTTTGTTTTGTGAATTTGTGTTTGATATTGTTTTTCTACAGACAATCATGACCTAGTTTAGAAACATAATATTATTGAGAACATGCAGATGAATTTATGTGCTCTTCCAAGGTGGGCATAGTGGCCCTCTGTGTCTTCCTTTTTTTAAATGTCTTGGCTGGTTTTCTTATCCGATTTCATCACCACACAGTGGTTAAAAGTGTTGTATTTTGTTAATGTAATGTTTTGTGTCGAAAAATAAAGACTTTTTTCACAAATTATCTTTCCTTGTATCAGTGTGCAGAGGTATAGTGAAAATAATACAGGATTATACCAGGAATTTCTTCTCTCTTTTTCTGGTTGTGACACATATTCTTTATCATTAGGAGTGGTGCAGTACACAGCTTGATGCAGGAATTTTTTATTTATTTTTTATTTTATTTATTTGCAATTTTTTAAAGTTTTGAATTAAGATCCAACCCATTTCACTGTCACTATTCACCTGATTCTTTTTAAACTGTTCATTAAAAGTGTGTTTCTCACACTTTGCCCCCATAAATTTGTTTAAAAACTCATTGAAAAGAATTAAAAATTTTGAATCATGAGTGTTATGAAACCAGGCAGGCCCACTTACTTTTCCACATTTAATATTTGTTTCAGGAACAACAACAGTTTTGTATGTATACACTGCAACTTCTAAGTGAAATATAATTATTATTTTTGGACAATAGGTCTTGAAAATATTATTTAAAGAAATGATTTTTCTGTTGCTTGAATTAAACAACAACAAAAAATCTGCCAGTGGAACAAGTGAAAAATGTCTTGGTATGATTTATTGAAATAAGATTAGTCTAAAATTACATTCTTACATCTCAATTTACACTTTAGGTAATTATATCTTATTTTAAGTATGATGAGATATTTTGACTAGAAATCATAAAAACACATTTAGTAAGATTTAGTATTTGTTGCCCCTTTATCAACACATTTCTATGAAAGCGTCTGATATCTTTACACCATAATCATTCACTCTTGAATATAGAGGATTTCCTTCTTTATAGAGCTCCTATATAAACCAGCATTTACAGCACACTCACCTGGTTCATTATTCTCACAAAAAACATGCATTTGTCATGGAATCAACTGACAGACTGGATTTGTTTGTTTAATTTTTTTTATAATTCAATAATATAATAAAACAGTACTAACTATTAGCCTTGGTCTGGTTAGAACAGAGGTGTCAACATGTGGCCTGGGGACCAAATCCGGCCCACCTAAGGGTCCAGTTCGGCCTTTTGGATGAATTTATGAAATGCAAAAATTACACTAAAATATAAATAATTTTGGTTCATGGTTCACATTCAGACCAATTCAATCTCATAATAAACTATAAATATTCACAAGTGTGTGTGTGGTTTTTTTTAAAATTATCTTTGTAAATAGATTTTTTTTTTAAATTTAGTGACACAAAGTATAATTTCACAGAGAAATCTCAATAATCAGAACAAATATGAAAAAATGGAAATGTCTTAAGAGAGTAAGTACAACTTTAATAATATTTCCACCTGTTATTAAATATTTTTGTATCTGTGTAGATCCAGTGTGATCTATAAGTTGTTAAACTAAAGCCTAATATTCATAATGAAATTATCCTTTTTTTTTTTGCTCTAAAACAGAGAGAAAAGTTTGGAGTTGACATGATTTATACACTATGTTTGTTTTTGTTTTTTTTTACTGGTTCGGCACACTTCAGATCAAATTAGCTGAATGTGGCCCCTGAACTAATATGAATTTGACACCCCTGGGTTAGAATATTGTACATCATTCCCACAGATGATTAAACTGGACTCACTGTCAAATGCAGATGTGTTCACTTTCACTCACCTCCCACCAGGGGGCAGTATTAGTCTGATGAACAGCTCCTGATAACACTTCTATTAAAATTCACTCCATAATGTGGTTTTAATTTTATCAGTTCTTGACTTTGGACACAGGCCAGTTTCTGTTCATTTATGTTATAACCCTCTCTGTACATCACTGTTAACCATTTTCTATCATTTTTTTAATGTTATAGTGCATTTAGGTCTTATACTGTATTTATGACTTTTTGTTGCACTGTTAGACTGGAGCTTGTGCCACATCTTACTGATAATAAAAAAAAATATTCTGTTCTATTGTTGTTTGTGAATTTGTGGCTGAAGTACATTTAAAAAAAAAAAAAAAAAAAAGCACAGACTAACACCAGTGAGAGTTGCTTTCACAGTTTACTGAGAATCATTTTCAAAAGAATGAACAGAACAATGTTATAGGTTACCTTTTTTTTTTTTTAAACCTGTAACTTTCAAATAATTACACGACTATTTATGCTTAATCACACAAAAAAGTACAAGTTCTACATTATAAGCATTATGTACAAACTTCTTAGATGTTTTTTGTTAGCGTGTTGTGGAGGTCAGTGACTGTTGCTCTCAACAACTTGTACCCATTGAAGTGATGATACCAATGAAACTGCTTGTAGCGAAGCCTGGATCCAGCAGGAGTTGCTCCAACATTTCTCTTCCTTTTTCTCTTGTAGTTACTGAACACATAGCACTCTGCCACATGGTCACCAGCCTACCACCTGGGGCATCACACACATTAACCACTTATATTATTATATTATTCCTGATTTACATTTTGTTTTATATCATATCTGCACAATGGGGAGTAATTATGATGTTGACATTGGTGGGGACATAAATCAAACGACTTCCTCATGAGAAACAGCAACAATAAATAAATAAATAAATAAATAAATAAATAAATAAATAAATAAATAAATAAATAAATAAATAAATAAATAAAATAATGTCTCATTTTTGTTTTTGTCAACAAAAACTAAGAGACATTTTAGTAATGTTTTTTTTTTTTTATTTCTTAAGCCACATTTTGTCTGTTTTTTATTGGTCTCATCTATAACTGCATTATATATTTAATTATAGTTATCGTCACAAAACCCTCATTTACGTCTAGTTTTTGCCACGTGATAAAGGTTTGTTGATGACAATATTTAGTCACTATAAGGCGCACTGTCAATGAATGGTTTATTTTTTTTAGATTCTTCATATATAAGGTGCACTGGATTATAAACGTAAGTGAAGTCAAAATTATAGGATCCCTGTTTTCTTAAAATATATGAAAAATACGATACTTTTGGTATCTACGGTATGTGCTTGTTTGATAAAAATGTTCAAATATTGACACACAATGAAATATGAAAGAAACAGACATGCGTTTATGCAGTGTTTATTTAACACTATTATGGTTTTACTAAGGATATGGCTACTGCAATTCTCCTGTAAATGTATTGAACTATTGGGAGCTACACAAAACTCTGACTGCACCGTCTCCATGGTAACTGCACAAATAAGTTTCCACAAGTCTGACTACAGCTGGAATTTTGCTTATCTGGAGAAAAAAGTTAACATGCTAGAAAAAAAATACTGCAATTTTGGAATCAATATGTCAATTTTAGTTTTAATCAGCATAAAAATCTAACTCAACATGTATATATATATATATATATATATATATATATATTTTTTTTTTTTTTTTTTCTAAATTGTTCATTCACTCTCATATTCCACTGAACTGGATGCAAGGAGGGTGAAGTGTCTGACCATGCACAGTACATGAGTAGGACAAAGTGGGATTCGAACAGCCAACCCATTAAATGAGTCACCCTTAGGAGAAAGTAGAAGTACTGATTCAATTCAACAATTATTATTATTATTAGTATTGTTGTTATTGTTATTATTGTTATTGTTGATGTTATTATTATTATTATTATTGTTGTTGTTGTTGTTGTTGTTATTGTTGTATTGATTATTGTTGCATTCTGCGCATGTTCGAAATAAAGCATTCAAATCAAACTTGTCTACTTAAGTAAAAAAGTACAATGTCTGAATTGTAATAAAGTATAAAAGTAATTTTTTTATTTATTTTTTTTAGACATGAACGCAATAATACATATTTAACCAGGAAAAATCTGAAAAGTTTCAAAAGTATCTCAAAGAAATCCTTTAAAAGTGAGTTAGGGTGGAGAAATTGTGTTTGATCAGGTCACAGTTACGCAGTTTTGGAAATTTAGGAAAAATTAAAAAAAAAAAAGAAGAAGTCACAATTGAGGTAAAAACTCATGAAATTAAAAATATAAACAAGATATTTAACAAATGCATAATTTTAAGATAAAAAGTCAAAATTGTGAGGTGACAGTAATATAATATATATAATCACAGTTCCTCTCTGCTTATTTTTCATACTGTCACATCTGGTTAGTTTGAAAAAGTAATGAGTCTATTCTGAGAATGTAAGGAGTTTAAAGTACAGATATTTATACAGAAGTGTACGGAGTAAAAGTAAAAAGTTGCCAAAAAAATAAATACTAAAGTAAAATACAGATATCTAAAACATCTATACTTAAGTACAGTAGTGAAGTACTTGTACTTAGTTGATTCTCTGCTTATGATACTCTATGTGTGTGTGTGTGTGTGTGTGTGTGTGTGTGTGTTTATCTCACCTAATATTGTATTCATGTTCTTCATCCATGAGAAGATTCTCAGGGAGTGGTTCTCTTCTGTGCTCAGATCAGCAATGTTAGGTGGACTGTCATCCTCCTGGAAAAACACAGAAGACAATCAGCACAAAGATACAAAAAAAAAAATAAAAATACATTAAGTTTTAATAGGAATAAATGTTTGAATGTTGTTGGTTTGTTCTTATGTACCTGTAAAATACGTCCTGGCAGAGGGGTCATAAACTGCACCGTTTTCGCTACGTTAGATTGAAAATGTGCTGCTGCTACGTACTCTGCTGAGTTTAGCCAACTGTTAGCGAAATTCACCTCTACAGTGGAGTAGGAACTCTGTCTGCAGAAATAACAGAAAGGCATTGATAAACTGATACACAATATAGACAAAAAATTAGGACATGTTGAATTCTAACAGTGGTCTGGGCTACAAAATAATCAGAGATGGGAAGTAATGAAGTATAAATACTTTGTTACTGTACTTAAGTAGATTTTTTTTAGGTATTTTAATCAAGTATTTATTTTTCTAGCAACTTTTTACTTTTACTCCCTACATTTTTGCATAAATATTAACTTTAAAATAATAATAAATAAATTTATTCTGAGAATAGACTTGCTATTTTTTTCAAACTACACACACACACACACACACACACACACACACACACTTTTTTTGGTTTGTTACCTATCCCCAGATGTTTTTGATACTTACCTGTCATAGTTGACCCAGTGCAAGACTGTAGTCAGACAGAAACTTTTATAATTTTGTCGAGTTAAATAAGTATAATTTCATTCATTGCAAAAATAGTTTCACTTTTGTACTTTATTACAATTGAGAAGTTGAATTTATTTTTTTTAACATTTACTTAAGTAAAGGAGTTGAATCAGTACTTCTACTTTTAAAAGAGTATTTTTCCTACACAAATAGCTGTACTTCCACTTAAGTACAGAACAATTACTTTTACCATCTCTGAAAGCAGTGAAGACAAATGTTATAAAATACTTTCATATAGTGATAAATATTACATTGCATCAGACAGACAGACAGACAGACAGACAGACAGGTAGGTAGGTAGATAAATAAATTGATTACAAGCTGTTGCATGCTGCAGAGGCATGGGTTGAAGCCATCTGGCCTTTCCAGTAAAGACCAAGGAGGGCATCTTTCTTCTCATTGTCAGGAAGGGTAGATGCAGCTGCAGCGCTCAGACCCTTAAAAGACAAATGTGACACATTACAAGTCATAAATCAATATTAAGCATGCAAAAGTTGACTTTATGTGTTTCCTAGATGTTTTGCACTTTTATTGCCTTTGTCATTGTCTTCATAGATAATATTCAATTCAATATATTTGCCAGACATTTGTCCAAAATATACATGAAAACAAAATATTTAAAAAGATTCTAAAAAACAAATTAAATCTGATTAAAACAGATTAAAAATATACATTACAAACAGACCAAAATAAATGTAAAAAATTTAAAATGAAATATATACAGGCATTTAATCCAACATGCTCTCAGCCTGGATGTATTACCATGTGCTACTCAGTCTAAGATTTAAAAACACCACCATGATGTTATTTGTAGAGTTGTCTAGTCGTTGTGTAAACTTATATATTAACTTTCTTAAAAGTACTTGTAGTGTGTTTACCCCAACGGAAAAAAAAACATATGGCTGGCACTTCCTCCTCTGGGAACCTTGAGTATGATTCTTAGTGATACTTGTAGTTTGTGCAGTGAAATACTGGACTTTTTTTTTTTATAAAAAAAGTCCAGTATTTCACTTTTTGAGAATGTGCAAATCATACTCTGTGTAAAAGTTTAAAATATTTTACAAAGCAACATCTATTCTTTCAAGTAATATAAGATAAAATAAGTGACTGCAGAAATATAAATATTCAAAATGAAGTACACACACATGCAAAACAACACCCCAATCAGCTTTAAGAAAAGGTGAATAATAAACATAATGTAAATGCATGCAGAAAAATATGGCAAAATACTGAAGAATAATCACATTCAGTCTGGAAGATAACTCCAATTTAGAAGATGGCTTATTTTCAAGCCAAACAGTGACCTGAAGCATATATTGAAACTGCAAACATATGATGGATTTACAGTGTGTATTTAATATACCTGATAAAATTTATCCCAACTATCGATGGCATCAGGGAAGCGAGTTTTACAGTCATCATAGGTCGTACAATAGTCTTCTCCAGCAGGCACCTGCATCTGGACCTAATACAATAACATTAATTACTAAAATGATCAGATTTAACATTTGTGTATAATTTATTTTTCATTTTATTTGTACACATACGGAAACTCCCGGCCCGAAGGCGCCCTGCTGTGCGGCAGACAGGAAGGGTAAGACAGAACCAAAGTAGTTAACACCTAGAGACACAAACAGTCAGATAGTTCAGCAGGTATGTTTGTTTGTTCCTTTGTTTGTTTTGTGGGTTGTGAGTTTGTCATACTTACAGCTCCACCAGCTCTTAGGAGATATACACATAGTATCTCCACTTTCTTTACCACAAGTTGTAGCATCAGTCGGGTCAGCGAGACGCCCTACGGTGGTGACACATATTCAATTTGGTAGTGAGTCACTGGAAGATTAAAGCTTGACAGGAAAAATGTGAGTATTTTTCCCCAGAGTAAAACATATTTACCTTAAAAAGAATACATTTATCTCAACAGTATATTGAGTTAATTTAGCTCTTCATTGAGTTTGAAGAATTATGGCCTAAATAGTAACATTTATTCTTTGTAAAGAAGGACCAAATGTTATCTACGTAGAGTACATTTTCTTCAATTTCTGTACATTTTACTCAGGCAAATTTCCTGACTACTGTAAGTTTTACATGATTTACTGTATGCACCACACTGATAAAACTATAAAACAATATTTCATCCTACCTGATGTTAGCATCCATCCAAGCTGCAGTGGCAGTCCCCAGATGGGGCTTTCTGTAGGACCTGTTCCCATGACTCCCATTAAAGGGTCTGTAGCGGCGATGATGAGCCGATAAAGACTCATACGGTGAAGGTAGTGCCAGGCATCAGGTTTCAAGACGCCATTCTCATTTGGGAGGTCATTTAATGAGTCAGTTGTGTGAGCCCACATGATAGGTAGGCCACCATCTTCAACAACACCAGCATTGCTAACAGACAGAGTACACGCCAGTAGTAGGCAGAGGACGGCGGGATGCAACATGGTTGAGGAGCTGGACCAGCAAAAAGCCAAGTCAAGAGCTACTGAAAGTTGCCTAAGAGATGTGAGGTTTTTGTACATTCTGCGTATCCATTGTGACCCCCATTAACCTGCGTGAGCAAACATACTTTTTCAGCAGAACCTTATTTAAAGACAGATCAGAGATTGTGTGCATAGAAGTAGAACCGAGTTAATCAAAGACAGAAAAGTCAATAGGCTGTGAAGTTGAATGCAGACAACGTGAGACAAAAGCATTCAGTCACCTCATGACATACACTTGTATGGTTACCTCATATGACAGAGATTAATTTTACATTACATGTAATATACTGCACAGCCAAAACAAATCATTAAAAAAAAATAAAAATAAATAAATAAATATATATATATATATATATATATATATATATATATATATATATCCCCTGATTTTAACTAGTTCAGATCATTCCACTATTTACTACACTTGTTAATGTTTCAAATACAGTTTATTTTTTTATTCTAACTAATTCAGTAGGTTCTCATTTCTTAAACAATAATTAGTTTATTATAGAACACAGGTATCAAACATGCAACCTGGAGGCCAAATCTGGTCAACCAAGGGGTCCAGTCTGGTCCTTGGGATAAATTTGTGAAATGCATAAAGTACATGAAGATATTAAGAAATGAACACAACTTTTAGTTCAGGTTCCACATTCAGTCCAATTCAATCTCAAGTGTCATATGACGTCAAAACATGATGGGATGGAGCCATAGGTGTTGACCCATCTGATGTCCGAAGGTGAAACAATGTGAATGCAAAAAAAAAAACAAAAAAAAGAGTGACATTGTATCTTGTCTGAATCCTGAGATATTCCCACTGATGTGTTTTAGCTGTTGACCTTTAGTGTGACTTTGACCTTTGACCTTCATTGCTCAAAATCTAATGGGTCAAAACACGCAAGATGCAGAACTGAAAGACAAGCGTTTTGGTGATCATTGAAAGTTTATAATGATGAATAGTTCAATAAAATTCAATTTGGACTTTTATTGTGACATTGACCTTTGACCTCTTTGAATTTATCCTTCAAGGTTCTGATGTCAATGCACATCAACAGTGGGAGGAAAAAGAAGCTCTATGCAAGATTGAGTAAACAGGAATAAAAAGGAAATTCCTGAATGTCTTATGTGAGAATACATTTTGGTGACCTTGACCTTTGACCTTTGACCTCCATTCACCAACATTTTATGGGATCTTTCCTGAAAATCTCATGGAAATGGATCCAGTAGTTTTTGTGTAAATTTGCTGACAAACAAAAAAAAACCAAATGCCCTCTCCTCCCCTTCAGAGGGTTTTTAGTAATGAATGAATTTCTGCAATCAAAATAATTTTGAAGACCTGAACAATAAACTAGGAATATCCTGTCAGCAGAAATGAACCCACAGTCCCAGTTGATGTCAGGTTAGTACTTTGAACTCAATGTTATATTTGCTGACATTGTTACAGAATTCAATAGCTAAACATAACCTCTGACCCTGAAAAGACAGGACTGAGTGACCTTGGAGCACCTATCGTTCCTACTTTCAGCATATTTTGTACTTTGAAAAAGGCTTGATAACTGTCAATGGGGTTTATCATCTTTTCTTTATGATCTTGTCCTAAAAATAAAACCTCCTTCTGAAGCTAAAAAGTATCTGTGTTCCTGACTCTGGGTCTACAAACTGAATAAATGACAGATATGGAATGGTGTGGACCTGCCAGTTAAACTCCTTGAACCCTAGTATTCTAACAGCTGTGTTCTATGACATGGTTCACTGACCTTTTATCTCACTGATGCAAACGTTCAACCACCATTTGTGTTCATTTGCAAGTGACACATATTGTGAATATACTGTCGTGATTTTATTAGTTGATCTTTGAAATGTACTTATCTACAACAGTACCCCCCCACACACACACCCCCAGTTTTTTTTTTTTTTTTTTTTTTTATCTTTATCTCCCCAGATTTCAAAATTACACAAAAGTGAGCTACCTTATCTACATTTTGAATGACTTTATCACTATTAAACAATGCTGAATTAAATGTCCTTTGCTGGATTGACAGACAAATCAAGATTACCTCTATAATTACTTTCAAGATTGAAAAATAATGGCAGCTACAAACAAATAGACATATGAAAAGGTTTACTTAAAGTAACACTGTCAATACAATATGTTAAACTCTTAACTTTTGTGTTGTTTTTGACTTGTAATGTTATTCATATATATATATATATATATATATATATATATATATATATATATATATATATATATAGTTCTTTCTTGGAGCTTTTAAACATATTTGTGAATAAAATTAAATTAAATGCTGTTTTAATTAGATAAGTTCAGTTCAGTTCAGCTTATTTTGAGTACACAAAGTCATGGAAAGATCAATCATGATGGTCAACAAAACAGGAGGACTCGAAAAGGAGTGGGAAGAAGTAAAAATTTAAAAACTCCCACCCCCTTTTTTATAAACTAATAATCCAGCAGCGTCTGCATTCTATGATTTAACACACTTTTTTTTTAAAAAGATATCTATTTATCCTTTATGCAAAACATCTACAATCATTTATATACACAGTGTTTTATAAGTCACCTCAAACAATACAATTTGTATAATCAACTATAAATATATTTGTATTCACTTTATATTTACTACAAATACATTATTTAATATAGCTCCTAATCATGATAATCTATATTAATGTATCACTATAAAATCTTATTTTATACATCCTTTTACATTATAACTGAATATTCACTTCTTGCAGATAATGTAAAAAAAAAAAAGAAAGTAAAATTACATGAAAATCTTCCTTTGTACCATTCTGTACATTACAATTTTTTTTTACAATAGATATGTTTGTTTCTTCCTGCTTACTTGTAACATTCAAAACAGAGAGAAACCCCCCCAAAATAAAACCATTTTTATGGATATTATCCTCATGAACACAAATAGTCATTAACTCACCCAATAGCTGTAATTATATTCATCATTAAGTGACAGTATTGAACACCAATAATGTTTGACAATAATTACAGAACAGCAAATACCAACAATAGTAAGGACATTATACCAATATTGATAGGTAAACAACAATATTACACTTGTACACTATAATACTGACTTGCACCCATTGTAATTTCTTTAATTTATTTTATTTTTCTTATTCCCTTCCTTTAATATTAACTCTATTGCCGTTTCTACTGAATGCGTTTTGGATTGTAGGTGGATATAATTATTCTTTTACTTGTGTGGTGCTTTAAAAAGCCAGGTTGTAAATCAGCTGACTGTGGATTTTAGTCTCCAGATAACTAAGTAAAGTAAAATGTCATTCTGGTTGTGTATTATAGTTACATAACTACAACTGAACAAGTCAAAAATGGGTAAGAAATTTGAAAAAACCCATAACTGGTGCTGAAAGATTCCATACAATGGGACAGTCAGACATATATAACACCTGTAGACCTGCACGAGCAGATCGACAGGGAACACTCACCAATGTTGATCTTTGCTCTACTAACCTTTCCGTTCTGGAAGTGTAAATAAAAAACATCACTATGCCCACAAATGCCTACAAGTACTAAAACAAACAATACATTGACCACGAGTGATTATAAAAGTATGTGAATATTCTGTTCCTGTTTCACAGAGCAGAGCTTTTACTTGTATCATAGTGTTTTACTTGCACACACATGCACAGATTTATTTTGTTTGAACACTGCTTTGAGGTCTGTATGAGGTCTGTGTCACTACAGAAATGCATCTCCCATGCCCCCCCCCCCCCCCCCTTTTTTTTTTTTTTTTTAATCAAACAAGAATAATGAAACTAAACAACGCCTTCATAAAACTATCACACTTTCAACCCATTCAAAATTTGACCGTAAACCTCCCTCCTTTACATGTAAATGTTTTATATAAACATTCTGAATATTATATGCAGTGTTTATGTATTCTCATTTCATTTGTATAATTATTACTTTTCTTCTTGATATTTATTATTTTAATTTGATACGATATCACACCAAAAAAAAAAAAAAGCATTATAACTCAATGGCTTTTCCATGAACAATAATGGTTGATTGAGTCTTTCATTCATTCATTTAGTCATTATTCATTCATTAGAAGTGGACGGACAACAAATATATTTGTTGAATATGCTATCATGAAAATCAGTGACATTTCACTGAAAACATAACGTAGGTTCAGTGGAAATGCAAATCACATACATTAGAAAATTCCTGGTAATAAAAGTTCCTGCACGTTGGTGTAAAATAAGCAACAATGAGTTTTAGTTTGAGAAAGAAAACAGGATGACACCATAATACAGATGTATAAACAATGAGCTCTGTACTTTACTCAGTGGGTGAGTCAGATTCTGAATCAGTACTTAATTAATCCCAAATGGAGATATGATGTGTTAAAGTTGCTCCATTAAACGTAGCAGCACTCACTGACTCAGGTTCAGGTTACTCTACTTATACCATTAGACAGATTTGTTTTGCAGTTAGATGATGACGTTGTTTTGATATTCCTTAAAACAAAATGATATATAACAAAACTGAGATATGAATAGACATAATAAAATAAAATGCTCTGAAGTTAAGCCATCATGAATAATCTGATTAAAACATTGTAATGGCTTTTTTAACAGTCGTTTTGTTTCAAGTTGTTTTGTTGTAAGTGTTGAAGGTATTGAATAAACATTTTAATTATATTATATATTCATATTTTTTGCATATGTATAATCAAATATGTCAACATTAGTTATGTTCACTAGAGGACATGTGTCTGGGGGGTGGAAATGTCCTGTATGCATGGGGGGGAGGGGTGTCTGTGTTATATACAGAATTATGTATTTTGTGTCTCTACTGTCAAGTTTTATACAATGATTTTTATGTTTAATGTCTTTACTGTCATGTTTTATATACTGAATTCTATGTTTTACGCCTTTATTGTCATGTTTTAATTTATTGCCAGGGTCCTTCTGGCGGGGGGTGTGGGTGGGGGCTACCACTGGAAATGAGCCTTTTGGCTAAAAATGGGTGCATTTACATGTTCCTGTTCTGTAAAATGTTTATTTATGTACATTGTCCCTCTACAACAAATAAAGGTTGATAATAATGTTTTAGACATTTTATTCAAATGTTTTGCCCCCCCCCCAGTCATTTAGAAGAGTGTAGAATATGTTTTGTTGGATATTGGATATCATTCATTGCTTTTTTTTGTCTGTGTGTGTGGGGTTTGTTTGTTTGTTTGTTTGTTTGTTTTTTGGGGGTGGGGGTTAGTTGATTTTAGCATGTTTTTTATATTTCTTTTCTCCAATTTCTCATTGTATTTTGTATAAAATTTGACCACAAAAAACAAACAAACCAACCGACCAACAAACACAGTTAGACAACTTCCATCTTAAAATACCACATTAATGTGAAGAATACATTAATCAGGGCTTCTGCTAGTGCTAGGCTAACATGTTGCCTAGCTTAACAATAAACACATTGAGTGCAGATATATAACATTCTTTCTTGAATCAGTTTGAATCAGTTTGTGATTAATCCCACTCAAAATGTTAGTAACTTGACACATGACACTAGGGATGAAAATAAAAAATAAAGAATTAAGGTCTTCGCTCAGCAGAAAAAAAAAATACCTATGATGAGAACAAAACAAAAGAAAAATAAAGCTAATGATTTTAGGAACTGAACTGATTATGAATGCAACTATTTGGTTCACAAATATTTCACACAATTTGAAAATATAGAGTGGTTTTAAATTCTTAAACCGTTAAAATAAATCTCAAAGGATTCAGCCGGTATGAAAAATACCACAATGTACCACAATATTATTATTTATTATTATGATTTCAAATATTGATACCTTTGATACGAGATCTTTCTGCTCTAAAATCGATTCTCAATACAAAATATCAATATTTTTGATTATTACGTTATTTGAGGTAAGGTATTTCCTTAACAGGAACACAGTGAAAGGTAATTAAATTATTGGTTGGTGGGACTACTTTTTCTTCCGCCTGGGTAAGTGCGTTATGTGTAAACTCAGCAGCAGGAGGTTCTGAGCAAAAAAACAACAACAACCAAACAGACTAAAGGGGAAAACAGTAATACATATAATATTGTTCCTTAACAAAAACCTGTGAATGAGGTGGCAATGTTAGATGCTGTGTTATTTAAATGTTCAGTATTTTTTTTCAAGTTAACATGTTTATGTAACAATAATGAAGATGTACGTTTTCGTCCTTAATCATTTACTTTAATGTTTTTTTAAATATATAATTGTACTCATTTTCTTTTTTTTTCCAGAGTTATATTATTTATATTATATTATATTATATTTATATTTATATTATACTATTTTAGCATATTTTGTATGATTGTGTCCTCTTGTTTTTCTATTATCTATATTTATTTTCTAACTCAATATGCTTAAATTTTTTAAATAAATAAATAAATACAGAAATAACTGCCTTATTCTGAAGGATTTAAAATGCTCTTTTTTTTTAAGATTTTAAAGACACTCACGTAAAATATCACTAACAATTCTCAGTCTGCCCCCTGCTGGTGACATTTGGGAACACCAATTCCACATACCACATTTTTAACCTTTATAAAAGTGAAATAAACTAACGCAGTGACTGTTGTAACCACCTCACTTGTTGCCACTCGGTCTTATTTCCCCTTTTTTTTTTCCTGCCTGCTCTGCTCCAGACATCATGTGATGGGGGAGTGGCACAAAACCAGGAAACACATCGTCTCTGCTGCAAGTCGCAAGAAAGGTAAAGTCAACACTTTTTCCACAACTGACACGAATAATATAGAAATATTAACAATAGTAACACATTCGGGAGGTTTATATAATGTAATGATGCTGTTTGACACTAAGAAAAAAAGGAGAATTTATTCATATTTCTATGCGATGAAAGGGGATACATGCAGAGATTTACGCTGCGACTTTTGACTGTTTTATAAAACAATGGAATAAACATTAGAAATAGTCAAAACTATAAGGTTCGTGGTACTTTATAAGCTTAGTTTCTTGTCATTGTAAAGCAGTGATTTCCGCATTTTATGTGTGTGATAGCAGCTGTTAACACACACACACACACACACACACACACACACACACACACACACACACACACACACACAGAAGGTGCGGTTGCTGCTTTATTTCATATGTTAAAAGGACGGTGTAAAAAAAAAAAAAAAAAAAAAAGTTTAGGCAACTAGTACGGACACATTGTGTAAGTAGTTCCTCATCGAATGCTCATTTGCATACTGACCATGTTTGAGTCGAACTGCACAGGAAGTCTGCATGACAAGGTTACAGTGAACTCCCCTAATGACTAATGAAACCAGACTGTACACAAACCACCGACATGTGGTGAAGTCAATGGTTGTTGAGGCATTAGAATATCAAGAGTAGAAAGAACATTTTTAGAACCTCAAACCAGAACAGTTTGTAGGCTGTACTATATGCACGCGCACCGAACATGCAGCTCGTGCGCCCCAAAAAAACAACAACAACAGAAGCTCTATCTGAGGGACCACAAGGGTATTCCTACTGTAGGAATGGGAAAATCTGAACCCTGGTTAAACTGGGAAAAATATAAATGATTTTTTTAATGCAATTCACTTTTGTTTTAGTTAGTTTTGTGTCGTTCACTGTAGATTTTATTTAATCTAAATTTAAAAAGGGAGGAGGTGGGGGGGGGCTTAAACGTTATGTAAAGGTGATTTTCTTTGTATGAAATGTATAGTTTGGCAGCAAAGTTTTTAATGTGGCACAGCTTTTCCACGGCTAAACCTTACCAGTGGAAAGGATGCATTGCTTCAGCACTAAAACATTTTGGACAAAGAAACTTTGGACATTTCTATGGGTTCAGTTTTGGGGGTGTACGGCCCCTTCTTGTTACTACACCAGTGGAAGACATGGATAAGATTGGACTGGGCTGAACACAATTCTGACCTCATCTTGATGAGCTAGGCCTTCTATCCAACATCAGTGTATGATTTCACAAATGTTTCTTGGAGAAATGGTCAAAAATTGCATTAAACACACCCCTAAACCTTGTGGAAAAACTTCCCATAAGAAATGAAGCTAGTATAGTTTCAAAGGGCGTGCCAAAGTCATATTAAATCCTGTTGATCAACAATGGGATGTCACGTTCATATGCGAGTCAAGGCAGGTGAGTGAATACATTTGACAATATAGTGTCGGGTCCAATCTGGCCTGTGGGATGAATTAGCAAAGTACAACATTTCCACAGTCAAGGCTGTGGAACTCATTTTAGTTCAGGCTCCACATGCAGACCAATATACTGTAAAATAATAGCATCAAAACCTCTGAAAAATGATGACTCAATGTTTTCTTCTGTTTGGTGTGGGAAAAATATAACATCATGAATTCAATTTATTACAAATTATTTTATATTGAAGAAGATACTTTTGTAATGGGAGACTCTAGAAGCAATTATTGTTTATTGCAGTGGTGCTCAAGCCTGGTCCTCGAGGGCCATTGTCCTGCATATTTTAGATGTTTCCCTCTTTTAACACACCTGACTGATTTAATGAGCCATTCGCAGTTTCACTGTATCGGCCATGTGTACTTAGACTTGCATGGCTTAATCTTTGAGACAAACATATGTTACTGCAGAGCTTGAATCAGGGTGTGCTAGATGGGGGACGCATTTAAAACATGCAGGATTGAAACCAGGAGTGCGGTTTATTGTAGTGTGGATAATCCCTATTAATGAACTGTGTCAATAAAAGCAAAAATGGCAGCTCAACATAGCTTGCAGTAGCCTGATGACAAACACAACAATATAAACAATAATAATACATTACAGCACATTATTTCAAAAGAATATTCCAGTCCTCATCTTATGAAGGGGTGCCATTTAACATGTGATAAAAAATACAATTTACATTATAAGCATTAATAAATTGATGCTCTTTTATTTATTTTTCCTAAATCCTACTGTAGGCAGCATGTTCCAAGCATATGGCAATTTAAAATGTTTGTCTTTGTTTTAGTGCAAAAAATAAGTAGAAATTCTGAAAATATTGACATTTACAAACTATCCCATAGTAATAAAATGTGAGTTACCTGAACAAATATGAACAACCTGGAATGTCTAAAGAAAATTAAGCACAATTTGAACTCTTTTCTGCTTTTTTTTTTTTTCTTAACTTAGTGTTTAGTGTCTTTGTAGATCTGATCCATAATGCACATGTGGAAATGATATATTGTTGAAATTCCACTTATTTTTCTTAAGACATTTTAGTTTTACAGGCTATATACAGATTTGTAGGTTATTATCATGTACAATTATTTTCCTAGTCTGGCCCCAACGAGTCAACACAGAGGGTGTTATATCACATAACTCCATAACCTCTTGTATATAGCTTATAAGTGAATTATTTGCTTTGCATTCTGCCATTTTAAGTTTCACTAGATCCCAACACCTGAATATATGTGACCACAAGAATAGTTTATTTTTTCTAAGTTTCCTACATTGCACTTAAATACATCATAAATATGCATTCAGTCATGTAGACACGATAATATGCTGAAGTTCAATGCAAGAAGGTTTACCGTTTATGGTTCATTTGGACCCTCATTAGCCATTTCCATAGACCACAGATTGTTTTCTGGGGTTCCACCTTTATTTATACATCTTTAGAAACAGAACATTAGATGTCACAGTTGATACAAGTCCAGATCAAATCCTATATCTTAAATAATCCATCAGACATTTCAGTCAGAGCACACATACTGTACATGTCTTGGAGAAAAAAGTAGTCAGATGTATTTAAAAATGATAAAAAAAAAAATTATGAGAGACTATGTAATGATAATATATACGGCAGAGAGTGAAATGACTTTGAACATATTGGTACCAGATGGGCTGGTCAGAGTACTTCTCATCTAGTGCCATTTCCAAGCACAACCATCTGCAGAGTTTATAGTGAATGGGCCAGAAAAGGAGAAAATATCCAGCGGCGGCAGTTTTTATGGGTGAAAATACCTTGTTGATTCCAAAGGTCAGAGGTGAATGGTCGAGAAAAGATACATATGAGGTGATAGAAGGACAACAGTAACTCAAATAACTATCGAGTCCAACCGGGACAGTACAGTATGTGGGTTTTTTTTTTCCCTTTTAATTGAGCTTTTCTGAAAAAAGTACTAAATAACTAAATCTTGTATATTACTCTGGAGCGCTTTATTCTGCAACAAACACTAAAAATGGAGCCAGTTTGCTTCTTGGAATATGCTAATTGTGAAAATGTTTCTTCAATCAGCTATGATGTATAATTTTAGTACAAAAAATAATCATTTTTAATCATGTTTTATCTTCAGTTCATGAAGCCAGATTACATTTTTGGTCACATCACCCCAGTCTACGTACATGTGACATGTCCAGGAGAGCGTCTCTGAATGTATAACACAACAACATTTGAAGCAGATTAGTTAAATCAGCAACATATAAATTAATTGGCCACTTTATTAGGTACACTTGGTAATGAATAGAATTTAATAGATAATTTTATTGTCTGTTCCACATTAAAAAAAAACAGAAATTCTTCTTTGTCATGGCTGCTACAACAAACACTCCTCCCCACTAAAAACACAGTACCACGATTTAATTGGCATTAATAAAAATAAAATATCATTACATAAAATAATAAAAACAAACTCCTAAAAACTCAGTGCAGATATTTCTGTGTTATTTTTGTAATAACAAAGTCTACTCAATAGCACAAGTCTCTTATTACATGTCCTTTCTTTGGGTGTGTTATGTATCTGACAGATTGTGCGGGCTCAAATCTGTAACTGTATGCACAGGTTTATTTAAAAAAATTTTTTTTTACAGGTATACTAAAAGCAATGGTAAAGACAGTTTGTAGCATATTTTTGACCTTAGTCATAGAAAAAATGATTAGACCACTCTTGTTATCATCAATTTGTTGTTCCTTTTAATATCTGGGACAACTAAATATATGTTTATTTGAACAAATATAATGATAACAACAAAAAAAGCTAATAATAATAGTTTAATTTCAGAGCTGATATTTTCTATTTTAACCATTATTTTCTATTTTAACCACTTTCTATAGTTTTCTTAGTAGTATATCGCATATCAATTCACTTCTTATATCAATAGCTATGGCATTATACAGACAAAAACAGTGCTTTTAGGTGTTCCATGTTTTCATTTCTGTTTGTTTTAGTCACATGGTACACACGAGTTAGTACTTAATTGCATAACCATTATTTTTGATGACTTTTAATGGTCTAATAATTTTTTCTACAACTGTATATATTCTCCTAAAACCCAGGAAAGTATATGTTTTGGCTTTTTTTAGATTAACTAAATGCCTTTATATGAAACAGCATGATGCATATAGATAAGTATATTCATTTTTTTGTTATTTTTTTTTAAGTGATGTCCATTGCAGTCCACAACAAGTAAAGCTATGAAATGCTTGTCCCCTGTAGAAAACAGAAGTACATTGATGTGTTTCAGGAGGATATTAAAAATCACATGTCAGTCATTTTTAACTGCTAATTACTAAAAATGTAGTCTTTACAATGAATTCTATTTTCTATGTCGTCCTCACAGCTGTCCATCATGGCCTACCAGGCGGGGTTTCCAGAGGAGCCCAGTGCTTTGGTTCACAACATTAGCTCCAACATCCAGAAGCTCACACTGCTGAGTAATAAACTACATTTCAATTATATCCTTAATGATCCCAATGTGTGAATCTTTCTAAATATACAGAGATATTCATTTGCATAGACAACTCTTTTCTGGTTTTCTTTTCCTTGCAGCCTCTGAGCTGCAGAGGGCAGTATCTCAGCTGGGAACGGAGCAGGATAGCAGCCAACTACGACAAACGCTGTGAGTTATGACAGCTCAGATGGTTTATAGGTCGGATTATTCCTTTAACCTTTTAGACATTATTCCAATCAAATTTGCAGCTGTGAATTTGTGTCAGTTTCAGTGTCTTGAAAACAGCTTTGAGTGTGTGTTTGTGTACCTTTTCTTCAGTCGTCTTGTTTTGCTGTGTGTTTTAAGGTCAAAATAGGGTAGAATAAAAGAAGGAAAAAAAACAAAGCAGAGAATTTAAATTTTCACCAAAAAAAATCCATTCAGAATGTAGAACAAAAACATTTAGGATGTGAAATTTTGGCCCAGTAGGTTTTGTTTTGGGGCTCTTTTTTTTTTCTTAAAGGGATAGTTCACTATCACCCACAGTGACTTACATAGTTTGCTAAGGTGCACAGCTGTTAGTGTCAACGCGTATTGATCACTATTCAGAGAAAGTAGTAGGTCAAAGCAATTACCATGTGTGAGTGTTTGTCCCGTGACGGTTTTGTTTTGCAAATAAATCACTCATTCAAACACATACAGTATTGTTTTGAGAAGATACACATTTTGATTTCGTGGCCTCAGGAAACCTGCCGGAACTACTTTTGCTCTGACCAAAACTGAACTGAAAAAAAAAAAAAAAAAAAAAAAAAACTGAACTGTGGGGGGTAAGTCACTGTGGGTGCACCAGAGTAAAGACGCTGATTCTAATCAAATTCATGTGAAAAATAGTGAACTATCCCTTTACATGAGTCCAGTCCAGGTGCTTTTTGGCACCTGGTTGCACTTGAAATTCAACAAAAACAAAGTAAAAAAAAAAAAACAAAACAAAATTAAGGAAAACCATGACAACACTGCAAACATAAAAAAAATAATTAATTAAATTAAACTGTGTTCTCACTCACTGCGCTGAGCTCTACTCTCCATTATACACATGATGGAGGATGGGGGGGTGCACTGAACATGCACAAATGCCTGTGGAAAGAACAAAGTCTATTCTATCAGCATGTTTTTAAATGTTTCCTATTGATCAAATGATTGAATTTTCAGGAATGTCTGTCATGCATTCATAAAGATCACCACAGACGCATCAGGTGTTCAAGGGTTAATTGATTTTTGAATAATTTTTTATGTTGACGGCCTTAGTGTTCAATTCAGTTCACTTCGGGTCCATCAGTTTATAGATAGGTTATCAGCCCGCATGACAACAAACTGAAAAACATTTGAGTCATGTTCTGTCTATTTATTTTTTCTATGTTCCACAGACAACAGAAACGCCTGCAGGGTAACCAGCTGGCCAAAGACACAGAAAAACTGATCAAGGCCTTTAGTGCACTTCCTGTTGGTACTGATCAGGTACCTTCCATTAACCCCAGTTCTGCTTTGATTGCTGGTTTGGTATCACACGCTGGGCAAATGACTCTACTTACTACTTTTCTCAGTAAATGAATCCTATGTTTCTTACAGCGACAGAGAAAGATACAAAGAGAACGTCTGTTGAATGAGTTCTCTTCAGCCCTGAACAGTTTCCAGAAGATTCAGCGCCAGGCAGCTGATAAAGAGAAAGAGTTTGTGGCCCGAGTCAGAGCCAGCTCCAGAGTGTCGGTACGTGTTAACCTGTGGTCAAGGAGGACAAATGAGGCCATAGCCTGATTGGCCTTTAGAATTACACCTAACATAAACCGTCAAATTATTTATATTTCATGACATTGCACATTAATTAACATACATAGTGTACATATATGTCAATGTGCCAGATGATAGCACAATGGCTAATTTCCATCTGTTGTCCAAATAGGCAGGCTAAAAGTTTACAAAGTGAAAAAAATAAAAGCATCGATATACCATTAGTAAAAACCATTGGTAAAAATTGAAGAATCTATAAATACAGTGAAAATATTAATCATCATGTTAGTAGAAAGAGGGAAACAAAAGACAGAATATGACTGTGGGTGTGTAAATTAGTGTAACTATTTTATGAAATTTACAGAAATGGTGCAAAATTACCCAGAATAGATCCCATTCAATTTTGGTGAATATAGGTCAAAGGTCATAGTCAGCAAAAATATGTTTTCACAATTATAAGAGATGGGGTAAATCAGGTAAAATGTGTACAAAGGGGGGGGGGGGGTTATTGCGCCAGACACTACTTGTTTTAATTTTTATTGCTTAATGTTTATTTTTACTCATTAGCATTTTTTATTACTCTTTAATTTTAATACAATATCCCCTTGGGATCAATAAAGTAATTCTGATTCTGATAACTGCATTACGTTGCTCTGTATTTGTACACGGACAATGACAGTAAAGGTTAATCTAATCTAATCTAATCTAAATAGCTGTGTACATCGAGTCAAGTGAGTCCGTGAGTATAGATCTGTGACTTCACTGCATCACATTCAGTTCCTTAAAACCATGTCTGTTTGTAAAGCACTGATTCCCTCGGGGTAACCTGCTCGCCTGGCAACTCTGCTTATCTCACCAAACAGAAAAATAAAGTATCTGTAGCTGCTGTGTCTGCGCTGTTCGGAAAAAACACTCCCTGCTCAGTCACTTTGGTGCATGCTTTGGATCGTCTTCCATATTTTACATAAGCCACTGATAATGTGAGAACCAGCAGTGAATTGCAGATAATCCTTTGAATGATTATGAATTATAGCACAATTATAGCTCGTTCAAATGAGTGCATTGTATGACATGCAAAAGTAATTTGATGCTGTGAAGATCAAACTAATAATTTGGAAAAAGACAAAGGGTGGACTATTTAATTTATGCAGTTTTAAACTTTATCTTAATAAAATATATCTAGCGAACGTTATTTCGGCTGAAGCATATACATAGATACAGTACATCTGGAAAGTATTCAATCCCTTTCACTTTTTTTTTTTTTTTTACACTTTGTTATGTTACAGCCTTTTTCTGAAATGGATTTAAAAAAAATGTTTCTCATCAATCTACACACAATATCCCATAATGACGAAGTAGTGCTCCTAAATGATGATTTAATGATGAATAATAATAATCATGACTAAATCGCATTCATTTTTAATCTACATAATTGTAATTCATTTTGCATGAGCAAACTGACTCAAGAAAAGAAGGGAATATGTATATGTAATTAATGGCTTTGTCGCAAGCCATTAATTACATATACCCAATTAGTGTATGCTTTGTATTAATGTGGTATTTGAAGCTGGAAGTGCTTCAATGAAAAGAAAAGCCAAACATGTGGGGTTGTACATAATACTTTGTTGATCAACCATTCGGTTTTGGGAGTTTTTCTTCGACTCTAATTTCCTATTGAGAGGACGAATGTTTATGCGTTGGTACTGCTGCATGTCACTAGCAGATCAACTGACCATTTGTGCATGTGTGATGGTAACTCTACTTGGACAAACTGCCCAAAATACATCGGCAGAGACGTTCAGAGTAATTTGCTGATGCAGACGATCAAATGTTTAATCAGATTAATCATGCATTAATGCATTCATTTTCATTTTGACGAAAACTTTTAGAAAGGTTCACAAATGCATTACAAATATTTCATGGAAATTGGTCCAGTACTTTTTGTATAATGTTACTGACAGACCAACAGACAGGGGGGAAAAAACAACAACAATTAAAAAAAACAATACTCCTCTCCTCTTTCAGGGTAGGGTACAATTACATTTTTCTTCACTTTGTCATTGTGGGGTATTGTGTGTAGATTGATGACACAAAAATGGATTTAATCCATTTTAGAATAAGGCTGTGTTATAACAAAATGTGTTAAAAGTGAAGAGGATTGAATACTTTACAGATGTACTGTATATGTAGTGACAAGTATTGTTATTGAAACACCTGGATTTCTTTGAACAGGGAGGCCAGCCTGATGACAGCTTTGGAAATATGCCCCCTTTCCAAAGGTATTTTAAATATTAGGATTATTATTATAATCCTTTCTATTGCTATCCTCATTCTTTTTGTTCATAATATTATGTCATATTTGTCTGTACAGTGATTCCCAGTTACAGGCTCAGACTGAGGCATTGACTGAAGACGATCTGAGGCTGATCCAGGAGCGAGAGTCGGCCATCAGGCAGTTGGAGGTAAATGAACATACACCAGCATGTGCAGTCGTAAAACATCTATGCATGTGTGTGTTTACTTCATCAGTGATGCATCAAAGGGCCAACGATATAATAACCTTTTTTTTTTTTTGTTGATTGATTCAGTCTGACATCGTAGATATCAATGACATCTTCAAGGACCTGGGCATGATGATCCATGAGCAAGGGGACATGATAGGTGAGTGTTTATCATCTTGTAGTTTCATTTTAGACTGAAATAGGCCTGGATGCAACAACATACAGTACTGGGCAAACCCTGCTTTAGTTTTGTTTTTGCAGAGTTTAAATCCGTGTTTTTTCCACCTTGGATGTTATGACAGTTCAAATAGGGTCACCTGAAATTTCTAGTAATTGATAAAAAATAAAATTACTACTATTAGGGTATTAACAACTTCAGTTTTTTTCACGTGGACTAACCCGTTAATAAAGTCAAAGCCGAATGGAAGTGTCGTGATGACGTCATCACATTGTCAGCTGAGGAACAACACAGACAAAAACAAAAAACAACTAAAACACGGACACACGTCTGTCCAGCAACAAGCAACTGTTATTAAAAGTTCACTGCAACGTAACAATGTCCACTGACAAGACACAAGCATCAGCATTTTAACCTCAACAAAACAAAGGTTAATGTTAGCAAAGAGTTTTCTGTTAAATTTAAGTGGACATCAGTAGGTGAACATATGTCCACAAAAACCGGACTGTCCAGACGTCTTTCACACATCGTCACTTTTATTACAATAATGTTACAACTTTTCAAAAGACATTAGATCAGTTTAATTTTAGCAGTACCTTTGTGAGTGTTTAAAGCTGATACCAGCCTTTAATTGAAAGTAGAGTGACAACTTTTCTGTATATTTTGTAATGGGTTCACTGCTGGACATTGAACAGGTCATGTTCATTTTCTAACAAAAATAGTTCCTGGATGTTGCAAACTTAATGTTTACTCTATGACCCGCTTATTTTAATCATCTTCCAGAACAAATACTGATCTGGCATGTCCTGCTACTTTTTCTGTGTATTCTGTAGACAGTATAGAGGCCAATGTGGAGAGTGCAGATGTGAATGTCCAGAATGCCACACAACAGCTGGCACGTGCTGCAGACTATCAGGTAAGGACAATTAGGCAGGTTTTAAAAAGACTGATGATCCTTATATACCCCTGAATAATGATGCCCTTATGTTCTTAGTTAAGAGTAGTTCAGGTCCTTTATTTAAGCCGGAGTGTTCATGTAACACTGAGAGAATACACACCTGGAAGCACATGATCAATATTAAAAACCAGGGTAGATGTATTATTAACAAAAGTATGAAAAACTAAAGAAGTCACTGCACAGTAAAGTGTTGTTTATCAATGTTTTACTATTATATAGAATGGTATTGGAAGCACTGATGTGTATTTAGCATTTTATTACTATAGATCAGAGGTTCTCAAACTTTTCTTTATTGAAGACCACTTTATCTTAATTAAAGTTTCACAGACAACCTGACCAGCTGGACTGTTTCCCAAGCCCACCCTAAAAAAACACTTTTGAAACAGCCTATATTACAATGTTATTATTGTATTAAAATTATTGGGTCAGCCATGGCTCAGTTGGTAGAGCGGGTCGTTCAGTGTAGTTTACCACCACCAGAGGGAGGATGTGAGAGCGAATGACTAATGTAAAGCACTTTGAGTGGCCATAAAAATGCTATATAAATCCAATCCATTATTATTATTAGGCAAGGCAAATTTGTTTGTATAGCACATTTCATGTACAGGACAATTCAAGGTGCTTTACATAAAACATAAGAAAATTTAAATGATTAAGATGCCCAGTTAATTATTATTTTATTTTGTATATTGCAAATTAAGTTTACAATGGTGCTACAAATGGTGCTAACAGATCGATGCTAACAGAATGTGTTTGCACCTTGTTGCTAATATTGGTCGTTGTTTTTCCAGCTTTTCTCTTTAGCTACTAATCCATTGTCCTAATTTAGTACTGTGAAAGTTTTTTTTTTTCATTTCACTCTGTTTCCGATTAGTTAACTATTCTACTTCATTTCCACCACAATTGACAAGTCACAAGATGTCTTTGTGGAGGGGTAAGTTGTGGAGAAGAAATTTGACGTGCTAGAAAAAAATTGACTGCAATTTTGGAATCAGTATGACAACTTTAAGTTTAACCAGAATAAAAATCTAATTTAACAGAATTTATTTTTTTTCCCCAAATTTATTATTGATTGATTTAAGAAACACTGATATAAATGCCATTTTTTTCACGACCACTTGGGGGCGTTCATAGATCACCACTTTGAGTATCACTGCTATACATGTTAAAGGTTGAGCTCATTTCAAATACTTTATATCACTATTAATGCATCATATACTTTGATCTCATTCTGTTTGTAGTCTCATCGTCATGTGAGAATCATGTAAAGTAAAAAGTCAGCGGGTGTCTTTTCTGTTCTGTATCTAATCCACGATTGTATTTGACCTCATTCGGAGTCAAACTTGAATCTCTACATGGTTCTGAAAATGACTGCAGTCTAACAGAAGCTGAGATAGAGATGATGGACCTCTGGATGTGACAGGAGTAGTTCAAGAACATCTGTATTTTAGAGCATCACCAGACACCAATACCTATGCTGAATTGTATAATTACAATTCAATAAAATAATATTAATACAAGGATTACTTAGATTTTTTTTGCAGAGATTTACACCATCAAGTAAGGCTCACTTAAAAATCAATACCCATTCAATTTTGTGCTATATTTAAAATGTTTTTGGTGCTTTTTCTCATCATCATACTTTGCTTTCCTACAATGAATGGAAACCTTGAAGGCCCTTAACTTGCACCTTGTATTTTTGTGTCACTGCCCCCCCCCCATTATTTTATATTAAAAGATGCAGTAACGAGCTGAAAGCAGCACTTTTAGTTTGTTAGCTTGATCATCTTAAAACACATGCATTTTGTTTTCTTTTGTTTTTTTAAGAGTTGTACTAAATACAATACTAAAATCATGAGGTGGAAAAGCTCAAAAAGATAGTGGTAGGTGGTGGAAACCTAAAAAAATACAGTTGTTTTTTACACATTTGTTGATATGTATGTGAATTTTTCTCAGCATTCACATATTTTTATTAAAAGTGAGTTATATTGTACAGTTCAGAGTAGCGTTCAGTATTATTTCTACTATTATATTCAAGGTAAAGCATCAAAAGCGAGAATAATATAATATATAAACAGATATATACTTTGAATAAAATGTTTGTTCTTAATATACTGCTCTTTACCAGAGCCTGGCATAACTTACTGCAAAACATACAAATCAAATACTAAATCAGTGTGTACATTACATAAAAATAGTGTAAGGGCCATTACATTTACATCTTATAATGAGTTATAATGAATTATTTATCAATCTGCAAACACACATTTTATGATCTAGTCGACTGTACATCTTAAAATAATGTTCAAAGTTAAAAATAACCTCATGTCAAAAGTAATCCAAGAGGTATTTAAAATTAGAGACAGTCAGTATGTTCTTGGAGGAAAATATTTAGAACAAATATTATGAAAGAGCTGCATGGATGACCTGAAACTATGAACTTTTTATCTTAAAAAAAAACTTAGCACTCTTAATAGATACATAAATTAAGATTGTATGTAACATTTAACATTTCTGTCGGCATTCGTATTATTTTAATTGTTGACGTGTTAAAATTAAAATTGAGGAGATGCTGTGAGATAATGTCTAAAGGGTTGGAAAAAATATGCAGAAAGCTTCACCTTACTCCCTTTCAGTCTGACTATAAATGAAGCATTTCATTAGTGAGGTGTGTATTTATACATTTTCATTTGATGGAGTGAGTGTTGGATCTATGGGCTGGGTTTGTTCTTAAGAATTAAATGAAATAATAAAACAGAAATTGAATTCTAAAGAGTTTTTCAGATTCAGAATTCATTTATTATTTCAGATCTCTGCAACAATCCACAAATACTGATAAAGAGAAAATTAACAAAAGCAACCCCCCCACCCCCCTAAAAAAAGTTATTATTAATAGTTAATACATTTTAGAAGTGCACAACAAATAAAACGCTAATAAAAAATATGTTAAAAGTGCACTTAAATAAGTTTAAGAAGGAGAATTTGCTTCATGTCATAAAAGAAAAGGACTTACTCACAAATATTCACTGCATTTGGAAATCTAGTTTTGGAGAAAATGAATGTTAATAACATGTAAATTATAAACTAAATATTTTCAATCAAACAGAGTGAGAAGACAACTATGCTACTGAAGAAGTGTTGAATAGATATTGAAAAATTCAGGAGGAAAAAAACAAACAAACTCCTAACACTTTGCTCAGGTAAGTATGACTTACACAAAATGGTGTGAAGCAAATATAAAAATAAAAGCCTGCGTCACGAGATGATGTCATCGATGCTGTGGCTATGAGTCATATCAAAACATCAAATAACCTGAGAGAAAAACACTGGAGACGAGCCATGCGGCGAACATTACTTCTATTCAGATTCAGATCACAACTTTTACCCTATTTTTTTTCTTGAGATACAATCTTTTTTTCTTTTTTCTTTTTTTTTTAAATCTTTTTTTCTGTCCCCAGCGGAGCTCTCGGAAGAAGATATGTATCCTGGTGGTGGTGTTGGCCGTAGCTGCTGTCATTCTAGGACTCATCATCTGGGGAGCTCTTAAAAAATGAACCTTCCTCCTACCTCTCTGTGTCCTTTTTCCTGTTCAATCTGGACCAAGGATGCAACAGAGTCCTTTCCATTCTACATCCCCCCCCCCCACTCTCTACACCAGGAGACTCACTCAGACTGTTTCTAATTGATTCGGTTCTATTTTTTTTTTTTAATTCTACAGTCCATGTTTTCAGGACACCACACTCCATCACTGTGAAACAACTACACATGCACATTATAATCCAGTTTAACTGAATTACACAGTCTGATTTTGACATAGATTGGACATGATGGCTCTCTTAAACAGCGCTGAGAGTTCCCATTTAGACTTGCAGCCATGAAGGCATCACTGTAACTTGCAATGAAATGAAGTGATGTAGTCAGGTAGGTGCTGATTACCTTTTATATGAGCTGAGATTATTATTATTGAGATTTGAAAAACCGACGTGCTAATGGTTTCTAAGCCAAATCGTTAGTCAAGTGCACTATAGAGTATATACTGTTAGGAACCAAAAATCAGTACAATCTAGTCATGTGTTTTCTTATTCTAATATAGTTACTTTAATGACAGTTTTGGTTTTTCTATGTATTATTTGTACTTAAAAGTTGTACAAAATGGAATAGTAAATTCAATACTAAACTTGAATCAATCATATACTTGTAATAAACGAAGAGTTACTGCATACACTGATCAGCCATAACATTTTGACCAGTGAAAGGGAAATTGGTATTAA
Source organism: Siphamia tubifer (assembly GCA_020466265.1). Lineage (NCBI taxonomy): Eukaryota > Metazoa > Chordata > Actinopteri > Kurtiformes > Apogonidae > Siphamia > Siphamia tubifer. The sequence continues at coordinate 22,223,377 of CM035805.1, forward strand.
TTGAATTATTTTATTCCAGTGAGTGGGCTACATCAGACAAACATATGCAAATTATTCTTTTTTATTTTTTAGTAAAAAATAAAATTAATTATCGATAGTTTCAACATCTTATCTCCTGGATGTTTTTTTTTCTGCTGAAACATGCAGAAGGGAGCATGTGGTTTTGGAGAAGGGAACAATACTTACTAGATCATAGTGACTTTATAGGGATTTTTAATGTAATATATCACAAATGTTTGGGATGTTTTGGGTTCAAACAGGAGTCCTCAATCCTGATCCTCCAGGGCAAGTATCCTGCACTTTTTAAATGTGTCCCTCTTCTAACAAACCTGTTTCAAATGATAAGTCTATCATCGAACTCTGCAGAAGCCTGATAACAAATGTCAGGTGTGCTGGAAGAGGGAAACGTCTAAAACATGCAGGATACTGGCCCCTCCAGGACCAGGATTTGAGGATCCCTGAGTTAAGAGTAAATAAAATGGGCAAGTCAGGTGATGTCAGAGCATCTCCAGATCCTATTGAACATGTCCATTATAAAGTGGTTAGTACCGACCAAATGCATTGAAAGAACAACTGGATCTCATCTACTATGGGACACACATTCTGGTAAAACCTGGAAAATGGAACAATTGAGACATAGAAAACATATGGGGGAAAAAAAAAAAAACGGTCAAGGCTCCTGGAAAAAATTTTTTTATCCTCCTCCTAACTTATGACCTTTTCGGCCTAAACTGAGATGATGATTTTTCATTGATTTATTGAAAATATACAAATAATTTTAGAGGAATTATAGGAGAGACTACAGTTTGTCAGACTAATAAAGTCCTACAGTATGCTATAATCTGTGGCCGTGTTTGTATTATTCTATGATACATTTGTCATAATTATTGTTCATAGATAGACTACGCATCAAATGTCTTAGTAATAAACAGAAACAATCTTACAACTGTAGAAAAGAACACTTCCAAAGAATGAGGACAGGGGAATGTATTAATATATGATGCGATAACTCGTCTCTGTAGCAGCTGAAAATGACCTGGTAAATAACATTATGTACTACTGCTTATAGGTCTCCCCTTTTCCATAAAAACAGCTGTGACCCCAGGGTATTGATTCCACCAAACCTCTGAATGTGTGCTATGATACCTGCACGCTGCCGTCCTGAGATTGGGATGTTGTTCCATTTTTGCTCGGTATTAACCACTGTACTCTAAACACCCAACAAGTCCTCCACCAAAACTCATTTGATTCTTTAAAGTTGTTAATTTTTCACTTCTACCACATCAGTTTCCATGATTAAATGTTCACTTTTTTTGCCTAATGTGTGCCATTGTAAAGAAATAATCACTATTAGTTCCACTTCTCCCGTCAGTGATTATAATATTATGGCTGATTGGTGCATATAATAGTCTTAAAAATGGCTTGTGTGTTATTGTTACACTCCAGTACCATCTGGTCACTTCAGGTAATTGCTAAGAGATTCTGTTGTAGAGTAACACAGTGAAATTTCTTATTAGTTTGCATGCAAATCAAGGATAAAAAATGATTATATATGCAAAAATTATATCCATGTAAATATTCTAAGAAAGGGTTGAGTACTGTTTTAAGGGAACTGATCACAGACACTTGTATTATATTCAGTCATGACCCCATTAAAGGTTGATACTGTCAAAATACCTCAGTGAGTTTATGACATTATGTCCTGAAGTCTGAACACGTTAAGTAAAAGCAACTGGATGAACATCTTCTGGGTTTTGGCCTTTATTATCGGAGATGTAGGGACAGAAGATCAAATTATACTTTGTTTGTGAATGTTATCATGTCATTACCTCCTCGCATTAAGAATATAAAACTCAGTTCACAAAAAAAGCTAGAATAAACTGTTGATGATTTCCCCCACTGCTGTTTGAACCACAAATACATTTTTCATTTTTAAAGTGTCATGTGCTCAATAAATAAGATTAACTATTGCATTTTTTTAATATTTACAATTAATGTTCTCAACACAAAGGTCTTAAAATGTCACAAACAACCTCTAAATACTGTTTATATACCTGGCTTGTACTTATCCATAAGTGTAGAATGACACAAATCGTATATCTTTTCTTCGATACAAGATCATGTAAAATGTACACAATCAAAAATGACACAAAAACTGAATTAAATGGGTTATAAAGGTTAAAGTCACTTAATTAAACAGTACCAGATATTTTACATTTAAACTCATAGCATCAAAAATGTTTTTTCAAGGATTATATTAAAGTTTTTTGTAATTTCTAATGAGTTTTGATTGAGGTGGTATTCTTGGATTCACCATGAACCTGAAGATGTTATAATACATTCATTAAAACAGAATGATAAGGACAGCAGTGGCGACATTAAACTGCTTTAGTCCACTTTCACAAAAGTGAGTGATGTCAGAGAAAGGGATTTAAAGTCACATTTGAATTCTGGACTGGACTTTTTTTTTTTATCGCTATAGCCAAAAACATATTAAACTGAGAATATAAAGTTAAACAGTACTGTGCAAACAAAATAAAATAAAAAATGTATAATAATGCATTAGATTTCTATATCACTTTTCAAGGCACCCAAAGCGCTTTACATTATTGATCCATTATTCATTCACTCTCACGTGCTCACTCTGGTGGTGGTAAACTACATATGTAGTCACAGTTGCCCTGGGGCAGACTGACTGAAGATGGCTGCCATTTGACACCTACGGCCCCTCTGACCACCACCAAACATTCATACGCATTCATACACCAGTGTGAGTGACATCCTTGCCCAAGGATACAACAGACTGACTAAGACAGAGCAGGAATCAAACCATCAACCCTTCGTTTAATGGACGACCCGCTCTACTGTACCAACTAGCCTCCCCAAGTTGTTAATTTTGCAGGGTTTGAGTATACCTACATATACATATATATATATATATATATATATATATATATATATATATATATATATATATATATATATATATATTCCTCATTGTTTTTTGTTCATATTGAACAACAAAATCCAGGGATTATGTGCACAGTCTTAAAGGAACACAAAAAAACTGAGTTAAAAGTTAAGGCCAGTATTTAGTGTGACCTCTGACCCCATGAAAAGAAGCAGCACAAACTGATAGAAACATCTGTTAACCCCACAAACATAATAGCAGTCGCCTGCCACAAATGTAACATGTAATATCCCACAGATGTAAGAATTATTATGTTTGTTTGTGAGAATTTACTACATTTGTGGGATGGTAAAAATATTCACCTTCCATAATTGTAATAACATCCCACCAAATTAGGTTATCACTAAAGTAATCCTTATTACTTATGTAATGTAATGTAATGTAATGCATTTGTGGAATTATTAAGTAAAAAAAACTGACATTTTTTAAAATTACATTTGCAGGTTATTACGTTTGTGGGAGTTATAGCATTTGTGGGTTAACAAACATCTAATGTGTTGAATGAAACTGAGTGTAAAAGATCAGCAAGTAATGCAATAAATCTCATACTGTCTGAATAAAATTAAAAATGAATAAAAACATGTTAACTGAAACTTTTGTTTGTCCTGCTTTACATATTTCACTTATATCCCGCTTGTATCTTAACACAGGGACTGAAGAATTTACAGAAGTGGGAACACTTTTTAGACACCACATGAATTTGTGATTTAATGCATTAATGTTTTTTTTTTTTTCTTATAAACAAAAATAATTTACATCTGTTCGTCTGATGCAGCCACTTTTTTTTGAAAGAAAAAACTATTTTTTTCTGCAAATATTTTATGAAAACAGGGTGTGCGAAAACTTTTTTCTAGTACTCTCTGTGTGCAGTTAAGTGTAGGTCTTAACTAGAACAGTGAAACTATTGTTGGCCAGGGACTTTTGCACTGGACTGTAAATCACTGCCCTTTTGTTGCTTCAGCTCCAGGTCAGTGGTGTTCAGTTACACCTTTAGAAGTGACTTAATGCAGATTTATTTGTCTTATTTATGTAGTCAGGGAAAATACTGCACTCAGAAAACTTAGTACAAACTGTTAACATTTTGACATGTTGTTCCAGGAGCAGATCAGACAGACATTAGTCATATCAGTCTGGTTCTTCGGTATAGTATTTTATACAACATACTCTAGAGATAGCACATGTTATCATAGCTCAGGCTAAACTCTATGAAAACATGCATCTGAGTTCGAGCTGCACAATATATTGTTTGAGGTGCACAATGGACATGTGCGCAATAGTCACATCGTAGGTCCTGCAATTATTTTTCATTTATTTTTTAATGTATTTGACAATTTCATTTAATTTTTAATTAATTAAATTTGATTTATTTGTCAACTTTAATTAACATTTTTATTAATTTATTTATTTTAAATTATTCATCTTGTTTTATTATTTCAGCTACAAAAAGGATAACACTGAAACATACGTTCTGTGTTGATCACTAATCTGTTTGACCCTTTGTGTCTCCACCACACAGCTGTTATATACTCCTGAGGATTTTTTTATATCACAATATACATCACAGCGTTGAAAAAATAGCAACATTGTTTTTCTTTCTAATATCGTGCAGCCCTAATCTGAGTAAAATACAATCTTATATGTTTAACTCATTCACTGCCATTGACATGATTTGGCATCAATTCAAATCCAAATGAATAGTCTATACTTTATTTTAATGGGCACCATACTTATGTAGTCTTAGTCTTTTATTATAGTATAATATTATATAATATTGACTATATTCTGAGTCAATATTGTCTTATTCACCTGGCAGTGAATGAGTTGTAATGCAAACATGCTATTTGTTTTATTATACTTATAGATCTATAGACATATGAGACGAATTCTTCAAAAATAATTGTGCTAAAGACATACAGTACATCATGGTGTTGTTTACCACACAGACTGGGGGAAATTGGTCTGCGGCAGCTATGAGATCAGGAAGCAGACCAGTTAGCTTGTACATGTCAGAGCAGACGGTGTTGGAGTTGGATGGGGAGGAGGAAGTAACAGAGTGCTGTGACACAGAAAGAAAAACTTTCCGCGACAGAGCCAGGGTTATGGAGGTTTTGGATCAGTCAGGCAGAGGTTGAACTGGGCGTCAGTAGGACAGGGAATATTTCGAGGCAGTTTGTAGACAGAAGGAGCAGGTTACTGTGAAGAGTTGAGCAGGATTTTCCTTCTGGGTAAGAACGTCACAGCTGAGCAGCATGAGGAAAATGTGACCAGGAGTAAAGTTATTCCAACACAAGTCTGAGATGATTAGTTTAAGGTGGACTAAGATGTAAGGAACCATTACGGTTGTTTTTCAGTTTAAATGTCATTTTCCTTTACACTTATTTCACTGCCTCATTTAGAAAATACTGTACAGTCCAAACTCCAGGAGACACGAGTTCAAACTGAACCTGCTGATGAGCGTCACTCCCATTTGACAGCACACTGGTTAGAAGTGTCTGCACAGATGCAAGGTTGTTTTTTTTTTTGGTTTTTTTTCAACTAAAGAAAATAACAAATAATGACAGGACTTGGATTCATAGCAGAGAGTAACTATGGAAGTCTAAGTCTGCAGAGAAATATGTAATGTGGGTAAACACTGACTTCACCACTCATCTAAGTTTGTCATTAAGGTCTGAAGATATGAACATTTTGGGCCCCCCCCCCCCAAAAAAAAAGGTGAGTTGAGGGTATTTTTTCTACCCTGCCCTCCCCCAAAGGGAAGAGGAGTATTGTTTTTAAGTTGATTTATATAAAAACTACTGGAGCAAATTCCATGAAAATGTCAGAAAAGGTGCAAGGTGGTCCGGAATATGTCATTAAATTGTGGTGAGTGTAGGTCAAAGGTCACAGTCACGAAAAATGTGTTTTCACAATGATAGGAGATAGAGCAAATGAGGTCAAATGTGCCCAAAGGGGGGCACATTTAGGTTTGGTGCGTCCTAGTTCTTTAAATGTCAAGAGCAAATTATTTCAAATTGTTGCAACATCTGTGTTTAATAAATAAAATGAATTGATTTGATTGGTGCGTTTGTTGTGGTGGGTGTATCTATGCCTCACATCTAGTCTGTTGAGGAGAACTGTGAGGAAAGTGGCCTGAATTTAAAATGAGAAGACTGATAAATCAACAGAAAACAGCTTTACATCTATTAAAAAATATGCATCATATGTATTGTGATTGCCCACTTAAAATATGGATATTTTTTGTTGATCTAAGTTGTTTTATTTTTATGAAAAAAAACCTTTTCAATGGTGTCTCATTTTACTATGTCCCCCCCCCTAATTAAATGAGGTTACTTTTACTTTTTCTTTTGCTAACAAGTTGCTGTGACTTTTCCCCCATACATTAATAAATAGAAGGCAACTCATTTAAATATATTCCTTTCTTTTCCTTTTACCAAAGATTATTTTTGTTGCTTTTTTTCCCCAGAGGAAATCAAATACTGATTGGATGTGGTCCAGAAACATAAACCACAAGCATACACAATAATACTAATTTATATACAGTATACAAACAGACTGGTTTGTGAACTAAGCAAAATCCATCATTACACAGATAGCATTTTCACAACCGTAAAAGCATTACACTGTCCATGTTTAATAGAATAGTCACATTTGAGTCCTGGCTCCTTTATTCACAATGTACTTCCTAATCTTAAATCATAATGTGGAAGTTTGTCAAAATTATTATTAATTCATGCAATCAAAAATAAAATAATGGCTACCAGCAGGGGGCAGTGCTGGATTACTCACTTTATTATACAGTAGTACATCTTCACATAACAATAGAATATAATGACACATGACAAATTAAAGGAAAAAAAAAAACCCAGCCTAAAGCATTTTAGTAATAACATTGAATCTTTAAGTCTGTGAGCTGTACTGGCATTTCAGAATCCTAACAAATTATATTGTCTCAGTTTGATGATGGAAACTGGCCACACTGTCCAACATGTCAGCCTACAATCACAAATGTCCAGTTGAGTTGAAATATTGTGACTATGAATAACACGACACTAAAATGACATCATTATTCTCCAAGAGATCAAATGCTTTCACCATAGAAATATTTCATGTATTGACCACTGATGTCAGATCTAAAGGCAGACGTCACTGTTTTATTCACACCCCCAGTTGAGCAGCAGTGACTGAAGCTGCAATCATTGATGCCCCAATAATGAGCTTTCTTTTAACATTAAAAACTAGAATGAACTGGGCTAAAAGATAATAAGATGTAGTGTTTCACCGTTTATTTCACTTGTATAAAAACCTCATCTGCATTCATTACATTTCTCCACTCATTTTGACTCACAAGGAGAATATCCACCCAGTATTTACCCACGAGACAAAACATTAGCATTAAATTTACAATATGTCTTTGTGATACTAAGTGAATAGAAGAAAATGGAATTGAACCCCATTAGACCTTCATCACAGTAGTCAGTGATTCGTCTTTTAGCTCCATTCTATGTTAATTAACTTCAGTCAAAGTCAAGACTAACCTTCAATGTGCTCGTTCAGTTTTTATTCCTTCGTCATCACAAAAATGTGTATTAGCTTCGACAGTAAAAGCCTTTCTTTGGGATACAGATTAGCTAATAATGATTCTCCTCAGATGGAGCAGTAATGGGTGCAGTCTAATTGTACAATATTTTTAGTAGTGGTCTTCTCTTTATCATAACTGAATCCTATTTTTAATCATCCTCTCCTCTTGCTGTTGTTGTCCCTGATTAAAGCCTAAAGGTCACTTCAGTTCCATGATATATTTAACCTTTTTGTAGAATTATATCTGTTCCAGAATCAATAAAAGTAGTGACTAATTAACAGATAATAATTTGTATAGTAAAAAAAAAAAAAAAAAAATACAATTTAAAAATATATCCAATTAATCATAATCAAAACACTTCATGTTGACTGTTCTGTTTTTTGGGAAATACAAAATATATTAAGAAATGCAAAAAAATGCAAAGGGGAAAAATACACCAAATATGTTAAAATCCAATAAAAATCACAAAAAAGAGAAAATAACACAAAAAAGTGATGAAAATGTCCAAATATATTGAAAACCTCTACTAAAAAGCATTTAAAAATTTTTTTTAAATAGCCTAAACATATGCAAAAATAATATATACATACAAATAACATGCTTTATTCAGCACCTTCAACAACAACAACAAAAAAACAGATTCCATTTAATTGCATTAAAATTTTAAATCAGGTTAATCACGTGATGGATTCATCTGCATTAATGCTTTAATTTTGACAATCCACATAAATATCAGTAGCCCTCCCGCCTTCCCTCTACACCAGGGGTGTCAAATATATGGCCTGTGGACCAAAAGTGGGTCACTAAAGAATCCAATCCAACCCCTGGGAAGAATTTGTGAAATGAAAAAGTATACTGAAGATATTAAAGATCTTAACAATTTTAACAATATTGCTGTTTTTGTGAAACAATATTAAACTCATTTTAGGGCAGGGGTCATAGTTCAACTTCGTCTAAACCACTAAAATACTGTTATAATAATCAATAAATCATGGCAACTTGAGAATTTAGCTTTTGTGAGAAAATAATAAAATTACATGAATATGTTATTTTCACAATAAAAATCACCAATCTAAACAATTATGAATGACCTGAAATGTGCCATTTAAACAATATTCTGCCCGTTATTAAATGTATATTAACTACTAAGATTGAAAAAATCATTTTACTTCAGCTCTAAAGTGGACCAGACAAGTAAAATACTACCATAATAACTCATTAAATAATGACAACTACGAATTTTTGTCTTTGTTTTAGTATAAAACAAGTACAATTACACTGAAATGTTTACTTTGGTAAACTATCATTCCATAAAAAATGATGAATAATCTGAAAGCAACATGTTTAACAAATTTATTAAGAGAAATAAGTGCAATTTTAGCAATTTTCAGCGTATTGATAGATGTTTTGTATATTTGTACACCCGCTGTGACCTCTACATTCTAATACATGTGTTCAAATGATAAACTAAGATATACTACTGTTAAAATGTATTATTATTTTTCTTAAGAAACTTCAGGTTCATGTTATTCCCATTTTTCTATGTAATTTTACTTTTTCACTGTTATTACTATTTTACTCGAGATCTCACTGACACCCAAACTAAAATAACTTTGACACCTCTGCTCTACACCATGTATTGACTAAAGCTACTGTATGATGTTGACACCTTCATACATGTCTCTATCTGAGCATCCCTGCCTCCATCTGTGGTCCCTGACTTGTAATTCTCAACTCATGTCCAGGACCCCAGAGGGCAGAATTCCTTGCAACAGTCTAGGAATGTAAACTTTATTTTGGAGTCCAGCTACAGTCCAGCAGCAGGAATGCAAAGAGTCCGCTGTCAAAATGTGTTCTCTGTGGCAAAGTCTCACTGAAAAAGAATTTTTTTAGCGAAAAAAAAAAAAAAAAATCATAAATAAAGATGAGGCGCTAGTACTGCTGGGATACACACACACACACACACACACACACACACACACACGACAACTGGCACTAGAACAGAAAAACACACTGGTGGGTTTTTTGGCTTTTAGATTTACAGACCTCAGTGTATTCTGGTAAATATTGATGTTTTTCTGAGGAGGAAGCAGCTCTCGGGTATGTGACAGGATGTTCCACGCCAAGAGGAAACCACTGCACTCACCTGCCGTTTCAAAGTTAAAAAATTTTTTTGCTCTCACGTTGAAGAAACCTTAAGTACACCTGTTTATTCCTCCAGCAGTCAAAACAAACACATAAAAAAAACCCCAAAAAAACCTAAGTTACTTTAAGACCTTTAAGGCTCATACTTAATATGCTAGTGGGGATAACCAAGTATCCTGTGATGTCAATACAGCATTCACAGCCTCATTTACCACAGTGCACATGCTTCTTATATCAAAAGACACCAAAGGGACAAATAACCTCAATATTAATACTGTCACTCTGATGTTTAAAGTGGTGTTTTTAGAGAAAACTTCAATCAATACAAGCAATTAATGGGAACTGAATCCAAACAAACCCTTCCTTAACCTATAAACACCCAAACATCCATCACTGATGTCCAAAAAAAATCAACAGATACACTTTTTCTTCTTTTCATGGTCATCAGGTGTGACCCATTTAGAGGCTCCAAAACACTTTAATGTTCTACAACACTGATTCACCAGTAAAAACTATGGAGTTTGATCAATTACAGTGGACAGAGATCACTGGGTTTATTTTCACTTATTGATATATTAGCTAAAAAAGTCACCTTTTCTTCAGTTTTTTCTCTTTTTTGATATAATATCCCTCAAATGAAAACTGAACTTTTATGAGGACCTACATGATCTGTAAATTATACATACAGTAGAAAAATACACAATACAAAACACAAAATACAGAGGATAATGGCATGGGAAATAGTGATAAATCACATGAGAAAGGCTACCCCTCGTACTGAACTAGGGAAAACAGGTTTTTTCTTTTTTTGCTCCATATCTATGGAATGACAGAATATATTGGCTATGGACGCTGCTGTCATTGGAGATTTTTAGGAATACAATTAATAATGTATACACATTATTGGTAAGGACTGTCATTGTTTTTAGATCTACTCCACATAGCTTTTTAGCAGCTATTGAGTTTTATGTAAGTCTGTCTCCTTTATGTGTCAGTGTGTTTATGTTTGTTTATTTCTCCCTGATATGTGTTATTGTGTTGTCTCTGTCTGAAACTTATTGTTTGCTGCCATTTTGACCAGGACTCCCTGACAGAAGAGACACTTAATGGGTCTCAATGGGACAATCCTGGCTAAATAAAGGATGAATAAATAAATAAATTGATTGGTTGGTTGGATGGTTGGTTTAAAAAAAAGGAAACACTTTTAATTGGTGCTTTAAGTGCAAGATTTTGAGCCTGTGTATCTGATGTGGACCTTAAGTCTCCGCCCCTTCCAGGAGGCTCATGGGACCTGACATTGGAAAATTAATGAATGGTATTCAATGGGAAATAAAATGCTAAAATGGTATCTGGTTTGTCATGTGCCCTGAATCACACACATGTTGTACCTTATAATAAATGATAATTATTGATGTGTGTCTCAATTGCTTCCGTTAACCAACGGCTGATTCATTCGCGAGTTAAACCTGTTCATCTATCATATGTGAATTTCAGAGCACTTGTCAAACAAATCATGATTTGGCTTGACTTGCTCCATTCATTCGCAGCAAATTTTTACGAGCTAAGCACCCATGAACCGGAAGTAGAAGGACGTAACTCAGCCTCCAGCATAAAGGAGTAGAAACCTCTTAGCCAATCACCTGCTGGACGTCCATATACCATATTTTTGCAGAAGTAAAAACCTATATATATTGATAAAAATAGGCTTGTTTTTTTTCTGCTTTTCTTCCCTATTCAGAAAATTTTAAAATCTATCCTCCAAGGGAATAAATAATTACAGCAATAATTAAATCACTTTTCAAACAATCATCAGATAGAGATTTAGTCGAGAACTCTACAACTGGACAGTTTCAATGGAAAAAAAAGGTGTTGTGGTCTGATGAGTCCAGACTGACCCTGTTTCACAGTGATAGACAGAGAAGTGAGAAAAGAGGCAGATGAAGCCTTGTGCCGACAGTACAAACCTGTGTGGGTAGTGTTATTGTCTGAGTTTGCTTCACTTGGTCAGATGTCGGATCACAAACATTATGTGGGCAAAGTGATAAATATTGTGAATATGTGCTATAATCAAAACTAATGTTGGTCCAATTAAATATTAGTGTATTATCACATATTTACGTCATACAAAATGTGTGATTATGAGTTTTGAAATGGCCACAGTAATATTGTGTAGATACAGACGTATATATGTCAGCATATGAAGTTATATAATATGTTCTTGATTCATACTATATACACCACTGTGCAGGTTTTAGCTTTTTTGCTTTTTCAGGGTTGTAAACACTATACATATTTTATAAATCTGTTTTATTAAGTAGCTATATACAATACAGAGATGTGTACTCACATATGTACACAATACACAAACAGTCTGAACTAAATGGCTTCTATAGGAAACCTCTGTTTACTGGAGAAAAAGTGACCCCAACAACAAGAAACATTTGAGAAATGTAGTGTAAAACCAAAGAAGATTAGAGCAGTAAATCACATTTTTTTTTTTTGTATTAAAGAATTGATAATATGTGAAGTGCACAGGGAGGCTACATTCAATACTTGACCCCCTGGTTTGTGGAAAGGTTTAATGGGTAATTTAGTAAATACATTTAATTCCAGTGACAAATACATATGTATGCTCATTATAGTCTTTCAAAACACCAAATTTAATGGTAGTTTAAGACTTTTGTACAGTACTGTTTATTATCGTTCATAGTTAGAACAGTTTCACAGTGAGTTTGACACTATTTCAATGTAATAATTGTACTGTTTATGTCTTTAGACATCCTCAGACACCCATGGGCCACACAATAAGTCTATCCAGAGGACATCTTTTTCATTGTCTAAAGCAGAAACTATTCCAGAATGAACCTAGTTTTACTACTGTTGTAATGCCTGTAGCTTAAGACTCTTATTTCTGTCTCCTTGCTGGCATTTTTAATGAAATATGGAACTAAAATACCACTATATTTTCATGAGCCTGGGTGGGCTCCACTCTGGGGTTAAAAAAAATTAATCTTTTTCTCCATTTCCAATCTCCTAGAGCAATATGTTCCTATACATTTGTTCCCTGTAATTTGGCCTTGTGTGGTTTTAAGTACTCACCTTAAAACCACTAGCTGTAGCCTACCTTTGACCTGCATTCAGAGGGTAATTTGTGTTAATGACTTCCCTGAAGTCCTATAGCTCCTCAATCAGCAGCCATATCTGAAGGAGAAGATTTTCCACAGAAACAGTAACTACTTAAGCGTTTATCGAATGGTAACAATGGAAACTTTCATCAACCTTCCACTCAAACCATTTTATTAGAACCTGTGTCAACTGGTTAAATACCATTTTAGTTTGCCCACAACAAATAATCTCCAGCATATACAGGGGGGACTATTTGTATAGAGGAATGTAACTAGTAGAAAAAATGCAGGAAGACAAACTATGATGACCTTGTCCAGTGCAATAGATGTCATAACCTGAAGCTGCTTCACCGTTAGCGGGAACGAAGAATGAAGGATGGAGGCAGAGATGGCGGAAGGCAGGGAGGTAACTGAGGAGTGAATGTGTGTCTCCTAGGTGGCCATGTTGTTGCTGTGGAAGGATGTGGGCACTGGTCAGACCACACACACACATACACACAAACATACTAGTACAAGGCCTCACCAAACTCTTGCTCTGTTATTGTTCCACAGTGGCGAGTGTTTAACTGTGGGGTTTCACCACGGTGGGACGGGTAGGAAGGAGGCTCGGTCAGTACATTGGTTGGTATTTGATTCTTAGCCTCCATAATGGCAGGTAATAAATTGTGGCTGTTTGTCATGGTTGGACTGGAGGCATTTGGCTCCGGAATCGAAGTTCCTGTTGAACTGCAGTTACACTTAGAGGATCTGGATGAAGCAGGAAAAACATGCCAGCAGAGCAAGCTAGACGGCTTCCTATTCAAAAGTGCATAATTTTGGATAATTAGGGAACTAAATCTACATTATTTTCTTCGTTTTTGTTTGGTTTCCATGGTGTGAACTGTCCACTCTAGCACATTTTACTAAAAAGACTGAGCCCAGACTATAAAATATGTAATTATTTAAATAAAAACGAGAACTGTTGAGTATTAGAGGACTGTTACTCATTTTTATATATGGGAAGAGTTGAAAGATTTCACTTCTTTTAGTTCAGCAAAAAGCAGAAATATGACACTAGACTTTAACAAAGTATCAGCAGTAAAAGGACAAGAGTGAGCAGTGTTTTTTTTTTTGTAATAGTATTCACATGGATACATTAAAATATTAGCCAGGGATCAAAGTTTCTGAATGGGTGTTGGAGCTGCTCAGTAATTTGTGAACATACAGTATATACTGTATACTTTCAAATATTCATGGAAATGTTCAATATCATTAAAGTTTAGAATAAAACATTCTAATTTAACACCTATATCAGTGAATTGTGTAATATATTGTCATTTTTGTATAAGTTTCTTGGAGAACTTTGACATGGAAATACCAAAACACAGCTTTTTATAAAGGACCCCATTTTCTGAAAGTAAGAAGTTACATTCAGTGACAAAATATACAACAGCAAGAGCTAACACTGTTATTGTTGATGTTGAATGCAGTTCTACACAAATTAACATAATCAACATTGATGCGTAACAGCAGTGGGTGTCCTATAACAGTATAGTAGTTTATTTTGGCACTTTATAGCACAAAAAATATATTAAAATGCACTAATGTACTCTCAAATATGTCAAAGACCTTAGTGTACTGTATACATAGAAGTATGAACTGAGCATATGTGGTAATAGTGAGTCACTCTGCTGGGGTTCAGAGTTGCAAACTCATCATTGCAATTCATCTTCTGCATTGGTGAGTTTGATTAATAATTAATTAAGGTTGATATGGTTTACTAAGTTTCCCATTTTTTGTTGATCCACAGTTCCGACATAACTGTGGCAGTTTTGATTACATTTTTTTTTTTTTTTTTACTGTGGTTAATGTTTATAAAACATGCTGTCATTTTGACCAACTGGGTCTGGATGTTAAGGTAATATTTAAGCAGAGGTGGAAAGTAACCAAGTAAAAGGAGCTCCAAGCACGTTTTCATGGTTTACAAGCGAGCTAATCAGAGAAGGGGGTCATGCCAGGCAGGCCACTGAACAAGCAGGCCACCAGGAAAAGTCCTGGTCCTCCCGTGTGCCAGTCCAGGCCTGCTAATGAATTTTCAGTGCTATCTATAGTAAGCCCCCCACTCCCCCTCTTTAAGATTCTATATGATATCTTTTCATATTCTTACATGAGGTTTGCACAAGAGTTGGTTGAAGGTAGCTGACAGTATTTCTAACATTATAACTTGCCACCGTAGAGGAACAGAAGATAGACACTGAAGAACACATGAAGGTTTTATCACAGAAAATGACCTGAATCCTCATAGAAACCAATACACAGCCTCATATCACTGTTAGTGTTGAGGGAGATCTAGGTCACCAGGTGCCTCCTCCGGAAAGTGATCGGCATCTGTGCGGGTCGTACACACCTACGCCATCACCTGTTTGAACCGTTGTCATCAGGCAGATGCTACAAACACCTTCACACTCATACAACCAGACTAATGGACAGCTCTGAGTCACGTCAAAGCCCAAAATGCACACCAAAACCAACAGATACACTGATGTTTTGAATTTATGTATAAGATGAGATTAGGTACAACAAGATAAGGTATGATAAGATAACATATGTTAAGATAAAATGAGATTAGGTGTGAAGATGAGAGGTTATTGATCCCTCCATAATGAAATTGCAGCATTTACAACAAATATTCAAGAGTGCAAAATGAAACATAAAAGAAAATCCATTTATATTATTATTATTATATCAATTGCTTGTTTATCTGGATGTTAATTTATTACCGACGTTATGTCTAAGTAACTCACTGACTGCATGCTAAACTATTGCACATATTTCTACTTAGAATCATATTTTTGGACTTTGTCATATTCATGTTTATCATTCATTTCTCCCCATAATACATATGTACTACTCTTACTTCCTTTCCATTTAGATGTGTATATTGTTAATGGTTTTTCTTTATATCATTGCACTATACTACATGTGTTCTGTAGTGACAAGAAATCACATTGTATTCTATTCTATTTGAGTGTTTCCAGTGTTCTATGTACAGTATTTCTGTAGTTGATTGTGTTTTTGTAAAGCCCTCTGAGACGACTTTTTGTGATTTAGGGCTTTATAAATAAAATTGAATTGAATTGAATTGAATTAATATTGGTAATAGAGAATGTTGATATGCTGCTAATGTGTAATCATATTATCACTTTGTTGGTCACACTACAAAAATTACAATAACATTTATTTTGTTTGCTTTTTCCACCTCACAGGGACTATTATAACATAAAACAGATTTTTTTTTTTTTTTTTTACTTACCTACCCTAAATTTAACTAAAGTATTAAAACCTTCTTTCCTTCACCAATCTTAACAACATTATTTGTGACTTGGTTCAAATTAGATATATTAACTCTTTGTGTTTGTATCATTAGTGATTAGCGTTACCATTTCATGACCTTTTACTATCATCTCTACTGTTTGGTTCAGCATGTTTTAAAAAATTATTACATGAATACCAAATTATTTCTAAAACATGGGGATTATGTATGTAAAATAGACTCTAAAAGTTAATTAAAAAAAAAACAAAAAAAACTTGCCTGCAATTTTGTGCCCAAAAGAATGTTGTCATGGTTACGATCTTCTTCCTTGGTGGTATATATATACTAGCATGACCTGAATATATCTTTGACTGCCCAAGAAGATTGGTGACAAAGGACTTAAATTTAACTGACCAACAAAGGGTTAAGGACATAAGAAAGTGAGATTCATACTTGACTGAGACGGAAACACTTTTTAACAGATTATTTTTAAATCGACTTATCGGACAACACGCAGACAGGAATGTACAGCCATTATTTACCAATCCTGGCCCTGAGCCCTTTGTGAATTATACCTGTTAATCAGTTGCATTGAAAGGCCTTTGACGTCAGCGGAGGACAAGCTAATAGAACAAGGGGTGTAAAGAGTGTGTGTGAGAGAGTGTGTTTTTGGGGCTGTGGAAGTCAAAGGTTAAGAGGGGTTGATAGGTGGTGTAGTGGTGGTTGTTGGGTGAAAGCTGTCTGGCAAACACAGCCTGCTGTCACAAACAAACCAGATATATGAACAGACACAACTCTGTGAGAGACAGAGGAAGAACGAACGGGGAGACAGACAGATCACGAGAGGGAAAAAGTGAAGGAGGGAGGCCTTCGGTTTACTCACAGTGTTGTGATATGTTCGTCATGTTTTCACACCGGGGGGATTCTCAGACTAGTTGTTTCCATTTTATGGCCGGACATTTGTGTTCAACTGGTTTACAACAGCTGAATTTAGCAAAGATGATTCCGAAGGTACATTTTACTGCCCATGTTAGGAAAAACTAGATGACGTTTATCACATAAATACAATAAAAAGGCAAAGATTATACGACACGACCATCAGCCATGAGACAGAGGAAATACCCAAATTTATGATGAGACAAAATATATTTATACTTCATTATTTGGCCGGTACATGAGACCACATTAAATAAAATGTGATCAAATGAATCGTAATATTGTAACTAATAACATTTGCAATGCTAAGACTACATTTCAGTAGCATTGTCATAAGTGCTAATGTAGCTCTTATAAATACAAATAAGATGCATAATAACAATCATTCACAGTGACTGCATTGTGTGCAATTTATAAAAGCATACATTTATTAGGATATTGTTAATCTACATGAAAGTAATAAGTACCTAATTAATAGTCGGTGTCTGTTTATTAATCTTAAAAAGGCAACAAAAATATTAGCAGGTTTATATACTTAGATAAATAAGGTATAGTCAAATTAAATTATGTATTTGGAGTACTGTTCTAAATGTCCTGTAATATAATAAAACAAGTTTATCAGCACTATAATAATGTTATTAGTTGACTTTTCACTAATGCTCTAACTAGCAGTTGTATATAAACCCTTTACGCCAAAAAGAGACAAGAACATCTTTACTAATTAGAAAATTAAACAACACAAACTTCACTAAGGAGGCAAGGTTAAGTGATTTATTTAATGAAAAGAAGTGAAATAATTCATCCTGATCATCATCCAGTTGCCCTTTGAGACCTATTAAGAACCTTGATAATCTTTTAAGTTTTGTATAATTAATGCAGTTTTGTGACGCTTTGAATACTTGCTTCACTTTTTAGTGGGTCCAGGCTTCATCTGGTCAAACCAAAGATACACAAGTTAAACAGTCTCCAGTTAGACTTACACCTAATTCCATCTTTGTTTCTGTTCTTCGACCAGTTCAGTCCAACCCTCAAAAGGCACAAATCTGTCACCACATCAAACAACCTCAGTATAGACTTTTGCTCTTTTTTTTCTTAATTTATCCTAGTAATATTTGCCAAGCACACATGCTCTCTTTCATCGACACCCTACTTCACACGTACAGAGTTACACACATTCATAGCTGGCAGTTGCCCAGTACAACCACAGTCTTCTACTGTTGGTCTACTGGGCAGCTCCGCCAGAGCAATTTGGACGTTAAGAAAAGTGCTCAAGGGCATTTGTATGGTATTAGGAGAGCAGGTCGCATTCACTTCCCTGAACTCCATTTTTCTTGGCAATCAAAGTATCCAAAATCTTAAACTCCTCACCGGCTCACTTGTCTACAGGCCTTGACATATTGGAAATAGATCTTTTGTGTAGTGATAGACATTTCATAGAAAATAAAAAAGAAAGAAAGAAAAAGAAAGAAAGAAAAAAAAAATACATCCACCCTTCAGTAACAGCTTTGGAAGCGCCTGTGAACTGTTGGTTTACTTATTATAGTATGAACCATTTAACAGCTCATCCATTAAATGCGATTTCAAGTCATTAGACTCAGAAAACTGGCACATCGTCCAAAACGGCATTTGTTTTTTTGTGGGTTCGACATTATATAATTACAAAAAGGACTGCCAGACAGCTTGGATGGTCATCTTCAGTCATCCAACTGTGGCTCAGTGTTTAACGGTAGCCGTTCTCCATTGGTCCGGCCTTCATAAGAGTTCTCCCTTTATGCATGCGGCTCTGCTCAGACCAGTCTGAACTGCCCTTCGCTAGGACATAGCCGCTCGGGCATCAAACGATATTTTTAATCAAGTGGTCAAAAGCTATTGCACAAACATTCTAAAGTAGCTTAGGTCAACAGTGTCCCAGAGCCTGTTCTGTTAGCTGGAATGCTCCTGTATGCTACGAACAGGCCTCTCTTTGTGTTTGAGTCCAGCAGCCTCACGCCACACCGCACTGCTCTGGAATCCTGTTTGTTTTCTTTCAAATTTCTCAACCTAGTTCACTCCAATGTGGAAGAGCAGTGTACTGCGTGTGTGCTCGCTGTGTTTTAAGGTGTGCATCTGTGTTTGTATCAATACACCAACAGTATGGCTCATTGAGCATGTGCTCATTTTAAGCCGGTGCCAAAATCGCCAGCTTTAAAGTGGAACATACAGGCGAGTTAAAACATTATAAACCCAGAGTCTGTTTAAATCCAGCCAGCCTTACGGTAGGTTGTTAATTTGAAGACTTACAGATAGATGTCTATTGGGACTAAACTCTGCTCTTAGTGGCCAACATGGCTGTTTTTTAAATTCTGATTCTATTGAGTTGCTGCAGACAGAGGATTTGCTTTTCTTCAACATGAGGGATTTTGCTCTGGTATGTTAATGCATTTGTCTGATTGAAATACCAGGAATCTAGAGCATTTTGATTTGGTCAGGTTCCATCAGAAACAGAGACATGATGAAAACCATTAATTAGTGTTTTGCATTTCTCAGCTCACCCATGTTTGTTCCTAGTCAATCCACTTATCTAACCAGTAATCTGCAATTATCCCTAATACTGAGGGGCCCTCAACGACACCTCAGGCCTTCCCACTCCCTATTTAGTCCTCCTTTTCTGTTCTAATCATTTCTGCTGTCGAGCAGCCAAACCAGAGGAATTCATTATCCCAGAAACTTTTTTTTTTGCAAAATAGACTGAGCCCGTCTTTCCTGACAATGAAACCATGAGATACAATCAGCCTGTTATTACTGATGAACACTGTTTTCTTGCCATATGAACTGCAACCCTAGCTGACTGGCCTTGTTCAACTCCACAAAAGGATATCCTGGATTGTATATCTTTCTGTGAGGAAAATCAGGGACATGGTTTGACCAAGAAGATATTCCACTGATTATCCTTTTCATTAGACCTTTGGTGCAGGAAAGACATTTAACTGTGATCAGTTCACTTTTGTTTCAAAAGCAGATACACACATTTGATTCCATATTTGAAATTAAAGCACACACTTGCTTATACTTTGCAGGATTGCAGGGGCTGATGTGAGTAGGGTAAAAACTAGACAAGCCAGCAGTCTTTTCCATGGTTAACACATATAGACAGACAGCCATTCACACTCACATTCACACCTACAGGCCGTTTCGAGTTGCCAGTTCACATAACCTGCATGACTGCAGGAGGAAATCTATGTAAAAGAGAAAACACTCTACACAGAAGCACTACAAAGAAATGCAATGACTCTACAAATTCAACTTAAATATGACATGTCACCAAGTTTTCTTTAGAAGGTTATGTTTTGTGGAACAGTTTATCCTGGATATATGAAGGTTGTTGCTGCTCTTGATGAAAGAAACCAGTTTCTGGCCTTAGTATAAAGGTCAAACTGTCTTTCTTATTGTAACTATATTTCTGCTGTCACTACGGGTTTTCTGGCAATGATGTGTTTGATCCACTTTAAAACCTATTACTGCTTCTTTTCCAGTAACCTGAGGAAATGCCTCTTCTGGGCTGTCCCACTAAATGCCACATATAGGCGGCCCCCTTTTTAATACTGCGGGGGTAGGCTACTCTGAAAAGCCCCTCAAAAATACTCTGCAGGGCGGTGTGTCCTGAATGTCCTGCACCTGCATAAACACAGCGAGCTAGGAGAGAGCTGCCTGCAACCCTGCCAGGCACGCTAAACCACATGTCCAAAAGTCAAGGGAACAACATACCTGGGAATAGTTACTGTAAGAAGCAAAGGTAAAGGAGAATACAGTTCACCACAAATATTGGAGTTGAAAAACTGGGCAAAAAAAGGTGCAAACTTCACTGAAGACAAGCCGAGTGAATGTATGGTTTAGTTTTTGCAAGAACAGACAAAAAAAGGCCTTGTAACAGAATATTCAATACTACACGTGTGTTACTTAAAAAGAGCCATGTTTGAGATTCACACGTGCTCACATGAAGTTTACCTTGGAAGCAGATGTTTGTTGATATTCGCAGATTCCATTTCTAACCTAATGGTAACCAGTGTTGTACAGAGTTGCCACTAAAGAAAGCATAATATTATTTGTGGATTAACCACCAGTCCTGCAAGAAATCTTTATCTTTATTCATTGGTAAATTGATTTTGCAGTACTGAAGAAAGGCATCCATACACAAACAACAAGTAGAATTTATTCAAATAAATTATGCATTCAAGTGCCTTGATAATTGTTTAAGTAGTGTTGGAAAAATTGATGGATGCAGGACCAAAACCATTCGTGTGTCTCTTTGTTTTACATTCTGGAACAGACCAGATGGGAGAAGCTGTTTAATGCATGTTTGTTGACATTTTAATACTGTTCGCTGGTTGCTACAATTGTTTGGTGAACAGCAACTGCAATTAAGCATGACTGACTGATCAGTTTACTCACTCATATTCTTTAAAATACTGATTATCAAATATTCCTGAACACATGCAACACAAAAAAAGGTCAAATTGATTAAATTAACGAACAAACGAAAAAACAATAAAAGAGGGATACAAGAGAACAACATTAAAAGCTGCAAAACTGCCAAAGAGCTTCAGAGTCAGCTTCTAAATTCACACTGGAGTTAATAACTGGACTCGTAATAAAAGAAAAAAAACCAAACAAAAAAAACCACCCACTTCCAACACAAATCTTATGTTAGTACACGTGTCAATCTTAACCCACCGCTTCAGTGGCCTTTTTTTTACCATCATTTATAAGAAATAAATGTATTTTGCATTGTTTCAATAAAGGTTATGTATTTTCCTATATTTAATTCACTGGCCATGTACTTGTTTGCAAAAGGTAAGCTTAAACTTGAGGGTTATTATATCAAAAATAGAAGAAACTGAAGAACAGTGACTTTTTAAGGTAAAATCTATCATTAACCGAACTTAAACCCACTGTGTCCGTCCACTGTCATTGATCCAAATCCATGGATTTTACAGGTGTCAAAGATGTCACTGCTAACAGCTGCGTGCCTTCGCAAACTACTTTCATCAGTTGTTCGGCAGTGTTTGCAGCTGCTATGTGCAGGTGCACAGCTGTTAGCAGTGACAACACACATTGATAACTATTTATTCCATGACAGTTTTGCAATAAATCACTCATTTGAACACATACCATTTTGAGAAGAAGCACGTTTTATTTTGTTGACCTCAGGAAACCTGCCGGGACTAATTTGGCTTTGACCAAAACCGGACCAGAACTGGGCTCACAGGACACTGTCGGGGGTGAGTCACTGGGGGTACACCAGAGTAAAAACAGTGATCCATTACAGATTCATGTGAAAAATACCACACTATCCCTTTAAGTTTAATTCCAAATGATCATTTTTAACTGTCAGCTGTGTTTACATGGTCATCTTAAAACAGAATTAACTTTTATTCTGAATTAAATGGGAATAAAAAAACCCCCATGTAAACTGTCCCATATCCTTTCAGTGCAAAAGTGCAAAAGATCATGTGGTTGAGGGATAAACAAAAAGAAAAAATATGTAGTCAGACTGGGTGTGAGAAATAATTTGCAAGCTTCAGGGGTAATTAAGTAAAGTGAGCATTTAAATGGTAAAAGGGAAAATGTGTTGGAACCCAAAGGAGTGAGAAAAGGTCTTCTGGGACAGGCTACATATTGACATGCAATGGCGGAACACCTACTTGTCAGACGTACCCTGTAAAGGCTCCCCTCGGTGGAACAAGGCTTCATATTCACACTGCATCCTACAACACCTTGTCGTTACGCAACTGTCACACCCTTCAATCATTGTACTGTAAGTGAGACCTCATAAGAGACCCTGGCCCACATGTGCGGAACTCCTCTATAGGTGCATGAGACTGAGCCAGCAGGCCTTTGAGTTTAATACTGAGGGATTCAGAAGTGTAAAAATATCCTTAATGAGTCATTTCATCTACTGTTCTATGCATAGTTTCCTTAAATTCTCATAGAAATATGAGGAATGACTAATAAAAGTCAAGTAGTGAACTCCATCTGTTTCTTTTTTTTTTTTTTTAATACCTCACACTGCCAACAGATACTTCACATCCATAAAGATAACAGTGATCTCAGAAACGGGAACAAAGCTTGAAACAAGAATTTAATGCCATTATGCAATCAATCCTCAAATATATTATAAACTGATATTATCTGTTGAAGTAATATCTACAGAATGCATTACAGCCATTGAGAAAAATCCCAGTTGTCTGGAGCCGATTTGACAGTTACCCCAGTGATAGTTCCTTCCTGCGTCATTGCTTCGTCCTCCACAACTCACTGATAGATTTATAAACTAAGGAGGATGGGATACAGCTGGAAAAACAGTGCTGAGCTCACAGATGATGCACGAGCCACATTTGTGGGTAAAACATATGGGTGATGATGCTTTTAACGGATTAAAAATGACAAGGAGTGATAGCTCCATAATGCAGACATTAGCATACAATGTTTTCTCACGTCTTGTCTCTGTTGTCGTCATTGTTTTTAAACCGCTTGATGATCCAATGTTTGTTGAGTCTTATATTCAAAGAGGCCCTTGAAAAGAATGGGGGGGGGGGGGATGCACACGAGTATTTTGCATGAGAAAAAGTTGTTTGAATGATTAAATCTGCAACAAACAGTTCTGTTCAATGTTAATTAGTGTCAACTATAATGTAATTGAGACTTTAAAAAAAAAAAAATATGTGAAAAATATCACTATTTAATGACCTTACTTCTTATTCTTAACCCATAAAGACCCCAAGCATTTGTTTAATATCTGGTGATCCACTAATCTTATCAATTCATGTAAATATTTAGTGTAAAATGCAGTTGTCTTTTCTTGGTTATCAGATAGACAGGAACTTTGCCATATGTTTTGAGGCAATGCCTTCAGCAGATAGGACTAATCTTAGTCTTGTTGACAAATGGTTGCTTATTTTGTTGTATCTGTAAAAGACAGGAAAGAACAAAAAATTTTATCAAATTATTTCAGTGGATAAAACAGTAAAAGTCACACATATAACAAAGGAGGATGTAATTTGCAGATAAAGCTAAATCTTGTTAACTTTTTAATTTTGTGTCCTGTATCCATAAAAAAACAACACAGGACATCAAATGATGTCAGATATCCCAGTTTGCATTATAGATTATTAGTACATAATGACCCAAACATTCAATGGACACCAAAATCACATTGATATAAAAAGGTAAATCACAGTTGATCCATTAATTCTACCAATTCATGTAAATAATTAGTGGAAAATACAGTTTGTTATCTTGTCATGGTCAAATATGAGCCATTTGGATGTTCAGAGGCTCAGTAGTGAACATGAAAACACCATCATTGACCACGGAGTTAGACACTATCATGAACCATAGTGTATATAAATGATAAAATATCAGGATGTTGATAAAGAAACGGCAATTCAACATTGCAATAAATACTTTTTGTAACCAAAAATGTGAAGAAATGTCAAAAACGGGGAGTGGCTGGAAGTTACGTAGCAGGAGGGAGTCCTGCAAGATCAAGCTAACTACGGTGTATACAGATAACATGGAGGAGAAAGGAGCAGATAGTATTTATAATAGGCCACAGCACTATAATTATGAACCACAATGGAGAGAGAGAGGCCAGGGCAATAGAGAGAGGGATAGAGGTAGGAATGATGGGCAAAGGAGGGAGATAGATCTTAATAATCAGTGGTGAATTGGACAAAATACCTGGTAAATGCAGTAGTAGCATAGCGGCTAATGCTATGAGTATATATCAGGCACGTTTACTTTGTTAGCATAATAAGTGTACTGTCATGGGGCAGTACATTATTAAACACAAAATGCATCATTGTATTGCTATAACATCCATACAGTCATTGCAGCATTAGCCAGTTGCTAATGCTACTTCCAGACAGGGGATTCGCAGTTTCTCGCCGTCAGATTTACACAACAAGACATGGTTAATGTCTTCATACACTCAATATTGTTCATACTATGCTGTAACAACCCTCATTACTTTACAGATACTTTGAACATAGTTAGCTGCTCTGTTACTATGGTGATGGACTGTCACAACAGCCATGACAGCGAAAAATGATGGTAAATGTCTTAACCAATACTAGTAGAGTAGTCTACATCAAACCATCGTGGACTCCATCACATCCCTAGGATGATAACACTCCGGAGTAAAATCACATTCACAAACGGACAAGTGAATGGTGACAGATACAGCAGTGAAGTAGACTCTCTTCATCTGCACAAAACTCACCCAAGCCCCAAAGTTCTTACTTTTCCTACTAGGAAAAAGATGAACACAATGTTCTGACAGGCTGCAGTTCACATAACCACTACAAACAATAATTCACCATCTTGACTCTTAAAATGCTCTCACTATATCTCATTCGCAAATACTTTAACTTCAACTCTTATATCGACAACATAGAATTCAGCTCAACCATTACATGTTTACATCCTATGACGCGTCCCCTGCGGGAAAGGAATAATTCAATTTCCTGTAAAACCAGCACCTTTTAATCTAATTTTCTGAAGATAGGGTTTACCGATCATGGCCCTTTTTTTTTACACGCGTGTTATAAAATTAATTTCTAAACAATAACAAGTCTACATTTAAGGATAAAAAAAAAACTTTCACATTACACTATAATCTGAGTTTATGGACATCTTCATAATCAGTCATTTAAATATAAGAAAAAAAAATATTTTCACTGAAAATTCACAAAATATAGAGGATAGTATTATAATAAATAGTGATAAATCACTTAAAAGTTAAAGAGGAACCCTAAATTCCACAAAAGTAACACTGGGTCTTTATAGATTAAATCTGCAACAAATAATGAGGCTCAATGTTGAATAAATAGGATTCTCAATTCAGAATTAATTTATTTACCATTTGGAGAAAAAAATGCATTGGAATCAGGTTACAAGAGCACAGCAAAAGGTACATAAGAGACAGTAAACAAGAAAAAAAGACAATTAAAAATAATGTAAAAAGATTTTTAAAAAATATTCTAAAAATTACATGAAAAAGGTAATTAAATAAGACAGGTGTCCCCATGAATCGACTGACAGTCATATAGTTACTTGTTCTCTTAAAAAAAACAAAAAACAAAAACAAAACAGAACAGAGTGAAAAATATCACTATTCGATGACATCAGCTCTTTTTCTTAAAAAAATACTAATAGTCAAACTCCATATTAAAACCAATTCATTTTATACTTCATAACTGACTGATTAATTGTTGCAGTGTGAATTATTCCAACTTATTCTCAAATATACAAGTTCTTCATAACTCTTTTAGGCTTACATGCCTATTTTAAACCTCTTGCGTCTGTGCTGTGATTCATTCCTATTGCGAATGGAAAACATCCCTCTCGCTGTCTGTGCACAGGTAGGAGAAACATGTGAAACCTCAGTTGTCTGCGTTGGGTTTGACAGCTAGCTGAGCGATGACTCCTTCCTGCGTCATCACTTCCTCCTCATTTTGCTGAGGAATCCACTTTTCCGTTGTTCCAGCTGGGGAATATTCCATGTTGTTGTGAAGAGAGCTGTCTGTTTGCATAGACCTGGTATTCTGCGACGTAAAGCACCTTTTGCCAGTGAAATTTTTTATTTATTTTTTTTAAACCTTCCTCTCCTCCAGGCACGCATGAGAAAAACCCCATTCATTTGACCACATTTTGTTCCACAACAAATCACTATCCATTTAAAAAGTGGGTTAGTGAGTGTGTTCTTGAGGAAAGGCAACAGCCGTATTACTTTGAACCCATAGAAAACATGATACTTTTTAGTAAATGAGAGAGAAAGCAGCAGAGCGGTGGTGACCTTCCAGGTAACAGACACACAGGTGAGCATGGAGGGTCACATAGTAAACAGACAGACAGACAGACCAGGGTGTAGGCCACCGTCTGACCTTGCAGCTCTCAGACAGATGGGGAGAGGCCTATATTCCAGACACACAGACAGACAGGGAGGGGTCGCGTTAGCCACTGTGCAGAAAAACTGCATATCTGGAAACAATTAAAGCAGATGGGAACCCTGAGCGAACCGTTTCTATACGCCACAGCACAATTTTATCAAGCATTAACCCATAAAGACCCAAATATACACTGGCGACCACAATCTACTGATCTAAAACATTTCCATTAAATCCATCAATGCAGGGTGGGCTTTAAAAAAGCATTGCTTCTGCCCAACCCTTTTGTTGGTTAAGAATATTTTTTAATTTTGTTAAATGCACAGCTTTATGTGGACAGGCAAAATAAATTCATACATTTAAATGATGGTGTGCAATGCAATGTATCATCTTTTTATGGTCGTCAGATACTCTATGAGCCATGGGGAAGTGAAAACACCGTCATCTTCTACAGCAATGATTCACTAAAGATTCTGGAAAGAGGTCATCATTTGTATGTCTGTGGTATTTAACATGATGATTCCATTTTGTGTCAAACTTTGTCCACTGGGAATATATCGAGGATTTTACACATAATCAGGAACAAACCTAAGTGTCGGATTTAGGATTGTTACAAACCAGGAGAGCTATTGTCTTAAACTGACTTATATTACTGAAGGAAAAATGAAGGAATTTGTGCAATTATCAGACTCATATATGAATGTTATATCTGGAAAATAGGGACATGAGATCCAAATTATTAATTATTAATGTTTGTTTTATATAAAACATTCTGTGCAAGTCTGTGTATGTATATAATCATTTACTTTGTTTACCTTTCATTACAAAACCAATAAATGCAAAATATTGTGGGGAAAAAACATTGATTCACCTATAAAAACCATGTAATTTTATACATGACAGATAGAGACTTGATTCATGTTCAGTTATTGTTATATTGAAAACAGAAAAAAAAAACTTTTTCCACCAAAGATAACAATCTTTAACATTAGTGTTTTTTTTTTTTTTTTTTTTAACATCAGCTTCAGCTAATGACAAACACAGGCTTCTGATATTTTGAAGCCAATCGGCTGATATTTGGAGCCAAGACCAACCTCTTTCCTCTGTTTAATACGTGTCAAAATATGTTTTACTTAGAAAATAAACTGTGACAATTAACCTAATGAATATTAATACGCCAAACAGTTTTCCTCCAGTGCGGACAGCAGTATCTCCAAGAACATGGAGGTCCAGTGGACTTCAGTAACTCATGGCAGGGAAAAACATTAAGTTTAATCTGAGCTTTTATGAACGTCTACATGATCAGTGTGTTACATTTAGAAAAATACAAAATACAGAGGATAAAATAAATATTGATAAATCACTTAAAGTTAAATGTAGAGGAAAAAACTACTGTAACTGCCAGAAAACTTTTAACTTTTAAGGCTAATTGAGAACAGTTGTTTTCTCAATTTACAGTCACAGACACACACTTCATTATTCCATCATCATCTTATGAATCAGCAGTTCACCTTTCTCACAGCTAGCCGTATTGTTTTTAACCTTTTATTTCTTTAGCAACACATTTATGTTTATCTTCTACACCTAGCAAAAGGGAAAACCCTTGAAAAGCAATATTTTCACAGCTGTTTATGAAGGAACACTCCTCTTTGCACTAATCTTTCACCTTTTGTTCATTCCCATTCGTCATCTGAAAAGTGTGTTACCTTTCACTGCGATCAGCACAACTCCATCAGAAGACCAAAGCTATTGTTGATCTTAAAAGTTCTTTTGGACCAGACACCATACAGACGCTGGTTTCTGTTGTTAATGCCAAATGGTCTGACTGGGTTTCGCTGGTTAAGGCCAAAACTCCAGCAGTGATGAAAGGCACTCATTGCACACTTTCCTAATAAGAGCGTTTGTGGCTTGAACACGGTTCCTTCAGATCAGACTTTTTTTTTTTTTTTTTTTTTTTTTTAAATTCTCTTTTTTGTGTTTAGTGATATTTAACACCAGTATGAGAAGCAGGGCATAGAGGCTGGGTTTATGTTCAAACCACACATGTAATACTTACGTTTAATCTTCGAGCAAGTGATAAAATGTTCAGTTAAATACAGTTAGGTCAGTACAAACTTTTTTTTTTTTAAGAAGAAGGAGTCGTTTGGAGACTATGGGGAAAGGTATTTAACAGATACAGAACCAATAGCTGATAATTGAATTATCATTTATTTGCTGTTGTAGTTTTATATATTTAAAAAAAAAAATCCTGTTTTTATAAGCCAACAGTTATATGCTACCAGAACAGTACTGCATAAGATGTAGATTTAACATTTTTATACATTTATATTTAACCATTTGATGCCTACTGGTCACTACAGTCTACATCTGTTCTGTTTGTTTGTTGTTTTAGTTCCATATCAGTCAGTTCATACCATGACTGTAACTTGGCTGTTCTTAATACCTGATCTGAACTAACATGTTCATGTACAAATCAATTGCTTGTCATTATTAAGCTGCAATTAACAGTCTTCTTAAACAAACACTACAATAAAAGGTTTTATTGAATAGTGTTCTGATATTCTTTGGTTCAAAGCTGAAATGCATGTTGTCCAAATGAGTGGGTATTTTTGTAACTCCATTAAAAAAAGGTTCTTTAAAAAGATTTCAATCGACTCACTTTTGACAGATAAGTTCACTTTAAAAAAAAAACAAAAAACAAAACATAATTTGTTAATGCCCTAGTTTCCAGTTATGTTGTTATAACCCCCCCCCCTCTTCCACACTGTACTGTTTATCAAGTTTTGACTGTAATTGTTTTTTGGAGTTGAACCAAGTGCCAGAAAGCATCTGAATATAATGGTTGGTAATGAGGACCCAAAGTGCAGCACAGAATCAACTGAAGAATGTCTTTAATATTAAAGGGGAAAAGGGAATGCAGGTGCGATCAGAGTTCAGACTAGAACCCAGTGATGCGCTGAGATTCAAGCAGGTGGAACTGTAGAAATGTAAACCACAGTGAACTGAAAGGCAGTGAGGCACCAAGACAACAGGCAATAAACACAGCAGCAGGTCAGTAGAGCAGGGAGAATCAGGCAGGTTTGGTTCAGGAGTCAGCACAGCCAGTGTTGATAACACCTGTAGTGAAGCCAGTCTAATATTAACTGCATGAAACCCTGGGGCTTAAATACAGCACACCCAGGTGAGGCAGATGATTAATTGAGTGAGAGCAGGTGTGCTGACAGTGATTGCATGGCAGGTGAAAGATTGAAGGTGAAAGGTTACCAGGCACGAAGTCAGAGAAGTGGCCCATTACACTTCATGGATTTTTTTTTTTTTTAAGCTCCCAAAACAAAATCTACTGGGCTAAAATTCAAATACTTGTTGTACAATGTGTTCATAGTCCATGTTCAACATCCTAAATTTAACATACATTCTGACTTCCTTCAAATTCAACTGTGTTTTCTCTGTTATTCCACCTGTTTTGACCCTAAAAACGCAAAGTAAAACAAAACCCCTGAAGACAAGGAACACAAACACTTGGCTCACAGCAGCTTTTAGGACAAATTCACAGCAGCATATTTACATGAAACTTAAACTAGATCAATCAATAAATGGGGATGGGAGAATACTAAGGTGTTTTGAGTTGTGTGCGCACTATGTGAAAGCACCAGAAGCAAGCGGTCAGCTGATCTTAGGGATCGCTTTGGGCGGTGAGGCTGAAGCAACTCAGATAAATATGGCGTAGCAAGGTTATTTAAACATTTAAAAACAAACAATAAAAGCTTAAAATGGATTCTTTAATGTACAGCCAGTGTAGGGATGCTAGGACAGGGCTAATGTGCTTGTGCCGACAGCAGACAGGAAAGAGTGCTCTGACTGACGCCTGTGTACAGTGCATTACAGTAATCTAAAGGAGTCAGATCTAGATCAAATTGGCTTCACCTTAGCTATTCAGTGGAGTTTATTAAAAACATAATGTCACCGTATTGATAAATTAAAGAGTTAAGAAATTATTAAAAGTTTAGATCAGTGGATAGTATTGGTCATCAATGGCTATTTGGGTCGTTATGGGTTAAAAAAAGCTCAAATATCACTCCTTTAATGTCCATTTTGGTCTCATATTACACACATTTAACACCTGTTTATAAGGAGTTATTGAGTATATCTGAACATGTAAATAATCCATGTGTGTCTCATTTACAGTAGATCAGAATTGGGGTTAGGGTTATTGGTAGACAGCTGCTGAATATTGAGAAATGAGTCAGTAAGCTGAGCAGCAGGTACACTCCGTTTCTGACAGTAAACAAACAGACCGTACTGTTGTGTAAATGCAGCTGCTTACCTTTACATCCAACTGTATGGGAGCACAGTTCTCCTGCTGACAGCCAGTAAATAACCATCCCATAAAAACAGACAGTAAACACACACATTCAGATCCCAGATCTGAGACAACCTCAGAATGAGAAAACAAAAATTGAATGAAAGCCTTTTAAAAGTGTAATGATAGAAAAACATTCAGCGTTTATTTGATGTTGGGGAACATTAAGATGAAGTTCTGACCTGGATTGCTACAGATCACGGTTTGAAACACCTGTCTGGGAAGCAGAAAACCCACAAAGCAGAATGAGTGTTTTTTTTCTCTGCTTGAAGTAACATTTACCTTGGCAGCCAATGACACAAAGCAGCAACGTGTGATTAAAGCCCATGTTTTTACCCAAGGCTTTTACAGGAAGCTAATTAGCCGAGGTATGCAGTCGTGTGCCAAGCTAATAGGGGGAAGCTGATATTCCTGCAAGGAAGTGGTGGCCTTGGAAAACTGAAGAATATGTATTTACATTCACAGCTTTCAGTGAGTGGACCACAGCATGTTTAATTCAAACAAATTTTATGTCAGGTCCAAGGTACGAGAGTAAATCTGCAGACACTCAAGATATGCCCATCATTCAGTCCTGTTATAAGTGCACCATGAAAGTCACTTTGAAATTAAAAAGCATCTGGAAAATAGGTTGATGTGCCTTTCGCACCACAAAGGTGAAAATTATTTCATACAAGATGGTTGATATTAATGGTAGGCGTCTGTAAGCATAGGTTCACCATGTTTAGGAATATTTTAAGGAAAATATGATGACTAGGAAGCCACAAACGGTCGTCAATTTCACTAAATTTCTATACAATTGAATGGAATGGCACAAAATTGTAGTCCTCTAGTGATGTTGTAGTCACAACTGCTCAGAATTGTTTGTATACAGTGAAGGCAGTGTGCCTTAAAGAAAATATGCCACTTATATACCGTTTCTTATTCTAAATACCATGTTTCTTGCACTAAATACATTTTTCTTACACTGAATACCATGTTTCACATACTACATACCATGTTACTGAGTACCATGTTTATTATATTGAATATTTTGTATTGTCTTTCAAACATTTACCAGTTCTTTCTTAATATATCCTAACCATTCTTGGCAATACATTTAAAATTTATGTCTGAAAATGTACTCACTTGTCATTGAGCCATTGTTTGTATAATAAATGAAAAATGATTCCATCACACAATCAATCTTATCTATCAGTACATGCCATATCATAGGTCATTAAGGAAAGTATTAAAACAGCTGCTGTCCATCATAAAAGCATGTCTGCACTGTGTAGCATTCACTTTCCCTTTAATTTAATTCATTTTATACATTATATAAATGTATAAATGAAAAAAAATAGGTGGCGTTTTAAATCACGGCGCTGCTGCCTACAATTTGACTGGTTTGTTGCAGCTGAAGTAATGAGGGTTAAAGGAAAAAACATAAATAACTTAAAAAAAAAAAAAAATTAAGATATAAACAACAAACACTGTATGAACTCACCGAGAGGCTGGAAGATTTAATGCAACGCAGCTGTGGAAATATTTTTTCCCTTGAAAATGTCTTTTTTCCTCAGAGGTTGAAAACATTTTGGGTCTCGTTGATGCCAAAGAAACAAGTATAGACAGTGTGATGTTGGCTAATCGATCCGTTGTTCTGTCAAAATGGACAAAATGTCAAAATGAACAACCAGCAGCCAAAGTTGACAATAATCTTTAGAATTTCACATTATTCTGTCAAAATATGTTACTTTCCATTTGGAAACGTCACTATTGATATCATATAATGCACCCATATGTAGACTTTTTAAAAAATATTTTCTTTTTTTCTTTTTCTGTATTTAGATTTAGTTACTCAGTTACTCAAAAGGTAGGCTACTGTTTACTTACATGAACAATAACACTGGGGCAACTCATGTGTATAATGTTCATATCATACAAAAGTTACTTAACTTACTAACGTCAATATCTAATCTGTCGTACACATGTGATTGCTTATATACTAACTGCTCAAAGGCAAATTAATGGATATTTTCATTGAAATAATATTGAAAATAAAATGGGGTGGCAGAATAAGATATCCACTGGGGCAAATGCCACTCGGTGCCACCCTGGGGAACTGCCTCTGCACTCTGGAAGGAATCTTCAGATTTTATTTTTTTTTGACGACACAGTTGCCATGTAAACAAAAGGAACTGCCGACATTTTTAGCTGCAATCATCCTCGTTTAAACGTCTTCTCAGATACTGTTGCTGCTGTTAGTGTCTGTGATGTTTACAATATAATATACTCATTTAGCTGAAATTGAGATCACCAGGTTAACATGTCCTCCAGCTGTTATTCTGTTCTTGTCACCACGTAGGATGAAGAGGAGGATGCAGATTTATGGCTGTGACTAATGGCAGAAAGACGTCCTGATGGATGTCTGGTTTTAATGTTAATCCACATGTTAGTGTTTTTGACTTTGGCCTGATTTGTTAAAGGTGTTATTCTGCTGAAAACCACTTTTCCACACTCCGTTTGGAATCTGATGGGTCACCCCGACTTACAGACACATGCTGCCTTTGAAAGTGGTTTGTCACCTCCACTGGCTGCATACTGCATTCACAGAAAACAAGAGGAATGATGGATGTAGAAAAAGCCTGTCTGTTTGACATCAGACAGACTTCAGCGTCACCCACGTGGGGTTAAGCCTGTCCCCGGCAGCCAATGTGAAGTAGCATTAGCATTAGCATCTACAAGAGAAGAAACTGCACAAACTGGAAAAAAATGGCGGATCAAACTGGTTCATGTGCTCTCTGTGGAAATAAAGCCTCGTTTTTTTCCTTGCACGTTTTCAGAACAAGCAACCTCACTGGATACTACTTGGGTAAAGGTAAATACATACACAGCGAGCGGGGAGGGGGGGAGTGTTCCTTCATGCATTCTGAGCCAATCAGAGATGTCTCGTGACTGCGTCGTGGACATGTATGAGGAAGTACTGGTAAACTCTGTTGTTCCACCTCAAGTAATTTTTCTACTGTGCAAAAACAGTTGGAAACAAAGCAATCCGGACGTTTTTTTTCAATAGAACCAACACACAATGTATTCAATAAGAATGGAGAACACAGTAATATTAATGAAATAACCATGGAATGACAGCTTTAAATGATTTGTGATGGTGGAAGCTAACATCCTATTGTTTGTTTTACTACAGCTGCCTTGCCAATGCCTTTTCTATTTAGCTGAATATGTATTACTCAAGGGCAAACCTCTGTCTCTGTTGCTGTAGTAGGGAGATGTTTTTTATTTTTATTTTTTTTACATAATTTCACACATGTAACCAGCAACTGTCAGTATCCTCTTGTGTTGTTTTGAGATCTTGATGTGCATGTAAACACAGTCAACGTCAATATTTTTGGGAGGTCACGCAGGATATCAGCTGATTAACTGGCAACCAGCATTTTCCTGCTTCAACCTATCATTATATTCGCCTTAAAAATCCACTATGGTTCGACCTCTGTGCAAGAATGCTAAGAGAACCAAATTTGGTGTGTTCACGCAGACATAATGACGAATGTTTAATGGTGAAAAACATACTGTCCTACCAAAAGGAACCCAAAATGCGTAGGTTGAACAACTCTGTCCACGTCTGTTTAATGGACTCTCCTGCTGTTGGTGAATGAGGTTGAATTTGTTAAGTTCTCGCAGGCAAAACCACAGGAATGTGGACAGAAAGTAACTCTGCATATGATTTGAGCCTCAGCAGTGGACACATCAAAATGTTTCTTCAATACTTTATAATTTACTCTTGTCACAAATGTTAGTAATTGTAGGTCTAGAGCAAGTTTTGTGTTTATTTTGCATACAGTGAAGTATGTGCAGTTATTTCTACTTCACTTGAAAAGTGGCTTAATGCACTGACATGAAACAGTTTGACATTTCGGTTAATACACATAAACAGAGCAGAACTGGAGCCAGGAAATATTTAACCTAGTTTAGCATAAAGACTAGAAACTGGGTGAATAGCTCACGTAGTTCTATTGTTTCATTAATCCACACACTGTTATATAAAAAATATTTTTTTTATTGTGTGTTGTAACTATTTCATGACAACCTATGTATCAGACAATAAGTGTAAAACCACTATTAGTCATGTTTTTTTTATTATTATTTATTTGTAGGTGTTGCAATACAATAGTAAAAAAAAAAAAAGAACAAACATACAAGGAACAAAACGCAAAATATAATAAATAAAAAATGACACAGTCAAATATGTCATCAAACTCCACAATACATTTGAAAGGGAGTGGGAGGAAGTAAAACTTATCATATCTCACCCCTTCATAAAAAAAACTGACAACATTATGCTAGAATTGAAGGAAATGTAAATGGCATCTAAACAATATCAACAATATTATTTAATATAAACAATAAAAATTACATGTCGCATCACAAGAAACAAAAAAAGAGCTGGTTGTGCAGCTGTTTGTGTGCAGAGTACAAAAAACAAAAAAGCCTCCTATATATGAATGTACTGTAGTTCTTTGTGTGTGAGTCTTCATGGGAGTAAATCACTTTTTGCTTAATGTTCATTCCTAAAGGTTTAGTCAAGATTCAAAGGAAATCTTGTTGAAACCTAAAAAACATAACCACCAAAAAAATGTCATCTGCAATAAGGTCAAACTAATCCCTGAATCAAACAGGTCTTACATTCTGTCAAGGTCCGTCACTTTGACTCCAGTAAAAGCTTTGTAACATCAGCGCTGTGTGAGGGCCCGTTCCAAAAGTATTATAAGTAGAAAATGGACACCTGTAAAGGTCAGGGCATCTTTAGGGTCAGGGTCAGCATTTGACCCCAAAACAGACCTCACACTATCACTCAACAATAGGAACCATAAAAAAAGATTCTGATCATGATGGATTGTTTGTAACAACAGTTACTGTAACTGCTTTCAGAAACTGGGATGGATTAATACAGAGCATTATGTGTATAGTTTTTATTTTATTTTATTTTATTTTATTTTATTTTATTTTATTTTTTAATCTAACCATAAATGTTCAGTTGGATTTCCACAACAATGGAAGCCCGTTTCCCACCACTGGGATAAAAATCCAGATAAAAAGTAATAATTATGAGATATGTAAGTGATAATTTTGAGATAAAAAGTTGAATTATGAGATAAAAGTCAAAATTATTAGATACAAAGTCATAATTATGAGATAAAAGTCAAAATTATGAGATAAAAAGTCAAAACTTTGAGACACAAAGTCATAATTATGACCTAAAAGTCAAAATGATGAGATACAAAGTCAAAATTAGGAGTTAAAAATCTAAATTATGAGATCTGAAGTCATAATTATGAGATATAAAGTCAACATTTTGAGACATAAAGTCATAATTATGAGATAAAAAGTCAAAATTATGAGATACAAAGTCATAATTATGACCTAAAAGTCAAAATTATGAGATACAAAGTCAAAATTATGAGTTAAAAATCTAAATTATGAGAACAAAGTCATAATTAGGAGATAGGAAAGTCTCCTATCTCCTAATTATGACTTTTTATTGGGATTTTTATTTTTTATTTCAGTGTTGGACACGACCTTCCATACAGAACAGATGTCACCATGTCTAGAATTAGAAACCTGGACCTCTGGCTCAAAGGTCACTGAGACAGAACAGAGGGCACCCTGGACTCACAAGAAGCTGTGTTTAAGTTAAGACCACCTGACTTCCATTTCCATGTGTGTGGCAGTGAATCTACAGCTGAGATGAGTTTGCTGCTGTTTGTTGGAAGAGAGAACAGCCCAAATTTTCATCAGTATCTGCAGTCTAAACATTTTCCAGGACACAGCTTTTAAATAGGTAGTTCCCACTCACTGTCTTTTTCTGTTTCAGCCACCCATCAACACCCTCATCTTGTTATATCAGTCCCAATGTTCCCATGGCCTCTATGTTGTGCTGGCTTCCACCTGTGAACGGCTTTAACAAGCAGCGTCAGTGCATTTCTCTGCTAAAAAAAAAAATGCTTTGTTCAAGGAAGATGAAAGTGATACCTCCTCCCTTGTTAACTCTGACTGGCAAATGCATTCCCTGAGATTTCCCTAACTAAATGATTTATGAGAAAATTTGACCAAAAAATGCAGCCCACCATCCAAATATGCCCTCTGGCATCAGACAGTCAATATATTATATCTCGGCCCATTACCCTGAGTAATCCTAAACCCAACTATTTTGTATGGGCCTCGCCTGAAAAAGATTGGATCTCATGCATGTTTCCAGTCTGAACATTTTCCACCACTCTGGACTTTAAATAGACACAGTTTCCATCTTGACAGTCCATCTGTCCACCAACCCTATTGTTAAATCTCAACAAATCATTCCAGGCTCCAGATCCATTATTAGTTTCCACTGCTTGTCTTTTCATAGGCAGTCTTCAAAATGTTTCCATCAGTTTCTAGCTCTTTCATGTCTCAGTAAATGACTAGTCCCTTCTCCGTTGTTAAACGTCAACAGATCACCATTTAAATTTTTTTTTACATTTTTTTTTTTTTCTTCAAGAGTGTTTTTGCAGACACGCTTTGGGAATGTGACTATTTGCTTTTCCCAATACATCTTTAATGGTCTGTTTGTTCACTGAAGAAACACACATATTTCAATTGACACAGGAATGCTTCTCTACTGTCTTGGCTATGTTCTTACCTTGTTTTGCATTCTTTATAAGTGGCCGTGTGTGATGGTTTTCCACAAGTATGTGCTCATTTTCCACTTCTACTTGTTGATGAGCAACTAGTCTCTGTAATACCAGTAAATATAATAAAGAACCACATTTTTCCAAATGCTTCCAAGCGGGATATTTCTTTCACCATTGCTGACTCTCTGCAGACCGTCCAAGAGTTCAGAGCTGAAGAAATATGCGAGCAGGGAAATCATTTTGATCTTGGTTTCATGTTCAGTTTACACAGTGGTATATAGATGGTCGGTTTGAAGGTTAAAGCCATGGAACATTCCTCAAATAGGCTGCCAGCTACCGCTAATGGAATTTAGTCTAATGGACAACTGAGTGGATAGATAACGCAACCAGAGGCTCAAATATGAGTCCATTTTGGGTTGACTGTACGCCAATGTTGCACAAATGAAGTCAAGCTTCCAAAATGACCAGTTAATTAAACAAAAACAGGGGGGAAAAAATCCAAAAAGATGATAGAAACGTTGTATTGACTATACTATATTAGCGTGAGCTCAGTCTATCTAATGAACTGGTAACTGAGTCACTAAGTACAGTAGTGTGGTTTGGAAAAATAAAACCCCAAAGTTCACAGATCACAAAGCAAACAAAAGACAGATGACTTTAGAACCACTATGTGCACTAAAAATATCCCCTGTGAAATTAGAGTCTATATCTGGCCCAGTGTGGAACAAAAATGCAACCTCAGGACATAGTGTTCAGTGCGGCTGACTGGTCTTTTTTGCCTTTTTTTTGATGTTTATCTTCCTGTTTAGCTAGGACGCTATGAGCATGACTGCAGCTGTACTGAATGTGAGCAGTGTGTGGGAACCATGGAAAAAACTGAAGATGTCCCAGAGGATACAGGGTTCGCTGTGTGTGTGACATCAGCTTCAGGTATGACATCATGGCCACGCACAGTAAAGGTGTTTAGAAGAAACGACAAATCATTTCCACTGATGGTGCTTGGAAGAAAAGTTAAATGGGGATTGGCGTCGTCATCGGAGGCAAATAAAAATGCACCCTTGTCAGACTCCCATAGTAACACCATCAGCTTCATAGAGCCTATCGTTGGAAAGTTACCAGCCGACACAAGCAGCAGTGAGGTAATGATGCTAAACCTGGTGGGGCTGTGTAAACCCTGACCTGAAATTACTGCACAAGTCATTCAACCTCAAATATCAGTGTGAGTTAAGGGTTAAATCGGGGGCCATCACTTCACAGGTTTATTTCCTTTGTTAGAACGGAGGTGTTAGTGGTTGTTTTCAATTGAGAAAAACAATAAACTAAACAGTGAAACAATACAGCAGCATGACATCAGTGTAGTTAATAATTATAGTGATGTCAGGCTGCATTACTGCTCAGTGTTACTGTATACAGTACGTCACTATGATTCCATAACCGTTGCCAGAAACAACTTATCACTACAACAGTGTGATACTAACTACATCTATTAACTAATCTGTTCATGTTTACACGTTTGCAATTGAGAAAGGTTTCCCACACTTGATGTACTTTTAAAGGTGTCTTTTTTTATTAGTCTTTATTTGTGTATTTGGGGACCACAATGGATCAAACTTTGTGAGTTTAAACTCCAAATCTGTCTTTATATTAGTGCTGTCAAACAATAAAACAATTTAATCAGATCAATGCACCATAGCAAACTACTTTCATCAGTTGTTTGGCAGTGTTGGCGGCTGCTACGTGATCGCTATTGACAGAAAGTAGTTCCAAGCAAATACGAGGTGTAAGTTTTTGTTCCATGACAGTTTAGTTATGCAAATAAACCACTCATTCGAACACATATTCTTTTGAGAAGAAACATTTTGATGACCCCAGGAAACCTGCCGGGACTACTTTCGCTTTGATCAAAACTGGACCAGAACTGGGTTCACAGGAGTCCGAGGGTAACTCACTGATCCCATACAAACCATGTGAAAAATAAAAAAAAAAGCTAAATATCAGGCCTTTAAAGTAGAAAACCTGTCACAAAAGAGTCACAATAGGTTAATAAATGTACATTTGTGTCAATTGTTGCAGTATCACTGAAAATCTGGTTTAACTGCAACCTCTGGATATGTCTGTTATGTACAAATAACTACAGATACGTATACAA
The DNA here is from genome assembly GCA_020466265.1 of Siphamia tubifer. Taxonomy (NCBI): domain Eukaryota; kingdom Metazoa; phylum Chordata; class Actinopteri; order Kurtiformes; family Apogonidae; genus Siphamia; species Siphamia tubifer. The sequence goes on from CM035805.1 coordinate 22,263,516, forward strand.
TAAAGCCTGTTGACATTATCCTGGTTCTGTAAAATCATAAAAAAATACTTAAGTTTTGATGTTCATATCTTTAGATTAAGAAGTCATGCTTCTTGAAAAACCTGTGACCCACTTGTGTTATATGAGCCAGCTGTTAGACAATGACGCCCCTGAAATTTCTGCTGTATCCTTCACTGTGGCTGAATAGTAATAATAATACATGTGAAAATATCTAACATCGTCTGCAATGGTTTACACAAAGACTGTGTTTTTCTAGTGTGTGAAAGTGTACTGGTTTCAGACAGCTTACACACAGGTATGTCTGGCAACACTGATATCATAAGTGCAGAGCAGAACAGACGCTGTTGACATTGTATCACCTGATTTTAACCCACAGCTTCTCTTTTAGATACTAAATACCATGTTTTATAGCCTTGACATATCTAGGCCTGCCACACACAGAGCCCTATGTTTCCTTTGGCGACCGCAGTCGGACCATTCACACATCAAGCGAGTCAGCACGCTGATATTCAACACAGGAAACCCTGAGACTGACAAGCTCTTAACTCCTCAGACTGATAGCAGAGAGACAAACAACTGAACACAACATCATCAAAATTGACAGTTTAATGCAAATGAAAAGTGTTGGAGATTAAAATGTATTATTTATTTATCCATTTTTTTTAAATTATTTGTCCATACACAAATTGATTTGTGATCTCATACCACATATTTACTTTAACTCATAATGACCCCATATACTTTTGTAGCCATTCCTAAATACCATTACTATCCTTAAGTAATGTATCACTATTTATTGCAATATTATCTTCTATATTTTGGGGGCGATATTTTCAGTCAAAATCAGGAATTAGATGGTCATAAAAAATCTGATTCAAAAACTGATAAAGTTTTTATATCAAAAATGGAGAAAATTGACTTTTTCAACAAAACTCAACATAAACCAAGTCTCTCCATCCACTGCTATTCATCCAATTACATGGATTTTACTGGTGAATCAATGATGCAGATGTTGACAATGTTTCCGCATTCACTATGAAGCCTTTAAACTTTCAAATAGGTCATATCTGATTATCATGAAAAGATGAATAACTGCATTTTACACCAATTATTCACATGTACTGATAGGATTAATGGATCAACAGTCATTTACCTTTGTATATTAGGAAATTATTTTGGTTTCTTTTGGATGTTTGGGTCTTTATGGGTTAATAATCTATAATGCAAACTGACACATCTGACAGAATTTGATGAACTGTCCTGTCTTTTATGGATGCAGGATGAAATGAATGAAAAGGTAAACAAGATTTCACTTTATCTGCAAATGGCACTGTCCTTTGTTGTAGTATACGTCACTTTTACTTTTTTTTTTTTTATCTGCCACTTACATAATCTGATAGCATTTTATGTGCTTTCCTGTCTTTTACAGTTGCATCAAAATAAGCAACCATTCATCAAGAACAAGATTAGCCTTATCTGCTAAACGCATTGCCTCAAAACATGTGATAAATTTCCTGTGATGTAAGATAAATCCAAGCCCATGGTAGATTACTCTGCATGTAGGATCAAAACATCAGCTGAGTTTGTTTCTTTGCAGCTTGACCGGGGTATGTTCTTCCATCGAGCTGTTTCCTGTCGATATGATGGAGTTGATGTTTGGGCCTTCGGGCTGTCGTAACTGACAGCACGCTCACTTTCTACTGCAAGTGAGTACAGTCGCACACTTTCACTCATGTCTGTTTTTTTCTTTTTTTCTTTCTTTCTTAGTCATATGGTCTAATAGTAGTCCCTACTGTACTGAGCCAGAATAGAGAGCAAACATATCCATATTAGGAAAAGAGCAGACACCCTTATATGGGGAAGCTTCCTCTGTAGTAACAGTCCAGTCTCCTGGCTTCTCACTCACATTCCTTCAGCTCCAGGTTTCTCTGGGAGTTTTTCATTTCCGATTCACTGGCTGGAGAAGGAGCGGGGCCGTCTTTCATAAGAGTTTGGCCTGGTGTGTGATCCCTTTCTCAAAAAAAAAATACACAAACCTCCGTCTAGCCTTTTTCCTGCAATCCACCACTCTTGGGTTTGATGTAGTAAAATAAGCCTGGCCAGGGACAGGGCACACCTGGCCTTTTTAAGTGTGTCATAGACTAAACCTCATTAGGCAGGTGAGAAGCCAGAGAACATGTAGCCTTTGTTCCCGTAATATCTACGCAGAATGCCTTTCTCTGAAGTAGACGAAGGATTATTATTAAACCCTTTGTTTTTGGTCATTATTGCATACATTCACAAGACAGTGACAGTAACCCTTCTAGTGAGGACAATCTCAGGTCAAATGTGGTCGACTGGGTCTATAAAGTCCACCACTGTATGTACAGTGAGTGCACCGTGTTGAGCCCACAGTTTGTAATAAATGTCCAAATTGTAATAACTTTTTCATTTCATTTAGTGTTTTCTTATATATTTCAAATTGTCCAGGTCTAATATGTCTAATTACCAGCCAAGCCATAAACCACTTGGAATGTTTCCCAAACAGCTCCTTGAGTTTTAATGCTACACCACCAAAGAGCCCTGCTGCTGCAAAGTATAATAACTTATGACATAATGTGGCAACATTTATTACAAAATGTGTTGGGGCAGCTTATACCAAAATGCATCTTTATTACAAAATGAAATGAAAAAGTTATTACATTTTGGACGGTTTTTTACAAAATGCACCTGCTTTGTTTGTGCACTGCCAATGAATAGTTTATTTTCCATTCCACAATGCACTCACTTTTTTCAGTTCAGTCCTTAAACACACACTGTAATATTATGGTGGAGTTCAGTATGTATTACTCCATGCTGTGAACACCCTATACGACACAAAATCATTTCCAAGTCACTAAACACTAAGCTGGAATTAATCCATACATAAGGTGCTCTTGATTATAAGGTGCACAATTGTTTTTTGAGAAAATTAAAGGTTGTTAAGTGTACCTTATAGTCCGAAAAATACGGTGTTGTGATGTTGAAGTCCATATCATTCTAATTTTTGTTTGTTTTTCATTAAGTAAATTGTATTGTAAAGTTTTATTGATATGTTTGAATTTTACATGGTGCAAAATAAAAAAATATAGGGGATAGCGTACTAAAAAAATTATAGCAATGGTGGGAGAGACTCTGTGAGACTATGTTGTTTCAATAGATCAATCTGTGTGATGCTAGTAAGTTCCCATATGGCTCTGGGTTCAAGTCTCACAAATAACACAGTCTTTTAAAGCCCTCCATACAATTAATAGACTTAAAACCTCAAATTAACATTGCTGTCTACCAGCCTGGCTCAGGCTGATAGGACCTTTGCCAGGTACTGGACGAACCACAATTTAAGACTCATTTTGGCTATTTCTGTTTTGAAGTCCACCACCCAAAGCACAGAGATAAAACCTCAAGAATGACCCCAACCTTGCAGCTGTCTCAGTAAGTCAGTCTGGTAAGATGCTTGTAAGGTCCTGACTGGTCCTGAGTTCAAGTCTCAAACATCTCATAGTGTTTTAAAGTCCTCTGCCTAAATAGTAGACTTAAAACCTTCAAAATAATGCAAATTATCCAACTTTCAACTGTGTTATTTTGAAGGTTTTCTCCTGAAACACCCAATTCTGATCTCAACCGAATGGAACATGTGGGGAACAATACTTGGCAGATTTCAGTGACTTAAGAATGATTTTTAATGCAGTATATCACAAATGCATGGTGTGTCCAAAAACGTTTTTTTGTAATTATAATCAGTGGAATTTGGTGGACCCAAGTACCAATTAATTTATCATAACCCTGATGTATTATATATATATATATAATTAATGTGAGAAGTTTCTATGATTAAAATTCCCAGTAGCTGTATAAGTAGATCATAATGTGTTTTATTAGGTTATAATGACAGCAGTACTTGGTCTGCTTGTGATAGCCGCTGATGTCAGTGCACAAAAATGCTGCTGCAATGTCCCAGACATAACCACACGAGTACAGAAGGCAAAGTTACAACACCACAGAAGCTGCCAATTCTCTGGAAGGAGCACCTTGATAGATAACCAGTTACAGTTAATGACTCAAGTGAATTTCCTTTCCCCAAACCGCTCACTGTTCATTCTCTAAAGCACAGGCTGTTTGTGTGCTTTTGAAGCTGAGGAATGCTGTTGTGGGCTTAAAGTCTTAAACCACTTGTTACACATCAATCAGTTCATTTAATCAGTACATGTTTTAGTTCTTTATAGGGTTTCTACCTGTTGCGTTTAACTGTAAAGCCCTTCCCTTTTGAACAGACCTACTTTTTTTTTTTTTTCCTCTTTTGTTCTTTTTATAAAATTAATATTTATAGGTACCGGCTGTCTGTTTGTGAAGTCAGTCTTCAGGAATTCCCAGTGTGGGGTCCCAGGCCTCTAACCAGACTTAACCTCCCATTCCAGATGAAAGCTGCTCTGAGAGAGACAGTGTTGTTTGGCCGAGCAGCAGAGCCTTGCCTTCAGACAGCAGGAATGTGGGATGTCTGGAGTGGGGGTCAGGAAGCGAGGAAAGAATGCCAAGTATGTCCATGTTTGTCCAGGGCTGGCTCTCCATTCAGCCCCCAGTGACGTGCTGCGAGGGCCAGCGAGTATAAAGGCAGCTCAGCTTTCCAGTCAGAACTCAGATCAACTCCTCTACTGAAGCTAAACTCTAGCTTTCACCAAGAAAGAGAGAACGAAGCAAAGGAAGAAAGCAAGCGAGAACTGTGACTGGAGCAGCAGAGAAACGCTACACGAAAAAAAAAAAAAAAAACCAGACAAGAGATCGACTTGATCAGAAAAGGTTTCTCAAGCTCAAACTCTGAGATTTAAGGAAGACTTTCTCTTCGAAGCTTAAGGAAGAATTAAATCTATTTCTACACGGAAGAAAAGATGTCTGCTGGAATGAAGACAATGATTTTGTTGCCTTTGCTGTGCGTCCTGCTGTCACATATGGTAAGTTCAAGCAACAGACTCTTTACACGACACATAGAAACTCAACAAGATGTAGAAACATGAGCTAGAATGTCAGCTTTAAGTCCTGTCAGTATGATGTGAAATGCTGCTGCTTGTACAGATAGATGGACTTGAGCGTGTGTTCTGTGTTCAGGCTGCAGGTCAGGAGTGCAGTGGCCAGTGTTCGTGCCCCTCCACCCCCCCTCAGTGTCTCCCTGGGGTGAGCCTGGTGTTGGACGGCTGTGGCTGCTGCAGAGTGTGTGCCAAGCAGATGGGTGAGCTGTGCACTGAGAAAGATGTCTGTGACCCACACAAAGGCCTCTTCTGTGACTTCGGAGCCCCCATCAACAGACGCATCGGAGTCTGCACAGGTGAGTCGCAACACTTAACCTGCTCCCAAGAACAAGTAAATAAGTAAAACTTGAATGTATGAACCGGATGATAACCTTACTGTTTGTTCTTCGCAGCTAGAGAAGGAGCCACCTGTGTGTTCGGAGGTATGGTGTACAAGAGTGGAGAGACGTTCCAGAGCAGCTGCAAGTACCAGTGTACCTGTCTGGATGGGGCGGTGGGGTGCGTACCCCTCTGCTCCATGGATGTCCGACTCCCCAGCCCTGACTGCCCCCTTCCAAGACGAGTGAAGGTGCCAGGAAAGTGCTGCGAGGAGTGGGTGTGTGATTCCCCCTACACCCACACCTTCATGGGATCTGTTTTGCCTGGTGAGTTGGTGTCTTTTTATGGATAAATATTCTGATTCTGTGGGTTTGCTTCAATCAGGATGGGGGTCTGACCTGGTGTTTTCTTCTGTGTTTTACAGCTTATAGACAGGAAGAGACCTATGGCCCTGATCCCTCCTTAATGAGGGAGAACTGCCTGGTTCAGACTACTGAATGGAGTGCCTGCTCAAAGACCTGTGGCCTCGGGATCTCCACCAGGGTCACCAATGATAACCGTGAATGTCGACTGGAGAAACAGACTAGATTGTGCATGGTGCGACCCTGCGAGTCCCAGCTGGAGCAGAGCATCAGGGTGAGTTTTCATTCAACTGCAAAGATCTTATTAACTCTTCAGATATTCCTATTTTTAAAGAATAGCAGCTAACGTTTCTCCTCATTTTCCTCATCTAGAAAGGGAAAAAGTGCATCCGTACTCCAAGACTCTCAAAGCCTATGAAGTTTGAGATCTCCGGCTGCACCACTACCAAGTCCTACAGGCCTAAATTTTGCGGAGTTTGCCTGGATGGTCGTTGCTGCACCCCTCACAGGACCACCACCCTGCCCATGGAGTTCAAATGTCCCGACGGACAGGTCATGAAGAAACATATGATGTTCATCAAGTCCTGCGCCTGCCACCACAACTGCCCCGGGGAGAACGACATCTTCGAGTCCATGTATTACAAGAAGATGATGGGAGACATGGCGTGAGCCGCTGAGGGACAATAAGAGCTTATGACTTGAAAACAAACAGAACTCCATCTCATTTTGCAGCTCAGTATATATGTTTGATTTTTCATTGTAAAAGTAGCTCAGACACTTTATCTTGGTGTCTGTATGTCTTGTTTGGCTGGAGCTTATCAGCCACATAGAGCTCAGACAGTGGGTTGCATAGCAGCTCCATGAGATTCCTGCACTATAACTTCTATTTTGACAAACCTACTGCCAGGTTTTTTAATCCATCCCCCTTGAATTCCCTCTCACAAACCCCGTCCGTTTTACTGTTTGCCTTATCTAAACCATGACCTCCTCTCTAAATGAGGTGTCTAATACCCCCCCACCACCACCACCATCCCTCCGTGTTTTACCCCAAAGTCCAGACCAGACCTGTAAACTGTAAGCAGCTGTAGAGGGAATACGCAGACCACAGCGGGCCAATGTTCCCCTTGTCCAAACAGGTCTGAATGTGTCCTTGTGCGTGTATATGTGTGTGTTTGTGTCTGTTAGCACAGGCCTGAATGTCAGCCTTGTCTATGTGTCTGAGCTGTTCACTATGCTCACAGAGTGGAGGAAAGGTCAGAATTTCCGCCCAACGTGTGGATGAGAAAGAAAGCAGCGTGCTGAGTTTCAGGTTAGATATGGAACACAGCGGGCTTTGCTACGGCACTGAAAGAAAAGAAAAAAAAAAAAAACATGTTGACTATTACTGATTCAGGTCAGAAGAATGAAACCAAGTGTCTATTTTGTACAAAAATAGAAGAAGAAAAAAAAGACTGGAAGAATTGTAATTTCATTCCTTTTTTATTGTTGATGTGTAAATGATGTATATAGTTGTACAGTTTAAGTTAATTTAAAATCCAAATTGGTCCTGTGCTTCAAAATGTATCGATAGTGTATTTTTTGTCAACAGTATTTTTTACTATTTTATTGAGGAGTGTGACAAAAATGTTACATGTTTTACTTTGTAGCTGGAAATAAAATGTTATATTTTTATACAAACATAATTTCTCTGGTTGTTGCTTCTTTGATTTTGCAAATGACTGATTTCCTTTAGTCGAATACTGTTAGATATTTAGACTGTCAGACATATATTCATCTTTTACAAGCCTCAAAACTCTGTCTCTGTTTTAAGATCAGACACTATAGATAAAATAATGTTAAGATACTGACATTTTCTGTATCTGAAAGTCAGACTGTGTGCAAACAACTGAACTCATATCATCTTTGTTCCCAAAATGAGTAAAATATGATTAAGGATTTACAGCTCATTCCTTGTGATAAAGGTACCTTTGAGGAAAATATAGAATAATTTGTTATTCCAGTCTGTTCAGGGTGTTCCTGTCTCTTGCTGCTGCGGTTGTAACATATTAGTGTGTTTTCCGTCAGTAGATAAAGAGAAGGAACACCATGCACCGTATGAATAATCTACATTACCTCCAAGTTTAATGATGGTATTTGGAGTTTATCAGTACTGACTGTTCAGCTCCACCACAGAGATAAAGGATAAAACCTTAAGTGGTCAACAGAGCTACATCATGTGACATTTATGCAATTAAGAGGTTTAGACACTAATAAAATGTTGATATCCATATCCATATGGATATCAGTCATCCATATCCTATACAGAAATATCCATATTTCTGTATAAGATATCTATAAATATGTTGCATTTGATGACATGTACTGTATGTAAGAATAGTACAGTATGTTACTGTGCAAAAGGCTACAGTGACTACACACACACACACACACACACACACACACACACACATATATATATCAGTTTCTGTATGAGCCCATACAAACCCAAATATCCACCATGACTAAAAGTATCTACTGATATAAACTGTTTAATACCTGCTGATTCACTAATCCAATCAATATCAATAATTGGTGTAAAATAGGTCAAATTTGATCCAATTGGATGTTCAGTGACTCCATAATGATTGGTTTATTAATAAAACCAATGGAGTTTGATCAATGACAGTGGATGGTTTAAGTTCAATTAATATCACATTTTACGAAAAAAAAATGTTTTGCACAGTATTGTATTCGACTTTATATTGCCAGTTTTCTTCTTTTCTTAAGTGACTTTTCAACATTTGCTCTGATATTAACCCCTCTATTTTGTGTTTTTTGTTGTTGTTGTAGAAATCAGGTATTTTCATAAACACTCAGATTAAAGTTGAAGGTTATTATATCAGAAACAGAGAGTGTCTTTTTCAGAAAAAAAAAATATACCACTGACTGAACATAGTATATCAAGCATCTCTACTGTCATTAATCCAACTCCATGGGTTTTACTGGTGAATCAGTGGTGTAGAATATAGCTGCGTTTCCATGGTAACTACAGGAATATCCAAATGGATCACATCTGATGACCATGAAAAGATGAATGACTATATTTATTTATTGATCAGTAGATAGTTTTGGGCATCAGTGGCTGTTTGGGATTTTATAGGTTAATATGTTTTGGGCTACAAAGAAAAAAAAAAAAAAACCATACAGTCTTCCGAGTTAATAATCTAAATGTGACTTTGAATCACCTTCCCTGACATTCTCACCTTTGTGAAGGTGGACTAAAGCAGTGTAATGTCGCCATCTGCTGCCCTTTTCATTCTGTTTTAATGAATATTTTAGAACATCTTCAGGTTCATGGTGAATCCAGGAATACCACCTCATCCAAAACTTATTCAAAATGATGAAAATGTAATATAATCCTTGAAAAAACTTTTGAGACACTGACTTAAAAATAAAAAAAAAATGCATTGCTGCTGCTGTTTAATTATTCAGTGACGTACATTGAAACTTTCTAATGAATGACTAATACAAACCTACATAGAGAAAGTTGAGATATTTTCGTCATATCATAGAGATATCCTCCACTTGACATTTGGAGTTTTAAGTCTCTCTATATTTGTATATTGGATTCAGATGATACATAAATAGACAAAGACCTTCTTAACTGCTTCACTTCTTAACTGTGCCCACAATAACTATCTTCATTCAAGCTGCCAGGGAGCAGTAAACGTTCTGCATTTTCAGTTTCTCTTTTGCCCAACAGCTATTCTTGCTACATTATGTGACGTCTACTCGACAGCTCCACATATGCTGAGCAAACACAGTTAGAGCAGTGAATGCACCACAGTGTGATACAATTCTACACTGTGCTTATCCCTTTTTAACTGTTAAAATAAAGAAGATTCTAATAGTGACACCAACAGTAAGGGTTAAAATCTTAGTGTTTGAATATAAGGCAAAAACACAAGATGTGTCACGGTGATGATTCATCTTCTCACTTTTGTCGCCCACAAAGATGAGCAGACTGCTGCATTTTTACAGTAAGAAACTAGGCTCAGCATGACTATGTGTGAATGAGAGTACAGTATATATATATATATATGAATGTACTGTAGAGCTGCAAATGAAGCTTCACTTTTGTAATTAATAGAATAAAACTCAAAAATTAGATGAGAAAATACCCATATCATAACATTCCCACTACTTTTCATTGGTGCACATATATATTAACCAAACCCATTCTTTAATAATAATAATAATAATGAAAAAGTCACAAGGTAAATAATCAATATTGATACCTAGAGTTCATTCTGGCTGTAAAGGATTTAAAATGACTCATTAAACAGAGATTTCCAGTTAAACTATTCAATTTATTTATTTATTTTTAAATAAATTTTACAATCCAGACATTTCTTCTCTAAAAATGATTGCTTTTTACCTTGGCTTGATTAGACTCGACTGTATCTATAATTAAGCATCTATGTTTTTGTTTTTTTTTTTTTTTATTGTCTTATTCGTCATAAGAAGTAAGCATCCCAGAAAGAGCTTTTTACATACATACATGGCTTTACTTTGCAACCTCACCTTTGCTGATGTGTGGATTTAGCTGGACCTTTCATGTTTTATGTTAACATGTATTAAAAGTGATATGAAAAGCAGCGAAGATACGTTTGCAGAAAGACAGACAAGATCAGTCAAAGAAAATGAAAGATAACAACGTGTCATCTTTCACTGACAGCGACATCCTCCTTTTAGGTGTGTCCTGTATATCATATGTATGTCTAAAATAAGGTCTAGCTGCATCTATTATACACTAATATAAGAGTCAGAGTGTCACAAGGGAGGCTGCAGCAGCATATAGCAAGAGTGCATCCTCAAGAAAAATAGCAAAAGACAAAAAAAAAAAAAAAATCTTGTCACATATTCACACACTCTATCTGTGGAAACCAGGCAGCTGGTAAAGCGGAGGAGGCAGAGGAGGTTGCGGTGTCACCCTGGTTTCAATCGTTTCTCAGCCTCGTCGCAGCTCATGGAGTTTCTGGGCAACATTTTCAAGCTCTGACTCGATGGCTGCCAGACTTTCAATCTCCGGCTCCTGTGGCTGTAATGAGAGGACAGCAAACGAGCAGAGAAATACAAATGAGGAAGGAACATATAATGATAGATATCGGCAAACTTTTCTCACACAACAGCTCTAAAAATACAGTCAACAATCAACTGTCATGCACGGCTGCTCTGGGTGTTGGCAAGGACACATTAAATCCACAATAGGCTCTTTAAGACCCACTGTTACAACTAATGAGTAACAGTTTGGAGCCATTACAGCTATTACAGACTGAGGCTTTGTTTAAAAATCCTGCCAAGATGCACCTTTAAAGGACTTTTATTACTTTTTTTTTTTAATTATTAAAAGAACAATATCACCTCAGTGTTTTCATCTTAACTCATTCACTGCCATTGATGTGTTTTGGCATCAATTCAAAACCAAATGAACAGTTTTCACTTTATTTTGATGGGTGCCATACTTATACTTTTATTATATAATATTACACTATAATATTATAATATAGTATAATATATATATAATATTATATAACATTGATTATATTCTGAGTCAATATTGTCTTCTCATTCATCTGGCAGTGAATGCATTTAAGCAAATCAATCAGCCCACTTTTATAGTCAGTAAACTTTGAAATGATGACAATAAATACCAGGACTTTCAAAAACTGACGAAAAGAAAAACAAATAAATTGCTCTATTTTATGTGACTGATCACTTGAAAGACTTAAGCATACGCTGTAATAATGGATATTTGTATCTAAAGCCACAAAACAAATGTAAATCAACACCAGGAAACTATGTTTAAATCTAAATTTTATTGTTGCACATTTTGTATCAACACCCAAAAAACTACGCAGATGACGACAACCTAACATATCTACTTATCTGAAATGTTCAATAACTTTTAAATCATTAATCCTATCAATTCATTTAAATAATTCAGGTATATTTAACTATTTTAGCTTCACATCAGTATCAAATATGACTCGTTTCGAGGTTCTACAGTGAATGCAACATTGATTTACCAATGAAACCAATGTAGTTTCACAAGGATAATTACTGCAGATATTACAAAACATTCTCTTTTTGCTGTAAAATGAAAAATTCAGAGAATGAAATTATAATGAATGGTGATAAATCACTTAAGAAAGATCTCATATAGAGAATAATTCATTTGAAAGTTACAAATAAATATGTCTAAATATGTCTAAATCTATGCCCCACAAAAACATAAGTAAAATCTAAAATTAAAAACGGGGGGTGGGGGGGGGGTTAGCTTTAAAAAGTAGTTTCTGCTCAGAAATGTTTGATAAAGGTATTACAGTAACACTATGAAGTCTGAAAATAGCTGCAGAAAACAAATATTAGACCATCAAAAGTAATCATAATAATGGTTATGCGATTAAATACTAACTCCTGTGTGTATTATGTGACTAAAACAAACAGAAAAGAAACATGGAATGACAAAAATATGTTTTTATGAGTGCAATGTTATAGATATGGATGGAAGATCTCAAGTGATTTTGGTTATTATCGAGAAAACATGGAAAATATCAGCTCTGAAATTAAACTGTTATAAGATATGTTTGTTGTTATCATTGTATTTGTCCCAAAAAATATACCAGACATTAAAATTAATATGAAATTGAAGAAAACAAGAGTGATTTCATATTTTTTTTTCAGTGACTGTATGTATGCTCGAGTCAGCAGGTTAATAGTTAACAGGCATTCGTGTACATTGAAAAACATTGAATCAACTTTAAAAAAATCTTCTTCAATTTCATAATTTGGACTTTTTATCTCACAATTTTAACTTTTTATTTCATAATTTAGAATTTTTATATCATGATTTTGACTTTTTATCTCATAATTTGGACTTTTTATCTCACAATTTTAACTTTTTATTTCATAATTTAGAAATTTTATATCATTTTTACTTTTTATCTCATGATTTTGACTTTTTATCTCATGAATTTGGACTTTTTATCTCATAATTTTGACTTTTTATCTCGGTATTTGGACTTTTTATCTCATAATTTGGACTTTTTATCTCAGAATTTTGACTTTTTGTCTCACGATTTTGGTCACACATTATTTTAATTCAATTTGATTCACTCAACTAGACTTTTGTGTGACCTATTGAAAAATAATATTTAAGTTGATTCAATGTTTTACTTTTTTCAGTGTTGTAAATAGAATCCAATATGAAAACACAAGAATCAACTCTATTCCTATATACATGTATCTACTCCTTTATCTGAACAGAGTAAGTTTTCTCCAAATAATCCAAGTTAAGAGTATATATATATACATATCACTCTACTAGCAAAGCCTCTAATCTTGACACTAATGCACTGTTAATCCTGTTACAGTGTTAGGATGCATCCATATTATACTTTTCTAATGTTTCCAGCAGTTTATGTGTTTAGAAACATGTGATAAACATAAAACATTTCTGCAGGACAGTAGTTATTGCACACCTCAGACTTCCTGCTCCCACTGCCCTCATCCTCCAGCCCCTTCCTCTCCATGGGTGTCCTCCTCCGTGCAATCATTTGCAGCTCCTGCTCTTCTGGACTCCTCAGACCTCCTCTCTTCTTCTTCTTCTTCCTCTTCTTCTCTCCATCTTCATCTGTAACCTCCTTTGAATGATGAGGCACTTCCTCCCTCGCCGCACCTTTCTTCTTCAGCGCTAACCCATTGGTCCTCTTGATCCAGTGTTTTAAGCCCCCTCTTTTCACCTCCTCCTCTTCATCTCCGTCATCCTCCTCCTCCTCCTCCTCCTCCTGCTGCTCCTGTCTGGCCTCCTCTTGTTTGTGTGAAAATAATGACGACCTCTTATCTTTCTCCTTGTCCTCTTCTTTTGATAGGTTTCTTGTGGCATCTTTCTTTTCATTAGACCCAGAACCTGTGGAAATAAAAAAAAATGAAAAAGTGGAGTGTATTGTTATTCTGTTTCGTTACTGATATACCTTTTCCATGCCACCAGCTCAATGCTTTCTACCATCAGCAAGATTCTCCTTTTTATAATGAAATGTTTTTGTGCCAGCTGGCAGCTTCTCCTATAGTGCCACTCACTGTGCGTTATGGGAATTAACAGCATGGTCAGAGCAATCAGATAACTTGGCAGACGATTTCTCTTGCAGGAGACTATACATATTGCATTTTAATGTTCATTTTTTTATTTTTTAAAAATTTTTATTTCAGTTTCTCTGATAATCTGTGGAACCATCTGGATATGGAAAAGACTCAATCTTGACTGACCTTTGGATGTTTAAGGATAATTGACTTTATTTTCTAGATTCGATGGCGAACAATTCCAGCTGTGAGCATGAACAGCATCTCATATGAATGCGAGAACATGAGGATCTTTAATCATTTCTCTAAGTGTGCTGTCAGTATGCCAGCCATGTTGGCTCTGCTCCCTTGTGGGGGGGGAAAGGGGAAGGGGTGGGGGAATTCATCATGTAGATGGAAGCACTTCCATCAATCAGTCATTCCTGTGGTGACGAAGCCGTTTCATCTACAAAGCAATATTTGTCTGTCCCTCTTAAGATGCTACTGTCTGCTGCTGCTGCTGCTGCTGCTGCTGCTGCTGCTGCTGCTGCTGCTGCTGCTGCTGCTGCTGCTGCTGCTGCTGGTCAACTTCAAACCAACGCTTAATTTACTCTGATGTCTTTTTATTACCATGACTTGGGCAAAATAAATCTGATGCAATTTGCCCCCTAAACATCAAACTCAACATCTGAATATGTATGATTTTTTTTTATTGCTATTTTAATACACTTAGAGACCAATTAAAAATGTATGGAAATTAAAAACAAACAAAACAAAACAAAAAAAAAAAACGCTTGCCTTTCTTATCCTTGGTCATGTTTTCTGGCGCAAATCTCTCATCTGAGCTCCCTCGCTTCTCCTCCTCTTCCTCATCCTCTTCCTCATCCTCTTCCTCCCTCTTTTCAGTCTTATCTTTGCTCCAGTCAGACTCAGAGATGTGGCTCTCCGGACTCTCCTCTTCATCATCTTCATCTTCCCTCTTCACCTGCATCTCTTCTACGTCGTCATTGTCCCTTAGTGACCCTGCATCACTTCGGCTCTCATCCTTTTCTTCCTCTTCATCCTCATCCTCCATCCTCTTCTTCTGGGACAGTATAGATTGTTCGCCGGGGCCTCCTAAAGCCTCCATCATGGATCGATCTGCAATCAGGGGGGCAGAAATGTAATTTACTAGAAGACATTGATTTCCTACAGATGTAAAGAGAAGCCGCATACATAAAAGCACTAAAGTTTATTACAGGGGCTGTGTTGTGTTACAGTTGTCAAATGTGTGTTCAGTGAAAGGGTTAATGTGACAGATTTTATGAGAAAATAGGAGATATATATGAATAATAAGACTATATCTATTGTAGGAAAAGGCAGTAATCTGATACATATTTTATAATGTATGTTAATCATTTAATACTAAATTATATTGAAACAAAAACAGATTCTGATAGACTAGACAAACATTCTTACTTTACTAATTGTTGTTGTTGTTTGCATGTGAGAAAGCTGCAAATAAACTGATATTTGGAGAAAATATAATAGTTTGAACTAAACTAAATTTCTTTGATAAAGCTGAGATTCAAATAATTATTTTTATTCATCTCTCAGCTCTAAACTCTGCTTCTTAAATACACATATAGGTTATAATGTGTTCTGTTTCCACAGATGGAAGGACCCCGTTCACTGAAAGCATCAGCAGTTTTAATTCACCTCAGCACTTCTACTGTCTGGTTTTTTTTTCTCTTGTCAGCTCTGCTTTGCTGACAAAAATGGGAAATAATAGAAACACTTCATCATTTTGACAGGGGCTGCATTTTAACATGATGATTAGATATTCCACAAACTGGAAAGACCAAAGGTTGTTCAACTGTGATAAGAAAAAATAATTCACAATTCAGCATAGAATATATATATATATATATATATATATATATATATATATATTCTATGCTGAATTGTGAATTTTATATATATATATATATATATATATATATAGTCATGGGAAAAAAATATTAGACCATCAAAGGTCATCAAAAAGCAATTAAGTATTAACTCCTGTGTGCATCATGTGACTAAAACAGGCAGAAAAGAAAACATTGAATACCTAAAACACTATTTTTGTCAGTACAATGCAATAGATACTGATGTAAGAACTGAAGTCATTTTAGTTATTATCAAAAAAAAACACAGAAAATTGATAGATATCAGCTCTGAAATTAAACGTACAAGCTATTTTTCTTGTTAGCATTATATTTGTCCAAACAAATATACCTTTAATTGTAGCAGACATTAAAAAAGAACAAGGGATTTAAGAAATCAAAGGGTAGATTAATAGTTTCTTCCCCAACATTTCTTATGTTTGAATGTTTTTTCAATGTAAATCAAAAATATGGGCCTGTCTTTACTATTACATAATCATTTTCTTGCAATTACTTAAACTAACCATGATTGTTCTGCATCTTGTTAGACATAAAAGTCATATTTCATCACTATTACCAAGTTGTTTTACATCATTTAACAACTCATTGTTGTTCTGTTAACGATAAAGCTACTGACAAAACCTTGACATGAGCAAAGTACACATCTACTAAGTGCCTTTGTGGCCACCAGAGGGACCCCCTGAGCCAGTAGAAGGACAAAAATGTTTTTATTTTGGTGATATATAACGTCAGTAATAGTCATAAAACAAAAATATTTAATGTTAATGAGGTGGCTAGCTAGTGTATAACTAAGAAATACTGATATGGTATTTAATTAATTTTTCATGCTATACATTGATAGTGGTTTTGTTGTAGCTTAATTCATTATTTAACAGCGCAACTTGTATGTTATTCGCTTTTACAGTATGGTATGTTCCATTTTATTGCTATAAACAGTTGGTGAGAGGGAGTCTCTGTGTTCTGAAAAGTACTATATCAGCTTAATGGTGGAGACTGTTTGCTCATATTAAAGTTATGAGAATACCCTCAAGTGGATCTGTGTTTCTTTTGAGGAAATGCACAATTACACCCACAACACTTAACAATAATACTGGTTTAATCAATTCCCAAATGCCCTGTTCATGCACAGTGCAACATACAATAACTGCATTTTGATATAAGTGCAGTCAAAAACCACAGGTGACCAAAGGTGTCATCTAATCTAAAATGTTTATTCACTTTTGAATGATTACTACTATAAGTATATTTTTAAAAAATCTGGTAAAATGCAATTTCTCAGCTTCTCAGTGACCGATGTGTCTTTTTTGGATGTTCACAGACTCAATAGTGCACATGGGAATAATGTAATCTTGTGCAACATTGACAAATTATTTATGAACATATACATGGTCAGAAAATAATACAAGTCACTGAACAATGCAAGGAAGAATATGATAAATGGTGAAAATCCATTGGAGGTGTTGAAATTGAAAA